>SJYX01018290.1:64222-114871 GCA_006410675.1 Oreotragus oreotragus | reverse complement strand
CCCCTCTGTAGGACTCTACAATGGATGAAACCCTCCCCGCCTCCCGATTCCCGCCCCACCGGGAGGGCGTTTGGCATACAAGTGGCGTTTGCCAGGTGCTCAACATTAAATAGGACTCCCTGGCTCTAAAGCTTCCCGGGTGGGTCAGAGGGAAAAGCGTCTGCCCGCAATGCGGGAGATCTGGGTTCGATCCCCTGGTAGACTACAATCAATGGAATCAGAAAGAGTTGTACACGACTGAGCAACTGCACTTCCCTGACCCAACCTGGCCTACGTTTGCTTCCTGGACCAGGCAGGATCTTAGCAAAGGGACAGTCTCAGTGGGCTATTTACAAAAATTAACTACCGTTTCCCAGGTGTCTATGAGGAGTAAGACGCTTTAAATAAACTATCTTTAAATCAGGCAGGCATTTTTGTCCCCATTTGACAGAAGGGAAAACTGAGATTCCAAGAGCTTAAGATCCTGGGCTGTTTCCCTCTTTGGTGCTGGATTCAGAAACCACAGAGCCTGAAAAACGGATGGGCATTCAGGGTCCCAGGATCCTTGGTGGGGAGATTTCCTAGAAGCTCATGCAAGTCCACCCCACCGCCAGGCAGGGAAGCTGACCAGCCCCAGTGTCCGGGCCGCTCGCTCCACTGCTGTGCAGCGACTCCCTATGCAGTCGTTACTGTGTCCCAGGCACAATCTCCCCTGGGCCGGCGGGGCAGTCACCGCGGTCAGCACATAGGCCCTCCAACTACCTACTCTTTTAGTTAGTGTTTTGGAAGACATGTTTAAAATGTTCCTTAAATGATTTCATGCTACTAATTTGTCCTCTCCCTGTCTCTAGGACTTCCCTGGTGGCTCAGGGAAGTCCTAGAGACAGGGATTTCCCTGGTCTGCCTACAATGCAGAGACCTGGGTTCAATCCCTGGGTTGGGAAGATCCCCTGGAGAAGGAAATGGCAACCCACCCCAGTACTNCTAATTTGTCCTCTCCCTGTCTCTAGGACTTCCCTGGTGGCTCAGGGAAGTCCTAGAGACAGGGATTTCCCTGGTCTGCCTACAATGCAGAGACCTGGGTTCAATCCCTGGGTTGGGAAGATCCCCTGGAGAAGGAAATGGCAACCCACCCCAGTACTCTTGCCTAGAAAATCCCCTAGACGGAGGAACCTGGTAGGCTACAGTCCATGGGGTCGCAAAGAGTCTGAGCGACTTCACTTTCACTTTCTGTCTTGAGGAGTTACTTGCCCCACCCACAGGCCATTCTGTGCATCCTCCAGCCACAGAGGTCCTTTCTCCTGCTTAAAATTCTCCGCATCTTCCCAGCCAACCTAGAGAGACTGGAAGGCCTCTGCAGGGCCTGGGGGGCTGACACAACCGGCCTGCTTCTCTCTCTGACTTCCCTCTTGCCATTTCTCCCTAAGTCCCTGTGCTGCAACTTCTCTAGTCTTGAAACTCTCTGCCATAGCCCCTGGCATGGCTGCCAGCTTCTTGTCAGTCATGTCTCTGCTCAGCTGGCATCTCCATAAGGCTTTCCTCCATCAACCAGTCTAAAGCAGTTCATGACACAGCATTCTCTTTCACTTTCTTTGTACATTTGTCGTCATTGGAAAGCATCTTGTTCCTTTCTTTATCACTCACCGCCAACCCACCAATGCAAGCCATGAGGGTGGAGACATCATCTGTGTTCCCTACACATGGTGAATGAATGGGCTCTGCTTGGGCATTCTGGAAGCTTTCTAAAGCCCTGTGGCTCGGCTTGGCTGCAGTGTCGCTTACACATTCCCCCCTCCCACCACACTATACCTTGGTTGATGCAGTTACTCAAGATCACGTAAGGGCAATGGTGACTCCAAGACTTGCTTTTATTAATTAATTAATTTGCTTATTGGCACGGGATCCTTAGTTTTGAGATGCAAACTCTTAGTTGCACCATGTGGGATCTTGTCCCCTGGCCAGGGATGGAACCTGGGCCCCCTACATTGGAAACATGGAGTTTTAGACACTGCATCACCGGGGAAGTCCCTCCAAGGCTTGCTTTACAGTCAATGGCAGTTCTGAAGCAGCACACAGAGACAACTGCCCCGGAAGCTGCTGGCCGCTCAAACTCACTGCCCCTCATGTGTCTGAAGGCAGAGCCAAAATTCCTTCCTCCAGCTCTCCAGCCATACCACCTGAGACCAAAGCATCATATGGGGCTGGTTAGGAGTTTGGCTTTCGAGTCAAGTCTCTGCACGAGCAGAAATCCTCCTCTCTACCACTTTTTTCATGATTCTTGAAGTTGCTCAGCCTCTATGTGCAATAGATTCTTTCTCTGAAAAGTAGATATAATAATTATATCCACTTCATAGACTCATTGTGAGGATTAAATGAGATAAAATACAAAGCCTGTGAAGCAATAAGTATTGACTAGTGCAAAGTATATCACTATTTGCGTTTGAAATGAGAGTCTTGAATCAAGCAAGATAATTTAGTAGATATGTTCCTACTACTTACAGTATTTATTAAGTTAAAATATGGCTTTCAGAAATCTCAAGGTCTTAAGGATATTAGAGTGCTTGGAAAGAGGCCTCTAAACCAGAATACTTAAAAGTATGAAGCTCCCATTGGTTAAGAGGCAAAGAATTTGAACCTTTTGTATGAAACATACCTTGTTATCAGGGCCATGACATATCATGCATAAATGACATATCTAAAGGAAAAGCTAAAAGTTATGTCAACTAAACAGGGCTTTAAGCCTATATGTCTGTTTTCTAGCAAAGGTTTAACGAATAAAGAAATAAATGTGTGCTAACAACTGACTGCTTTTGTACTAAGACCTGGCTACAGGCTACAAAACCACAGGCGTCACTGTCCCTTTTCAAAGGAAAAAAAGGCATTCGGAATGCTAACAGCATTAACTGCTGGGTTTTGAACAGAAAGAAGGTGTAGACTGAGCCGGTCTCTTATTTGACTTGAGTAGTTCTTTAAAATACTTTATATTCCATTTATATTATATTTATATTTTAGGTATGTTTTTATAAACATCTTTTTGTTCAAAAGTTAGTAAAAATATGCTGTGTAGTAAACAATGAGAAATTCAACTTTTAACTTTATAATTAAGAATTCTAAACCTTATGTGGTGAGGATGCAGTTACCTCACAGTGTGAAGTAGAATACTATTATGACATATTTTTTGCAAGTATTATGGAATTTTTCAAACCTACATAAAAATAGAGGACATATCATGAACCACTTGGCTTCAACAATTATCAACATGTTGGTTTATCTATTCCTTCCCCCTACTTTCTTTTTTAACTCAAATATTTTAAAGCAAATTATAGACATGTTTTACTTGACTTGACCATATTTGAACTCCTTGATTTTCTCAAAGGTGTTTTTTGGCAGCTGAGTTGTAGGAATCTACCTGCAAACAAAGTCCATACTATTAAGGGAAAAAAAATCCCAAACGTGGGCATAGGCACACTGGTGACTGTGTGCCCTTCCTGTGTAACACTGGAGTGTTTCCCAACAGGCCCATGGAAGGATTCTCTCATTCTCTAGGGTGGCTTTACTGTTACGTGTTGTTTTAGAGTATTTAGTGTACTCTTTAAGGGTAGATGTGAATTCATAGAAAAATGACACAGATGCAAATGCTTCTTGGTCAATAGCAATGTAAATGAATATTGGTCAGTAGATGTGTAAAAGATGTATGTCCAGTGCCCACGTATGTTGAGCCTTTTGTATTCTTTTTGCAGTAATTCTTTTTTACTGGTTCCCTTTATCCTTCCTGGATAAATGCTCACTTGATATGTGTATAGGACCATTATTTTTACGTTTCTAAAAATTATACTTTGACAATACATTGTGTTTTATTATTATGTCTTTTAATCCTCTTCTTATTTATAGCAATCCACCCTCCCTTTAGCTTCATACTATTAATTTGCTGAAGAAACCAGTTCATTTACCCTGTAAAATGTTCCAGTCCGGATTTATCTGGATTCCTCATAATGTCCATTAACTCGTATCTCTGTCTTTTGTATTTCTTGTAGCTCATTCTTAGATCTAGAGGCTCTATCAGATTTGGGTCCCATTTATTAAGGCAAGAAATATTTCATAAGTACTCCTGTACCTATTGCCGCACACGAAGAGGTATATGACCTCCACTGCACTTTGGATGATGGCAAGTTTGATGAAAGGTTCAGGTATTGTCATGCTCATCACTCCTTCCCCATGTTATGAATTTATTGTTTCTCGGCTCCAAAAATACACCTGAGCCCTTTAAATATTTTTCCTTTGCCAGCAGGCAGAGAGCTTTGGCACTAGAGGGCAGTAGAGAGTCATTGCAGGAAAACCATTTTGGCTTCCTGTGTTACAGGTACCTTTTGAGTTTCTGGCTTGTTTTTGATTTTTTTTGAAGAGAAGTTCTTCATTCTAAAATAGCCAAATTTATCAGTCTTTATGTTGTGGACTCTGTGTCTAGTTTAATAAATTCTTTCCTGTCCTGAGATCACAAAAATAATCTCCAATATTATTTTATAAAATTTAAAAGTTTTGTCTTTCAAATTTAAGCCTTTAGTATATCTGGATTAATTCATTTTTATGTTTGGAGCAAGATATGGGTTTGTTTCTCTCTTTCCTTGATGGTTGTCTGATTATCCCAGGACCATCTATTGCATAGCTCTTCCTTGCCCCACTGCCAGCTCTAATCATATGCTATTTATCCATGTAGTTATTCAATACTTATTGAGCACCTACTTTGTGCTAAGTCCTTTCATAGATGCTGGGGTTCCAGCAGAACAAGACAGACAAAAATTTCAGGGGAGCTAGCATTCAATTGGAGGAAGACAAACAATGGACGAAATATAAATTAAATATTTGTTATGTTACGTGTTGATAAAAGGGCCCTATGGACAGTTCACACAGCAAGGGAAAACAAAATAGCCTGAGGGAAAAAAAAAAGCTCAATCTAACTCATAATAAAGAAGAAGCAAATAAAATAACTATACAAGGAATTTTTTTTTTTGCTGTCATAATGGCAAAAATTGAAAAGTTTGGCGTGTATTTGATTGGCAAGGCTGTGAAGAAACAAGCCCTCCTTTCATTTATTGCTTGTAGAATCCAACTTAGGACAAACATTTAGAAAAACAACTGGCAGAATCCAACTTAGGACAAACATTTAGAAAAACAATTGGCAATGCATGTCAAAATTGTAGATGTATATACCCTTGAAACCCTGCAATTCCACAGTTCCATTTCTTGGAATTCATTCTACAGATATGCTTGTATACATGCAAAACATAATATAATTTTGTTCATTGCAGTTTGTCTTAACAAAAGATTGGGAATAATCCATGCATCCATCAGTTTTAGACTGGCTAAAATTTTATGCACACACGCGCACACACAGGAATACTACGTAATGAAAAACTAATCACAATGCAGTTCTTTGTGTACTTTTGGTAAGATCTCAAAGATATATTGCAAGTGGAAAGAATAAGGTGAAAACTGTGTAGAATACGTTATCTTTGTGTTTAAAAAAAAAAAAAACAGATGGGAACCAAGAATCTCTTGATATTTTCATAGCTGAAAAGTACACAAAAAACTAAAGAAGGTCGTTCCCTATTTGGGATTGAAGCTTGAACTGGACAGATGGTGGGTGGGATTGTGAGAAAGACTCTTCAGTGCCTCTACCGTGGCAAAGAGTGCTTCTTCTGGCAAATAAACAAGGGAATGGTGTCAGCATAATGTGGAATCTGCATTGTGTCGCGTGTATCTGTCCCAGTACATGAATGTTTTGCGCTGAGTAGCAGCAGCTGAATGCAAAGTTCCAAATGCAATAGAGCCGAACAAGCTGAGGGAATATGATGCTTAGATGATGCCGTTCATCATGGCATCTCCTTCCTCTCCACTTAGTTGGACTCACTCTCTGTCTTGAAGTGCTTATGAAATAATTAACCTGATCTTCAAGAATTTTTTGAGGACAAGACTAGTGAGGTGCTGCTGCAGTCTGATTCTACTCAGGAGTGGCAACAACTTTTTTTTGCTGGTGCACTCCTCAAAAGCACGGGAGAATAATGTCATCAGGCTGCCTTACAAGAGCTTTTCTATGTGTCTTCTGCTGAGATGCATTTGCAGTGATAGAAAAAGATGATTGTGGTGTAGTCTGTGCTTTGTGGGAGAAGATTGTATTTGGAACTCTGTAAGCTGATTCTAAATGAAAAAGGTAGTAAGAGGGCCCAGAAATGCTAGTGCAAAAGAAACAACCACAGTGATCCAAAGCCACCAGCATCGGCCCCTGCTTTTTATACGAAGTCTCAGCTGCTTATCCTGCAGCTTCTGTTGGTGATGACCCCCTGCTTTGTTTCCATAAACGACCAGCTTCAATCTTTCCTTACCTAGTCAAAGTAGCTTTACCCCCCTTTTTTTTTCAATAATGGTAAAGTCCTTTACCTTATAACCTTTGTCTATTAGCTGTTTAACAAGTTTTTAAAAAATGATGCTAGTGTTTATATTTAGATTGTTATGGATTGTTTTGTTACTGTTATGGTTACCAAAATGTGGAGATTCTGAGCTGTTTGGCAAAACCCTATTTTCCTCATAAACCCTGTTATTTCTGTGCTTTTTATTTATAGCAATCCACCCTCCCTTTAGCTTCATACTATTAATTTGCTGAAGAAACCAGTTCATTTACCCTGTAAAATGTTCCAGTCCGGATTTATCTGGATTCCTCATAATGTCCATTAACTCGTATCTCTGTCTTTTGTATTTCTTGTAGCTCATTCTTAGATCTAGAGGCTCTATCAGATTTGGGTCCCATTTATTAAGGCAAGAAATATTTCATAAGTACTCCTGTACCTATTGCCGCACACGAAGAGGTATATGACCTCCACTGCACTTTGGATGATGGCAAGTTTGATGAAAGGTTCAGGTATTGTCATGCTCATCACTCCTTCCCCATGTTATGAATTTATTGTTTCTCGGCTCCAAAAATACACCTGAGCCCTTTAAATATTTTTCCTTTGCCAGCAGGCAGAGAGCTTTGGCACTAGAGGGCAGTAGAGAGTCATTGCAGGAAAACCATTTTGGCTTCCTGTGTTACAGGTACCTTTTGAGTTTCTGGCTTGTTTTTGATTTTTTTTGAAGAGAAGTTCTTCATTCTAAAATAGCCAAATTTATCAGTCTTTATGTTGTGGACTCTGTGTCTAGTTTAATAAATTCTTTCCTGTCCTGAGATCACAAAAATAATCTCCAATATTATTTTATAAAATTTAAAAGTTTTGTCTTTCAAATTTAAGCCTTTAGTATATCTGGATTAATTCATTTTTATGTTTGGAGCAAGATATGGGTTTGTTTCTCTCTTTCCTTGATGGTTGTCTGATTATCCCAGGACCATCTATTGCATAGCTCTTCCTTGCCCCACTGCCAGCTCTAATCATATGCTATTTATCCATGTAGTTATTCAATACTTATTGAGCACCTACTTTGTGCTAAGTCCTTTCATAGATGCTGGGGTTCCAGCAGAACAAGACAGACAAAAATTTCAGGGGAGCTAGCATTCAATTGGAGGAAGACAAACAATGGACGAAATATAAATTAAATATTTGTTATGTTACGTGTTGATAAAAGGGCCCTATGGACAGTTCACACAGCAAGGGAAAACAAAATAGCCTGAGGGAAAAAAAAAAGCTCAATCTAACTCATAATAAAGAAGAAGCAAATAAAATAACTATACAAGGAATTTTTTTTTTTGCTGTCATAATGGCAAAAATTGAAAAGTTTGGCGTGTATTTGATTGGCAAGGCTGTGAAGAAACAAGCCCTCCTTTCATTTATTGCTTGTAGAATCCAACTTAGGACAAACATTTAGAAAAACAACTGGCAGAATCCAACTTAGGACAAACATTTAGAAAAACAATTGGCAATGCATGTCAAAATTGTAGATGTATATACCCTTGAAACCCTGCAATTCCACAGTTCCATTTCTTGGAATTCATTCTACAGATATGCTTGTATACATGCAAAACATAATATAATTTTGTTCATTGCAGTTTGTCTTAACAAAAGATTGGGAATAATCCATGCATCCATCAGTTTTAGACTGGCTAAAATTTTATGCACACACGCGCACACACAGGAATACTACGTAATGAAAAACTAATCACAATGCAGTTCTTTGTGTACTTTTGGTAAGATCTCAAAGATATATTGCAAGTGGAAAGAATAAGGTGAAAACTGTGTAGAATACGTTATCTTTGTGTTTAAAAAAAAAAAAAACAGATGGGAACCAAGAATCTCTTGATATTTTCATAGCTGAAAAGTACACAAAAAACTAAAGAAGGTCGTTCCCTATTTGGGATTGAAGCTTGAACTGGACAGATGGTGGGTGGGATTGTGAGAAAGACTCTTCAGTGCCTCTACCGTGGCAAAGAGTGCTTCTTCTGGCAAATAAACAAGGGAATGGTGTCAGCATAATGTGGAATCTGCATTGTGTCGCGTGTATCTGTCCCAGTACATGAATGTTTTGCGCTGAGTAGCAGCAGCTGAATGCAAAGTTCCAAATGCAATAGAGCCGAACAAGCTGAGGGAATATGATGCTTAGATGATGCCGTTCATCATGGCATCTCCTTCCTCTCCACTTAGTTGGACTCACTCTCTGTCTTGAAGTGCTTATGAAATAATTAACCTGATCTTCAAGAATTTTTTGAGGACAAGACTAGTGAGGTGCTGCTGCAGTCTGATTCTACTCAGGAGTGGCAACAACTTTTTTTTGCTGGTGCACTCCTCAAAAGCACGGGAGAATAATGTCATCAGGCTGCCTTACAAGAGCTTTTCTATGTGTCTTCTGCTGAGATGCATTTGCAGTGATAGAAAAAGATGATTGTGGTGTAGTCTGTGCTTTGTGGGAGAAGATTGTATTTGGAACTCTGTAAGCTGATTCTAAATGAAAAAGGTAGTAAGAGGGCCCAGAAATGCTAGTGCAAAAGAAACAACCACA
Source organism: Oreotragus oreotragus (assembly GCA_006410675.1). Taxonomy (NCBI): domain Eukaryota; kingdom Metazoa; phylum Chordata; class Mammalia; order Artiodactyla; family Bovidae; genus Oreotragus; species Oreotragus oreotragus. The sequence goes on along the minus strand of SJYX01018290.1, from coordinate 105,913 downwards.
GTGATCCAAAGCCACCAGCATCGGCCCCTGCTTTTTATACGAAGTCTCAGCTGCTTATCCTGCAGCTTCTGTTGGTGATGACCCCCTGCTTTGTTTCCATAAACGACCAGCTTCAATCTTTCCTTACCTAGTCAAAGTAGCTTTACCCCCCTTTTTTTTTCAATAATGGTAAAGTCCTTTACCTTATAACCTTTGTCTATTAGCTGTTTAACAAGTTTTTAAAAAATGATGCTAGTGTTTATATTTAGATTGTTATGGATTGTTTTGTTACTGTTATGGTTACCAAAATGTGGAGATTCTGAGCTGTTTGGCAAAACCCTATTTTCCTCATAAACCCTGTTATTTCTGTGCTTTTATATGTGTACCATCAGATCTTAGAATCATGCGAGTCCCTTGCTATTCAAAAAAAATTTTTTTTTTTTTTGCTTTATTTTACTTTACAATACTGTATTGGTTTTGCCATATTTCAACATGAATCTGCCACGGGTGTAACATGAGTTCCCAATCCTGAACCCTCCTCCCACCTCCCTCCCCATATCATCTCTCTGGGTCATCAGCCCCAAGCATCCTGTATCCTGTATCAAACCTAGACTGGTGATTCATTTCTTACATGATATTATACATGTTTCAATGCCATTCTCCCAAATCATCCCACCCTCTCCCTCTCCCACAGAGTCCAAAAGTCTGTTCTATACATCTGTGTCTCTTTTGCTGCCTTGCATACACTATATTGATTCTTCTGATCCATGAACATGGTATATTTCTCCATCTATTAGTGTCTTTGAAACATGTCTCCACACTGTTCTCCATAGTGGCTATACTAGTTTGCATTCCCGCCAATAGTGTAAGAGGGTTCCCTTTTCTCCACACCCTCTCCAGCATTTATTGCTTGTAGACCTTTGGATCGCAGCCATTCTGACTGGTGTGAAATGGTATCTCATTGTGTTCTTGATTTGCATTTCTCTAATAATGAGTGATGTTGAGCATCTTTTCATGTGTTTGTTAGCCATCTGTATGTCTTTTTTGGAGAAATGTCTGTTTAGTTCTTTGGCCTATTTTTTTTTTTTTTTTGTAAAACTGTTTATTTATTTTTTTTTAAACAAAGAAAATGAATAAACTATAGGAAGATTTAAAAATTAAAAAGTCTATACTCCCACCACAGTAGAACTAAGACATAGCAGGATGGAAACGCCAAGTTGGAGAGGGACAACTTTCCCTTTGACCAGAGGATCAGCCTTCCTTGTGGCCCATGGACAGCTGGCAGCTGCTGTGCAAAGGCCTGTCCTGCTCCACAGAGAGAAAGTTCATGAGGTCCAAAGGCTGGGCGCTGGCAGGTGCTGGAAGAATCTCACTGCCAGAGACTCTGAGGAGGTTGGTTACAGATGCCCAACGTTCTGTGAGGCCTGAACAGGGCAGGGAGACCAATGGCAGGACTTTTTTTTTTTTTTTTTAATATATATTTATTTATTTGGCTACCCTGGGTCTTTGAAGCAGAACGCAGGATCTTCGATCTTCATTGTGGCACACAGGATCTTTAGTAACAGCATAAGGGATCTATAGTTCCCAGACCAGGGATCAAACCTGGGCCCTCTGTACTGGGAGTGCAGAGTCTTAGCCACTGGACTGCCAGGGAAGTTTCAGCACTCCTTTACTGTTGTTTTTGCAACTTCTTGTTATTAATACCAGAGTCCCCTTCAAACTTTGTTATTTATCTGAGAATTTAGTAGAAATTTGCTGCCCCCAATATCTAAACAGGTTAATCAGATACTGGCAGGAAGGTGAGGGCACTTTTTTTTTTTTTTTAAGTTGGAGGCTGTAGGGCTAACAGTTTATCCTCTCTGGGTTGTAGAATGTCTCTTTCGTCTCTATTTAAATGGCTCCTAAGGAAGACACAGAACCCTGGGTTTTATCTTCATTCGAGGCCAACCCAGCCTTAACCAGAGGCTCTAGGAGAGAGCCTGTTCCTTGTATATTCCAGCTTCTATTGCTTCTAGGTGTTTCTTGAATAGTGACTGTGTCACTTGAAGCTCTGCCTCTGTCTTCACATTGCCTCTTCCTTTTCTCCGTGTTTCTCTTATAAGGACATTTGGATTGGATTTAGGGTCCACACTAGTAGTCCAGGATGGTCTCATCTCAAGATGTTTTTTCCAAATAAATTAAACTTCATGGGTTCTGGGGATTCAAATGTAGGCACGTCTTTTTTTTTTTGGGGGGGGGGGGCGGTGGCCACCATTCAACCCACCACTGGGGAGGACCGCCCCTAACAGGAAGGAGTGGGCCACTTCTCTAATCCAAGAAAATGCAGAGGAATATGAGTAGTCAAGTCTTTATCTGGCTTTGGTGACAGGATAATGCTGGCTTCACAGAGCCTGATTAGGCTGTCTGGTCTAGAAGTAGTAGAGATGTAAGTTTCATGCAAAAATGTTTTTTCATGACTACTATGCTCTTTTTCATCTTTTGTGACCCTATTTGGTTTTGGGATTCATATTTGTCCTCACAAATCTGAATTCGATTAGGGAGGTTATATGTGACAAGACAGGATTAGTTGCTTATAGGTGACACTGCACTTTGCCAACATGCATGCTTAGTCTGAGGTAGAAAATAATGGGGTCCCTGGCATCATATGAAGGCACTAAAACTTCAGGGAAAAATATCGAAGAATTCTGTGATATCAGTGCATATGGCTGTCCAGATTGGTGGGACTCCCGTGGTCCATGAACTCTCCAGAATGCTGGGATTTTGAGGCGGGGTGGAGCACTAGGTGTTTTCAAAGGGGCAAAAGCAAATGAATGGTGAAAACGGAAGAAGCACCTGCCTCTGGATGGATGAACCCCGCCGCTGGCACCTACCCCCGCAGTACAAAAGGTAAGATCTTCACTTTTAGGTCCAGAAAACCGGAGGCCTGCCTGGGAGCAAAGGGGGTCCCGCATTGCCAGGCCACCATAGGGCTCACCGAGGTAGCCCACCGGGACTTGGTAGACGTGAGGGCCGCCATCTTGGCCAGCTGGTCTCTGCTGCGTTACTTTCGTTCTGACTGATTTGTAAAATAGGCCTACCAGTATCTTTGAGCCCTGCCTCACAGGACTGTTGAGGATCACAACACGGTACAAACAACTTATTTTAAAAGCATTCGTAGCCAGTGAATCCCCCTGGTATCTCTGGGTTTTCCTTGCCCCAGCTGACCTGGGCACGAGGGGCAAGTCCGCGAACAGCGGCATCCCTGAGGAACCCTTACACCTTGTGGTCTGCCCGGTGGAGGCCTTTCCAGTCCGAGAGGCGAGACTGAGGGGCTGGGGTCCCGGAGGCGCTGGCAAGGCTGGGGTTGCCCAGAAGGGTCTCGCAGTGGTCGCAGAGGCTCCAGCAGAGCGCAGTTACTGAGGTCTTGTCCGTGATTGCCTAGTGGCAGGCGGCCCAAGTGAGCGCGGGGTGGGCCAGGTGCTGTGCTGGTGGGGACACTGCAGAGGAGAGAGAACCAGCATTCTGTAGGGTATTTTGCGCTCCAGAGTGATTTTCATTTATTTACCTGACCTCACTGAATCCTTTCTGCAGTCCTCTGGGATGTATGGGTTATTATTATTATCCCCCTTGTATGGGAATGATGGTGGTGCTGCGGGAGAGCTTCATGGCTGGGTTAAGGCCAACTGATGCCCTAAGAACAGCTTTACAGTGGAGACCCCTGGGCTTTTCCATGGTTTAACATGGCATCTTAAGAATACTGAGCCTTTCTATCCTATTAATATAGTGTATTTCAACATTTACTTAGATTGTCTTTGATTTCTTTCATTTTTTTGTAATTAGCTTACAGCATAGAGATCTTACATATATTTTGTAACATTTGTATTTAAGTATTTCTTGTTTTATGGTATTGTTGTAAATGGTACTTTTTTTAAAAAATGTCCAGCTTCACTAGTTCATTTATTTGTGTATATTAACAGTTTTTAAAATATTGACCCAGTATCCTGTGACTTTGTGAAACTCATTTATTCTGCTTCATTTTTGTAGGATCTTTGGCATTTTCTTCCCCCTTACCGACTTTATTGAGCTATAATTGATATATAAATTTAAAATGGTTTCCAGGGCAGCACAGTAGTAAAGAATCTGCCTACCAATACAAGAGACACAGGTTAGATCCCTGGGTTGGGAAGATCCCCTGGAGTACGAAAAGGCAACCCACGCCAGTATCATTGCCTGGAAAATTCTATAGACAGAGGAGCCTGGTGGGCTACAGTCCACGGGTCACAAAGAGTTGCACACAAGTGAGGGGCTGAGCACTAGTTTAAAGCGTGCAGTGTGCCGATCTGAAGCCCATACATTACAATATGATTATCGTCATTGTGTCAGCTAGCACTGCCACTGCGTCGCATAATTACCGTTTATTTTTTGTGGTGAGATTTAAGATCTACTCTCTTAGCAGTTTTCAATTATACAGTACAGTACTGTTACCTGTGATCACAACGCAGCGCACTAGGCTCCCAGAACTTGTTCATCTTCTAACTGGAAGTTTGTACCCTTTGACCAACATCTTCCTGATTCCCCCACTCTCCTAGCCCCTGGTCGGGGAAGGCAATGGCACCCCACCCCAGTATTCTTGCCTGGAAAATCCAATGGACGGAGTAGCCTGGTGGGCTGCAGTCCATGGGGTCGCTAACAGTCGGACAGATTGAGCGACTTCACTTTCACTTTTCTCTTTCATGCATTGGAGAAGGAAATGGCAACCCACTCCAGTGTTCTTGCCTGGAGAATCCCAGGGACGGGGAAGCCTGGTGGGCTGCCGTCTATGGGGTCACACAGAGTCGGACACGACTGAAGCGACTTAGCAGCAGCAGCAGCCTAGCCCCTGGTAACCTCAATTCTATACTCTTATTTCTGTGAGTTTTTTTTTTTTTTTAGATTCCACATAAGTGATATAGTATTTGCCATTCTCTGACTGAATTATTTCACTCAACATAGTGCCCTCAAGGTCCATCCAAGTTGTCACAAATAGCAGGATTTCCTTCTTTCTTATGGCTGAATAATAGCCCATTAGATATACTATACTGTATGTTAGGGCTTCCCTGGCGACTCAGTGGTAAAGAACTCACCGTACTGCAAAGGATACAGGTTTGATTCCTGGGTTGAAAAGATTCCCTGGAGAAGGGAGTGGCAACCCACTGCTGTATTCTTGCCTGGGAAAATCCCATGGACGGAGGAGCCTGGTATGCTGCAGTCCATGGGGTCGCGAAGAGTCAGACACGACTGAGCGAGTTCACTTTCACGATTCACTTTCATGCATTGGAGAAGGAAATGGCAACCCACTCCAGTGTTCTTGCCTGGAGAATCCCAGGGACGGAGGAGCCTGGTGGGCTGCCGTCTATGGGGTCGCACAGAGTCGGACACGACTGAAGCGACTTAGCAGCAGCAGCAGCAGTCAAGGCTATGGTTTTTCGTAGTCATGTATGGATGTGAGAGTTGGACTGTGAAGAACGCTGAACGCCGAAGAATTGATGCTTTTGAACTGTGGTGTTGGAGAAGACTCTTGAGAGTCCCTTGGACTGCAAGGAGATCCAACCAGTCCATTCTGAAGGAGATCAACCCTGGGATTTCTTTGGAAGGAATGATGCTAAAGCTGAAACTCCAGTACTTTGGCCACCTCATGCGAAGAGTTGACTCATTGGAAAAGACTTTGATGCTGGGAGGGATTGGGGGCAGGAGGAGAAGGAGATGACCGAGGATGAGATGGCTGGATGGCATCACGGACTCAATGGACGTGAGTCTGAGTGAACTCTGGGAGATGGTGATGAACAGGGAGGCCTGGTGTGCTGCGATTCATGGGGTCGCAAAGAGTCGGACATGACTGAGCGACTGAATTGAACTGAACTGAATGACCTTCTTTATCTATTATTGTTTTCAGCTTAAAGTCTATTTTCTCCGATAGAAGTAAAGCTGCCTTCACTCTCTTTTGTTTTCTACTTGTATGGACTACTTTTTCTCCACCCCTTTACTATAAGCCTATGAGTGAACTTACAGCTGAAAGTGAGTATCTTGCAGGCAGCTTATAATTGAATTTTTAAAAATCTATCCAGTACATTTTGACTGAAGAATTCTATATATTTACCTTTAGGGTAGTTATTGATATGTAAGGACTTACTGATACCATCTTATTGATTGCTTTCTGGATGTTTTGCAGTTCCTTTTTTTCTTGCTGCCTCCCTTTGTGAATTGGTTATTTTCTGTGGTGGTGTGCTCTGATTTTCTTCTCTTTCTCTTTTGTGAATCTACTGTAAGTTTTTGTGCTTTATGGTTACCTCAGGGCTTACATAAAACCTGTTGTAGATGTTGTCAGTCTATTTTATACTGAGAGCAACTTAATTTCACTAACATGCAAAAACTCTACCCTTTTACTTCTCACCTATTTACACTTCTAATGTCAAATTTTACCTCTTTTGGTATTATGTATTTATTAAGAAATTATAGTAACTGTGTAATTATTTTTAATGTTCTTATCATTTTACCTTTATACTATAGTTAAGTGGCCAACACACTATCATATTATAGTATGAGAGTTTTCTGAATTTGACTATTTATTCACTCTCTAACTATGTGTTCTATGTATTTGTATGTTTTCATATTACTAATTAGCATGTTTTCATTTCAACTTGAAGAACTCCTTCTGGCATTTCCCGTAAGGAAGGTCTAGCGGTGATGAACTCTCTCAGTTTTTGTTTGTCTGGTTAAGTCTTTCTTTTTTAAATGGTGTTTTGTAAACATTCTGTGTGATTATATTGTTTATTTGTTGGGCTGCACTGAGTCTTTGTTGCTGTGCGTGGGCCTTCTCTAGTTGCAGCCAGCAGGAGCTACTCTTGGTTGAAGTGTGCAGGCTTCTCATTGCAGTGGTTTCTCTTGCTGTGGCACTCAGACTCAGGAGTTGTGGCCCACGGGCTTAGTTGCTCCACAGCATGAGGGATCTTCCTAGACCAGGGATTGAGCCATGTTCCCTGCATTGGCAGGTGGATTCTTCACCACTGGGCCACCAGAGAAATCCCATCTTGTAAAGTCTTTATTTTTTCCTTTTGGTTGTAAATTATGTTTTTTTTTTTTTTAATTTATTTTTTTTACTGAAGGATAACTGCTTTACAGAATTTTGTTGTTTTCCTGTCAAACCATCTGGTAAAATTTTTGTTGCTGTTTAGTTGCTAAGTCACGTCCAGCTCTTTGCGGCCCCGTGGACTGTAGCTTGCCAGGCTCCTCTGTCCGTGGGATTTTCTGGGCAAGAATACTGGAATGGAGTACCATTTTCTTCTCCAGAGAATCTTTCTGACCCAGGGATCAAACCCACATCTCCTGCACTGCAGACAGATTCTTTACTGCTGCACTACCAGGGAAGCCCAGAGTCTTTGTTTCTCCTTAATAAAGGACTACTTCGTCAGACAGAGAATTCTCAATATGTAATTGACATCTAATTCTTGAATATATCATCCAACTCTTTCCTGGCCTATTCATTGCTAGCCTAATAGGAACTACGGCTGCTAAGTCACTTCACTCATGTCCAACTCTGTGCAACCCCACAGATGGCAGCCCACCAGGCTTTGCTGTCCCTGGGATTCTCCAGGCAAGAACACTGGAGTGGGTTGCCATTTCCTTCTCCAATGCATGAAAGAGAAAAGTGAAAGTTAAGTCGCTCAGTCGTGTCCGACTCTGTGCGACCCCATGGACTGCAGCCCACCAGGCTCCTCCATCCATGGGATTTTCCAGGCAAGAGTACTGCAGTGGGGTGCCATTGCCTTCTCCAGCCTAACAGGAGCAACTTTGTAATTTACAGTCTTCTTTTTTCTTGCTGATTTTAGGATTCTGTCCTTGTCTTATATTTTTGGCAGTTTTATTATAATGTGTCTTGGAGAGATCATTTCAGACTGAAGTAACAGGGTGATCTAATAGCTTTGTGAACTTGAATGCATAAATTCCTCCCAGGTTTAGGAAAGTTTTAGCCATTGTTTCTTCAAATAGTTTTTCTGTCTCTGACTTCCTCTCTTCTCCTGGAACTCCGATGATTCCGATTTTGTTTCTTTTGATGGTGCTCTGTTGTTGCACACACATTTGTGATTAGCATATTTTCTTGCAAAAATAACCCCTTTATCATTATGTAATAGCTCTATTTATCCCTTGTAACATAGCTTCTTCTGAAGTCTACTTTATCTAATATTAACATAACTACTCCAGCTTTATTTTGATTAGACTTTGCTAGATGGTACACGTTTTTCAATTCTTTTACTTTTAGAGATCTATGTTATTATATTTAATATCTATCTAACAATAATATAGATATTTAGAGATCTATATTATTATATTTAACATTCTATTTGGAGATAGAACATAGTTTCGTCTTTCTTATAAACCAATTTGACAAATCTTTTAGTAGGTGTGTCTAGACTATTCACATTTAATGTAATTATTAACATTGTTGAACTTGGGTCCACTATTTTATTATTTCTATTTTTACCTTATTTTTTTTACTCTTCTATTTCATTTTTCTTGCCTTCTCTTATTTCTAATATTTTTAAATATTCCAAGTTAATTACCTGTTAGCTTTTGACTATATCTCTTCATAGTATTTTTGGGTGTTGATCTCTGGGTTACAATACAGACCTTAGAGTTAAAAAGCTAAGCAGAGTTAAAAGTTTGCAATTTCAAGTAAAATGTAGAAGCCTTACAACCATATAGATCACTTTCCCTGTAATTGTCTTATGTATTACATCTACGGGGAAGGCAATGGCACCCCACCCCAGTACTCTTGCCTGGAGAATCCAATGGACGGAGTGGCCTGGTGGGCTGCAGTCCATGGGGTCGCTGGCAGTCGGACAGACTGGGCGACTTCACTTTCACTTTTCTCTTTCATGCATTGGAGAAGGAAATGGCAACCCACTCCAGTATTCTTGCCTGGAGAATCCCAGGGATGGGGGAGCCTGGTGGGCTGCCGTCTATGGGATCACACAGAGTCGGACACGACTGAAGTAACTTAGCAGCAGCAGCAGCAGCAATCTCTCTAATGATGTTATAAGTTATAATTTTTGCTTCCAACTGTCCTACATATCTTAAAGAACTTGTGAGGTGTAACATAAGCTACTGTATTTATCCAGATGTTTACCATTTCTGTTGCCCTTTCTTCTGCTCTTGTTATTCCTGAAGTTCCGAGTGTCCCTGTGGAATTTCACATTAGCCTAAGAACTTCCATTAGCAGTTCTTTTAGGGTAGGTTTACTGGTGACAACATTTTCTCAGTTTCCTTTCATCTGAAAATACTTATATTTTGCTTTCATTTCTGAAAGATATTTTACTGTTGTAGAACCCTGAATTGACAGGACTTTTCACAGCACTTTCCAGATGTTTCTCCCACTGTCTGTTGACCTTTATGGCTTCTAACAAGAAATGTGCCAGCATCTGAATCACCCTTCCCCTCATTGTGATGTTATTTTTTTCTGATTGCTTTCAAGATTTTTTTCTTCATCTTTGCTTTATAGCAGTTTGGTGATGGTATATTTGGGGTGGTTTTTCTTTAAGTTATTCTCTTTGGCATTTGCTGAGCTTCTTGAATCTGTAAATCTGTGTCTTTTACCATACATACTTGAGAAGTTTTCAGCTAAAATTTTCTCTGTTTTGTCCTTTACCAATTGCTTTTCCTTCTCTGGTACACTAATGACATGAATGTTAGACCTTTTGATATTTCATAAGTTACTGAGTTTCTGCTTTTATTATTAAGATTTGATAATTTTTATTGCACCTTCCTCAAGTTCATTGACTTTTTTTTTTTCCTCCTGTGATCTGCATGCTGCTGTTAAGGCCATGAAGTGAAATTTTTATTTCAGATATTCTATTATTTAATTCAGTGACCAGATACGGGAGGTGGTAATGAGGTGTCTAAAATCACACCTAGGTTTTAGCTTGGGTAATGGGGTAGTTGTTGGTAGCTCTTACCAAGGAATAAGAACAATGAGGAAAATAATGCAATTGGAGATGTGAATTTAAGCTGCAAGTGGTGACACAGTAGGGTTCTGTGGCTCCCTAGGGTTTGCATTTCTGGGTAGAGGTCAGGGTTAGTGATGAAGTTGGTGTGGTTTAAATCAGTGATTTTCAAATTATCGATTGCAATAGCTTATATCATGGCATCAATTTTGTGGGTTATAACCAGCATTTTAAAAATGGACTGCAGTTTTAAAAGTCAGTAAATGATATAGAACAAAACTTGTGTTTTAGTATGTGTGTGCATATGCATGTGCATGTATTAATTTATTAGACTAGGATGTGAATGTTTTTCTAACTATGATGTTTCCAGAAATGTTTGAAAACCATTAGTTTAAATCATAATGAGGTTTACAAGGCAGCATATGAATAAAAGACCTATGGTTGAACCTAATGGTGTCTAATAATCTAAGTCTCGTGTTCTCAGATGAGTTTTAAAATATAGCCCTACAGTTTTTATAATTATAATTTTTTCGGCCACACTGTGTGGCATGTGGGATCTTAGTTCCCCAATCAGGGAACAAACCCATGCCCTCTGCAGTAGGACTGCAAATTGTTAACCACTGGACCTAAGCCCTAAATTTTTGTAATTCGTATTCTTTACTATTGAATCATTTACAGCAAATATTTTCACTAAAGCTGATCTACTTAGAGTGAGGGAAATTCCTTAGACTTTATTAGGTATTTACTTTCCCAATACTATAATCTTCTAGAATACTCACCACTTAATTACATGTATTAGTTCCCTTTAAAATGTTTACAGAAAAGCTGACTACCTGAAACTAATACCAGGTTAGCTTTGCAGGCTGGAATCTGTTCTGAATAGCAGTCTGGAAGGATCTTTGGATTTGGAGGGAAATGGGAACAGTTTGAACATAAAAACTATTTTCTCATGAGTTTCATTTTAATGTTGAATAAATTCACAATTTCTGTTTTTCCTTCGTATCCTCTTAGAAAGTCGTTCTTCATTTTGAGAAGGAACACTCTGCAGGTTTTCAGCGTTGCTGTCAAGGCCGCTGCCTCTCCTCTGAGGAAACTGCCATAAAGGTGGTGTCATCTGCATATCTGAGGTTATTGATATTTCTCCCGGCAATCTTGATTCCAGCTTGTGCTTCTTCCAGCCCAGCATTTCTCATGATGTACTCTGCATATAAGTTAAATAAGCAGGGTGACAGTATACAGCCTTGACATACTCCTTTTCCTATTTGGAACCAGTCTGTTGTTCCATGTCCAGTTCTAACTGTTGCTTCCTGACCTGCACATAGGTTTCTCAAGAGCCAGGTCAGGTGGTCTGGTACTCCCATCTCTTGAAGAATTTTCCACAGTTTATTGTGATCCACACAGTCAAAGGCTTTGGCATAGTCAACAAAGCAGAAATAGATGTTTTTCTGGAACTCTCTTGCTTCTTCCATGATCCAGTGGATGTTGGCAATTTGATCTCTGGCTCCTCTGCCTTTTCTAAAACCAGCTTGAACATCAGGAAGTTCATGGTTCACGTATTGCTGAAGTCTGGCTTGGAGAATTTTGCGCATTACTTTACTAGCATGTGAGATGAGTGCAATTGTGCAGAAGAGTGCAATTGTGCAGTAGTTGGAGCATTCTTTGGCATTGCCTTTCTTTGGGATTGGAATGAAAACTGACCTTTTCCAGTCCTGTGGCCACTGCTGAGTTTTCCAAATTTGCTGGCATATTGAGTGCTGCTTTGGCATAGTCAATAAAGCAGAAATAGATGTTTTTCTGGAACTCTCTTGCTTTTTCCATGATCCAGCAGATGTTGGCAACTTGATCTCTGGTTCCTCTGCCCTTTCTAAGACTAGCTTGAACATCTGGAAGTTCATGGTTCATGTATTGCTGAAGCCTGGCTTGGAGAATTTTGAGCATTACTTTACTAGCATGTGAGATGAGTGCAATTGTGTGGTAGTTTGAGCATTCTTTGGCATTGCCTTTCTTTAAGATTGGAATGAAAACTGACCTTTTCCAGTCCTGTGGCCACTGATGAGTTTTCCAAATCTGCTGATATATTGAGTGCAGCACTTTCACAGCATCATCTTTCAGGATTTGAAACAGCTCAACTGGAATTCCATCACTTTCACTAGCTTTGTTCATAGTGATGCTTTCCAAGGCCCACTTGACTTCACATTCCAGGATGTCTGGCTCTAGCTGAGTGATCACACAGTCGTGATTATCTGGGTCATGAAGATGTTTTTTGTACAGTTCTTCTGTGTATTCTTGCCGCCTCTTCTTAATATCTTCTGCTTCTGTTAGGTCCATACCTAACAGGTCCTCTGTCCTTTATCGAGCCCATCTTTGCATGAAATGTTCCCTTGGTATCTCTAATTTTCTGGAAGAGATCTCTAGTCTTTCCTATTCTATTGTTTTCCTCTATTTCTTTGCACTGATTGCTGAGGATGGTTTTCTTATCTCTCCTTGCTATTCTTTGAAACTCTGCATTCAGATGCTTACATCTTTCCTTTTCTCTTTTGTTTTTCACTTCTCTTCTTTTCACAGCTATTTGTAAGGCCTCCTCAGACAGCCATTTTGCTTTTTTGCATTTCTTATCCATGGGGATGGTCTTGATCCCTGTCTCCTGTACAATGTCATGAACCTCCATCCATATTCATCAGGCACTCTATCAGTCAGATCTAGGCCCTTAAATCTATTTCTCACTTCCACTGTATAATCATAAGGGATTTAGGTCATACCTGAATGGTCTAGTGGTTTTCCCTACTTTCTTCAATTTAAGTCTGAATTTGGAATAAGCAGTTCATGATCTGAGCTACAGTCAGCTCCTGGTCTTGTTTTTGCTTCTCTATCTTTGGCTGCAAAGAATATAATCAATCTGATTTCGGTGTTGACCATCTGGTGATGTCCATGTGTAGAGTCTTCTCTAGGTACTCAGTAAATATTTGTTGATCAAATAAGTGAATGATAGCATAAGAGCCTCTAGTTTTTAAGCTGTCTTCTGCCACCCAAGGAACCATTTGATACTCAAGGGTCTCAACTTGTTCAGGTATAAATAAGTTTTAAGTTTTGAATAGTTACTCTCAATGGGTACAGAGCTTCGCTCTGGTTATTAGTTTAATCTGTTTCATTTTAGAGCTTTAATCTCAGATTTAATTCTAATTTCTGTTTTTATCCTCTTGCTCACTTCCTCTACAGCCCTGACTAGATGACCTGGGGTAAAATTTGATCTCTCATCCAATTCACAAGTCAGCTTTCAACCTCATACTCTTACAGCCCTATGATGGAGTAGAATAAAGGGAAAATACTGTCTGTGATAACTTGGTTATTGTCATTTCTGGGTCTAACATTGAATGGCATGGGACCTAGGTATGTAGCTGATTGATGAATCCTAATTCTATTGTGGATTGTGGAATACATGTGTTAGCTTGGGGCAGATTCTGCTGTGGCCTTTTGCTCCACAGTCCCTATATGAGAGATTCATCTTGCTTGACCCCTGCCTTACCTTACCTCAAGCCTCTACCCTGCTAGTAGCTTGAGAAGTGGGATGACAGGGGAAAAGTTTCTTACAAGGTGGCTCAACCCCAGCCATCTTCTTTACTGTCCATGTGATCGATGGTGAACTTGGCCTCCACACATCAAGTTGCGGGAATGCAGGACTCCTCCTGGCTGTCGTTTAGCACAGTTTTGCCATCTTGCTCTTGCTAGGTTTTCCACCCTGCTGCAGCACCAGGCAAACCCTGTTCTATAGCAGAGCTACTTTTGAGAAAGAGACCAACTCTGGTCCCCAACATAATAGGGAAATCAACAGTGATTCCATTTAAATGTATTAGTCAATAAGATCTAACAACCACAGGGTTCGTCATGGAGCTAGTAATGCCATCATTTTCCTTTATACTTAAAATTATATTCATTATAAAAAATAAAATGAAAGACAATAGCAAAAATTACCTATAAACTCAGTACATAGGATAAACTTTGATGTATGTACTTCCGGATTTTTAAACTAACATATCTACATTAAATTTAAAAAGTAGGAGAATGGTAGAACTATATTGCTATATTGCTTTGTGGCCTGCTTTGGTCATACAGTAAGAAAAGTACATCTACTACTCTACACTGTTACTTAAGCTGGCAACATGGCATTTCATTTTACAGATACACAGAAAATCTTATTCTAGGACATTTGGGTTCCATCCAATTTTCCACTCTTATAAATACTGCTTTAGTAAGTATGTCTATACGTGTAATTTCGGTACCATTTCCAATTATTCTTCAGGATAATTCTTGGAAGTATAATAGCTAGGTCAAAGGATGTTTACAATTTAAAGTCTGGATCAAAGGGTTTACATCTTTGTGAGGTTATAACCAAGACACTCTTCAGAAAGCTTGTCAAAATTATGTACAACAGTGCCTGTTACCTACATCCTCATCCGAGAGTAGGTATTTTTTTCTTTCTCTGTTTTCATCTAGTGATTATCTAAGAATATCAAAGAAAGGATAAGCTTATTTTACTTCACCTTATAAAGCAGGTGTAAGTCCAGCCTCTGCAAAAGGGTAGTCGAATGAACTTGGGTAATTTCTCTTAGTGGAAAACAAGTATAAAACTGGATAAAATTATTCAATATAGTTATTTTAGGAGTGGAAATAGCCAAAAATTGGCAACAGTTGGATAAGTGTTTATTCATGAAAAACAGCTACTGTATTTGATTAAAAACTGAATTAACAGCCCTCTTACTTGTGAGTGTTCCCATCCCCTTAAAGCGTAGATGGCAAAACTCCACAGCTTTACCATTTGAAGATGATGGCCTTGAGTAAGGTTAGGGGACAGAGCAGCTAGGAATTTAAGGTAGAAGGGATTTTAGAAGTGAGAGAGCTACAGAAGTTTTGTGGTAATAAATTCTCCATGCACCACTGGATGACTGCTAACCTATACATGCCTGACGAAAATTGAAAGTCTGGGGACACGTAAGAATATGCTGTGCCTTTATGTCTTCAAGCCCCACACAGCCTAATATCAACAATGGAAACCGGCTTGACTGTCTGAATATAACCCATGCTCAATTATTGGCTGGATAGCCACTAAATTACATAAGTGCAAGGAAGATGCTTAGGAAGTCATACTAAAAACAAGAAGCAGGAAAAAAGCAAGCTGAGCTGAGATACAAGAAGCTGCTCATTATGAACGTGAGAGATTTCTTTCAGATATATTTCAGCACAGGAAATTTAATCACCTACAAAGCAAAACAAAACCACCAGTTTCCTCCTAATACAAAATGAAAGTCAGAATTGATACAGCATATTACCTACAATGTCCACATTTCAACCAAAAATAACTAAATATTCAAATAAAGCATGAACTCACTGAATAATGTGCTCAATAGAAAATGACATCACCTGGCCCATATGTTAGCAAAAACTTTAAAGTAACCATTATAAATATGTTCAAAACTTAAAGAAAATATATGTCCAAATAATTAAAGAAAACATATACTAAGTAAACACAGAGAATGTGTTTACTTTTGGTTAAAAGCAAAAGATAGAAACTAGAGAAATCATCTAATAGAAACCATAAACCTGAACCTAAATCAACTTGACAGATTTGAGAAGAAATAATCACTAAGGGCTTTCCTGGTAGTTTAGCCAGTAAAGAATCTGCCTGCAATGTGGGAAACCTAGGTTAGATCCTGGGTTGGGAAGATCCACTGGAGGAGGGCTTGGCAACCCACTGCAGTATACTTGCCCAGAGAATCCCCATGGACAGAGAAGCCTGGTGGGCTACAGTCCATGGGGTTGCAAAGAGTTGGACACGACTGAGCAACTTGCTTTCAAATTGTGGTGCTGGAGAAGACTCTTGAGAGTCCCTTGGACAGCAAGGAGATCAAACCAGTGCATCCTAAAGGAAATCAACCATGATTATTCATTGGAAGGACTGATGCTGAAGCTGAAGCTTCAATACTTTGGCCCCTTATGTGAGGAGCCGACTCATTAGAAAAGACCCTGAGGCTGGGAAAGATAGAAGGCGGGAGGAGAAGGGGATGACAGAGGGTGAGATGGCTGGATGGCATCACCGATGCAATGGACGTGAGTCTGAGCAAACAGTAGGAGATGGTGATGGACGGGGAGGCCTGGCGTGGTGCAGTCCATGGAGTCGCAAAGAGCTGGGCTTAGGGACTGAGCAACAACCACAACCCTTAACCGCATCTTGGATGAATCAGCTTCATCTGCTTAGCGGGTCTGTGTCTTCAGTGAAGACAGTAGAATCTACCACGAATTCCAGGCATGTGTTTTCTGCTTCAGACGTGCACTCTGCAATGCTGAATACTGGGCACATTTGTCAAACCAAGAAATAGAACGATTTAATGGTGAGTGCGCGGAGTGCCCAAATGGTGCACCTTCATCCAATGAAAGCCCATTTCAACTGATGGACACAGGGCTAATCCGAGACCGGAGTGGTGCTCAGATATGCAGGAAGGGCTGGGGTAATGTGGCCCTGCTGTCTCCCCGGGACGTGTGCCTCTTTGGAGGTTGGCAGCCACGGTCACGGGACCTCTGTCCAGGTCCCACCCAGCTCCAAAGGGGATTTGTCCTGCGCGTGCAGAGGCTGTGCACTGCTGTGCCTCGTGTGTGCACAAGCCATGTTGATCTGAGAGTGCCAGACCACAAGCAGGCAACGGGGCCAGTGGGAACATGGTATGACCACACACCTGGACAACATGTGAGCTGGGCAAGTCAAGGCAGAGACTTCCTGAGCCCCGTGCGGATCCTCCCCTCTGGACCCCCCACTGACTATTTATTCGCATGGCCTCTCTCGATCATCACACCACAGGGAGACAGTCCTCATTCGAGAAAGGTCTCACATCTGTTTGTTATTTCTCTTTCCAGCTTGCTCGGTGTATTCACCTGGGAGCAGGGCGTGCAGGATATACCTTTCTTAGAAGGGCTTTTTAAAAGAAAGAGTTAAAAATAAATCTACAACACAGGGGACTTCCCCAGTGGTCCAGTGGCTAAGACTCTGCATGGCCGGTGCAGGGGACCCGGGTTGAATCTCTGGTCAGGGAACTGGACCCCACATGCTACAGTGAAGACTGAAGGGTCCTCCTGTCACAAATAACACATACTGCAGGCAAAAAAAAAAAAAGAGTCTGCAATCAACACTGGAATGGCATACAAATATTTAAATTATTTTGGCTGCAAATTTTCCACTGAGACCTGTGATTATCTCAGTAAAGGTGTGGCAATATTATTCTAGCAAGATATAGGCAGACTGGCTGAAACATAAGAGGGTGTGTGGGCTCAGTCATGCCTGGCACTTTTGTGACCCCATGGACTGTAGCCCACTAGGCTCCTCTGTCCATGGGATTCTCCAGGCAAGAATACTGCAGTGTGTTACCATTTCCTCCTCCAGGGGATCTTTCTGACCCAGGGATGGAACCTGCATCTTCTGCATTGGCTGGTGGGTCCTTTACCACTGAGCCACCTAGACATCCAAAATGGAAAGGAATTGCAATTTATAGCAGCCAGTGCAAATCTTCACATCTTGAAAGACATGACTGATGTTACACACCTCACATTATTTATTAACATCACGGTGCCTGCCTAAAACAAGTGACCTCACGTCGAGGACGATAACTGCTGATTAGTCTGTGAATCACCTCACTAATCTTCCATGAAAACGGACCTTGCTGATTAGCCAGGGTGACATATCATTAATTCAGAATGCATTATTTCTCCACAACTGGAGAAATAAACACAGAGCTATTCTTAATATCCGGGCCAATCATGTCCTTGCACTATCACAAACTAAGCCAACCACAGATGGAAAACTGAGTATTCATCACACCCACAGAGGTTTTAGCACAGCAGTGAAATGAGAAGGGAAGACAGTGATACCCATGATAAAGTGACTCAGGACGGATTTAAACTCTGCCTGGTGTGAAACAGGAGGTGAACTGACACTCAACAGAGCCACTATTTTCAAGAGATCTGCCTCGTCTGATGTGGCAGACACGAAAGCTTTCTCTCCAAAAAAACTTTAAACTGAATGGTGCTTGACGCAGAAGAGATGGAGAGACCCAGGTAGTGGAAGCTGACTCTAGAGAACGGCCTGTTCCAAGCTGAGAGAACATCATCGTGATGATAGTTTCTGGAGTCTTGCAGAGGTCAAAACCCAGGGTCAAAACCCAGGGATCCTCCCAGCCGTGAATTCATGCAGCTCCTTCAGAGGCATCTGGTCCCACTCGCTCAGCACAGCCAAGCCACGTGCTGGTCAAACACACCCATATCAGCCTGAAGACACCATGGATGTGCCCCACCTATCGCGAGGTGGGTGGGTGGGTGGCTGGGCAGGCGGCAAGCACCACTGACCTTTGGAGGAGCGGAAGTGCTTGCTGGGGGCGGTGAAGCCTCGGGTCCCGTGCACGTTCACGGCTGCCACGCGGAACTGGTACCACCTGCTGGGCCGGACGTCCGTCAGCTGCACCCGCTCGTCCGCGGTCTGAGGGGAAAGGCACACAGAAGCCTATTACCCCGATGTGCCCACTGCGTGTGCTTTGTAAACACACGCTCGACTCATCGGCGGACTCGACACAGTCCCGCCCTCCCCCTGCCCTCCCGGGTGAGGACGGGCAACCCTGCTGGGTTCCAGGGAGGGCTGTCGGGATCAAGGAATTCCCAGGGGAGGTTCCAGCGGCTGCATGCCACTCACGGGTATTTATTCCCAAAGACTCGGACGGCTCTGTGGAAGTCAAAAGTCTCAGGATGAATGCATGGGCTGGTTTTTACCTCTGATGACTACATACAGCTTTGGAGGGTTTTCATTAATGAAAACGAATGAATAATGGGCCTCTCCTGTGGGTCAGATGGTCAAGGATCTGCCTGCATTGTGGGAGACCCAGGTTCAATCCCTGGGTCAGGAAGATCCCCTGGAGAAGGGAATGGCAACCCACTCTAGTATTCTTGCTTGGAGAATCCCATGGACAGAGGAGCCTGGTGGGCTACAGTCCACGGGGTTGCAGAGAGTCAGACAGGACTGAGCGACTTCATTTCATGAATGAATAAATATATGAAGCAATCATTACATTACAGAGAACACGAAATCATCTGTAGATGACAGAAGGAAAATGCCTCCTACTTGAACACCAAATATAATTCTGGAAGTAGGTATGTGAACCCACACACTTAAATTCCCCAAGTACAATGCAACTCAAAACTTTTTCTTTCTTTCTTTTTTAGTTTGAGTAAATCATGTAAGATACGCATAGATTCATGTTCCTGAAGGGTGAAATGTATTACTATGTTCAGTTCAGTTCAGTTCAGTTGCTCAGTCATGTCAGACTCTTTGTGACCCCATGAATCGTAGCACACTAGGCCTCCCTGTCCATCACCAACTCCGGCAGTTTACTCAAACTCATGTCCATCGAGTCAGTGATGCCATCCAGCCATCTCATCCTCTTTCATCCCCTTCTCCTCCTGCCCCCAATCCCTCACAGCATCAGGGTCTTTTCCAATGAGTCAACTCTTGGCATGAGGTGGCCAAACAACTGGAGTTTCAGCCTCAGCATCAGTCCTTCCAGTGAACACCCAGGACTGATTTCCTTTAGCATGGACTAGTGGATCTCTATGTGGAGGTGGTTTAATCACTAAGTCATGTCTGACTCATGTCTGACCCCACAGACTGTAGCCCACCAGTCTCCTCTGTCCATGGGATTCTCCAGGCAAGAACAGTGGAGCGGGTTGCCATGTCCTTCTCCAGGGGATCTTCCCAAACCAGGGATCGAATCTGGGTCTGCTGCATTGGCAGGCGGGTTCTTTACTGCTGAGCCATTAGGAGTGGCTGTATGAATACATCTTAGTCCAATGCTGCTGCTGCTAAGTCACTTCAGTCGTGTCCGACTCTGTGTGACCCCATAGACGGCAGCCCACTAGGCTCCCCCGTCCCTGGGGTTCTCCAGGCAAGAATACTGGAGTGGGTTGCCATTTCCTTCTCCAATGCAGGAAAGAGAAAAGTGAAAGTGAAGTTGCTCAGTCTGTCCAACTGTTAGCGACCCCATGGACTGCAGCCCACCAGGCTACTCTGTCCATTGGATTTTCCAGGCAAGAGTACTGGGGTGGGGTGCCATTGCCTTCCCTGTAGTCCAATAAAATGTTGCAAAGAAGAAAACTGGACACAGGGACATATGCACAGGGCTTGCTGTCCCTCTGGTTATGTCCTGAGATCTCAGACAACCTGATCATATTGTCATTGCCCCCTTTGTCAAGCTCAGGGCAATAAGCCCACTTTCAACAACGTCCTAGGGCAGACCTGAGAACTTGGCCATGACTCTTGAGAGAGTCACTTTCTAGGCAGGTAGATAAGAAATCCGGGGGACTCCCAAAGAGAGAGAGGGATCTGGGGTTCTCGAGGAGGAGACAGGGATCTGGAATTCTCAAGGAGGAGGAAAGGGCAAGCATCTTTTTTTCTCTAGATTTCTTAGTCTTAGTCACATAAAACATTTGTTGATTTTTTTTTTTCCTTTAAGCCTGGAACTGATGATTACACAACCAACAACTCAGTTTAAACTCTGTACTAAGGATTATATAACAACAATGTAGCCTGCTTGAGGACAGTTTCTCTTTCCTGAAAGCTTCTGACCAATCCTGATATCTTGGACCACATTTTGTCCAAATTCTGATATCTTAGAATGTATATTTTTTTTCCAGTAGTTATGCATGGATGTGAAAGTTGGACTAGAAAGCAAGCTGAGCACCAAAGAGTTGATGCTTTTGAACTGTGGTGTTGGAGAAGACTCTTGAGAGTCCCTCAGACTGCAAGGTGATCCAACCAGTCCATCCTCAAGGAACTTAGTCCTGAATATTCATTGAAAGGACTGATGAGGAAGCTGAAACGCCAATACCTTGGTCACCTGATGCAAAGAGCTGACTCATTTGAAAAGACCCTGATGCTGGGCAAGATTGAAGGCGAGAGAAGGGGATGACAGAGGATGAGATGGCTGGATGGTATCACTGACTCAATGGACATGAGTTTGAGTAAACTCTGGGAGTTGGTGATGAACAAGGAGGCCTGGCACGCTGCAGTCCATGGGGTCGCAAAGAGTTGGACACAACTGAGCGACTGAACTGAACTGAACTGAAGGATTATATAACAACAATGTATCCATCTTGAAGACGGTTTCTCCTTCCTGAAAACCTTCTGATTAATCTTGATATCTTAGAATGTATATTATGGGAGTGGATGTGATAGGATCTTTCTACTGCCAAGTTCTAAGGACATCCCTGCTGGCTCAGACAGTAAAGCGTCTGCCTACAATGCAGGAGACCTGGGTTCGATTCCTGGGTTGAGAAGACCCCCTGGAGAAGGAAATGGCAACCCACTCCAGTACTCTTGCCAGGAAAACCCCATGGAGAATCCTGGTAGGCTACAGTCCATGGGGTTGCAAAGAGTCAGACACAACTGAGTGACTGCACTGAATCCTGTTATCCTAAAATATAAATTGTGGGAGTGGGTCTGATAAAATTTTTGCAACCTTGAGACATTCTTTTGATTTATTGTAATAACGAAAAACTATACAGCTCCCTTGCTAACACTAGTGAGGGGGGCACTCTCCATCCCCCTTCTGATGTCTGTGTCAGAAGCTTTCTCTATTTTCTTACTTTAATAAAATTGTGCTACACAGAAGCTCTTGAGCGATGAAGCCTGGTCCCTGGTCCTGAAGCTAAATCTCCTTCTTCAGAGATCACAAATACAACATGGTTCACTGTAAGCTATCAACTCCAAGGGATAAATGTCTGAGTTCTGTGGGTCATCTGGGCCTAGTGTCAGCTGAGCTCAACGAGACACTCAGTGCATGAAACTGGGCAACAGAACAGATTTGAAATCCTTCTAAACCTCAGCTTGTGATAACTTACTGAAAGGACTGCCATGTGTATTCAAAAGAAGCTAAGCACTTCCATGATCAAAATAAATAAATAGGGTCATCATTACCATCTTTCTAAATTCCATATATATGCGCTAATATACCGTATTGGTGTTTCTCTTTCTCACTTACTTCACTCTGTATAATAGGCTCCAGTTTCACCCACCTCATTAGAACTGATTCATATGCATTCTTTTTAATGGCTGAGTAATATTCCATCGTGCATATGTACCAGGCTTTCTTATCCATTCATCTGCCGCTGGATATCTGGGTTGCTTCCATGTCCTAGCTATTGCAAGCAAGTGCTGCAGGGGACACTGGGGTACATGTGTCTCTTTCAATTCTGGTTTCCTCAGTGTGTATGCCCAGAGGGCTAGGGTGGGATGATTTGAGAGAACAGCATTGAAACAGGTATATTACCATGTGTGAAACAGATGACCAGTGTCAGTTCGATGCATGAAGCAGGGCACTCAGAGGGATGGGGTGGGGAAGGGGAGTGGGACACGGGTTCAGGATGGGGAACTCGTGTACACTGGCTGAAACACACGTACACGTGGCTGATTCATGTCAGTGTCTGGCAAAAATCAAAATAGTGTAAAGTAATTAGCCTCGAATTAAAATAAATAAATAAATAATTTTTTTAAAAAAAGGAAGACAGTGACAAGCGTGGCTTTCTACCTTATCTGGCAGAATGAGACAACGGTTCCATTGACTTCTTTGTCTAGTTTCAGCCTTCAGTTTAAGGAACAAAAGTCCTTAGTTTAAGGAAGTAAAGCATTCTCAGCAGACACAGAAAGGAAGCATTTCGTGTGGAATTAACCAGTGAACACAGCAACGATAATAAAAATGATAGAGCAAGGTCTTTCCTCTCTCCAAGAAAGAGAATATGAGAAAGTCTTATCATCGGTTTCATTTACTTTCATAAATCTTCAAACTGGTAATTTACAAATTCTACAAGTGATACCATAGCACCATTTAGGGGAGAATGCCATGTAAACCAAACATAATTTTAGGCTGTATTCTGAACGTCTTTATGTTTTGTTAAAGCAAAAGGGTTTAACAAGGTAGATGTGGAATAAAATTACTAAATATTTCTGACCAGTTCTTTTTTTTCCCCTAGTTGAAGATGTTTCTTTTAGAAGTGATACATATATGCAATGGAATATTACTCAGCCATAAGAAAGGAATGAATCTGAGTCAGTTGTAATGAGGTGGATGCACCAAGAGCCTGTTCTACAGAGTTGAATAAGGCAGAAAGAGAAAAAATGTCGAATGTTAGTGCATATATATAGAATTTCAAAAAAGGGTACTGATGAACCTATTTGCAGGGAAGAAAGAGACAAGAGACGTTGAGAATGGATGTGTGGACACAGAAGGGGAAGGAGGGAGTGGGACAAATTCAACAGGTAGCACTGACTATGCACACTAACAGCACCAATCATATGCATGACTTTATATGTGAAATAGAAAGCTAGCAGGAACCTGCCGCGTAACACAGGGAGCTTAGCCCGGTTCTCTGTGATCACCTAATGGGGCAGAAGAGGAGGGTGGAAGGGTCCAGGTGGAAGGGATATTGTACACATGTGATTGATTCACTTTGTTGTACGGCAGAAGCTAACGCAACATGGCACATTACCCTCCAATTTTTTTTTTTTATCGTTTTAACATCACATTTCTCATTGCTTTTGAGGTCTTTAAATGACTCTTGTGTTTATCCTCTCTGAGACACTTACTGATGAAAAAGGGATTACATTTTTCTTTCAAACACCTGAGTATTGCATTGTAGTTTACATGTACTGAAAAAAAAAAAAAGTCAAGGGAATCTCGTCTTTGGAGAAACATGGTCTTACACACATCAGCAGAGAAGATTTCCCTACAGACCTACATGTGGAGAAGGCATGTTTACTTGTTGGAAAGCATGAAGCGGTTTCATACTGATCATTCATTCTTTCCTCAGCACTGGGGCAAGGACCCCCAGGAGAGATGCCGTCTGGTGGCCCGTTGGTTGGGGAGTTGACAAGAGGAAGGAGAAGGAAGCATCCAGGGAAGATTCGAGATCTGCCCACTGCTTTCCACCAAGCGGTTTGGTGACAGGATTCTTCCTTCAGCCACTCAAGTCCTGTGCGGAATGAAAGCTTAAATGTGGGAGTGAGAGAGTCAATTCCTAGGTAGGTTGATAAGAAGTCCAGGGGTCTCCGAGGAGAGAGGGAGCCTGGAATTCTCAAGGAGGAGGAAAGGACAAACTTTTTTTTTTTTCCCCTCTACATTCCTTAAGATTATGTAACCATAATGTATCCTGCTTGAGGACAGTTTCTGGAAAAAACCTTTCTGGCTAATCCTGTTGTCTTAAAATGTCAATTATGGGAGTGGGTCTAGAAAGGTCTTTACAACCTCCAGACATTCTTTTGATTCATGGTAATAAGTAATTAAAAAGTATGCAACACCATTGCTAACACTAGTGAGGGTGCACTCTTTCTGCCCCGCTTCTGATGTCTGTGTCACAAGCTTTCTCCATCTCTTTTATACTTTAATAAAACTTTATGACACAAAAGCTCGAGCAGTCAAGCCTCATCTCTGGCCCCGGATTGAATTCTCCTCCTCCGGAGGCCAAGAATCCCGGCGTCTTTCATGGTTCAGCAACAACCTTTCAGGAGCAACATGGGGGAAGACGTCAAGACGATCCCACGGCAGGTTAGCAAGTCCTGCGGGTGTTGGCATGTCCCTCAGTCTAGCGGGTTCCACCTGTATCTCAAGGCTTCAGTGCACTTCTTGGAGGAAACGAATGTGAACGCGCATCAGAAAATGGCTTCCCCGGCAGTCCAGTGCTTTAAGAACCCGCCTTGCAATGTAGGAGACACCACTTGGATCCCTGTTCTGGGGAGATCCCACAGTGCTCAGAGCAAGGAAGTCTGTGGGCCACAGTGAAGAGGAACCCCCGTTTGCTGCAATGAGAGGAAGCCCGAATGCACTAACAGAGACCCAGCACAGCCACGAGTTGGTAAATGGATCTTCTGAAAAGGAGAATTATGGTCTCTCCACCATGCTTTGGGACGTCTCTGGAAGTTCAGATGGTAAAGCATCTGCATACACTATGGGAGACCTGGGTTCAATCCCTGGGTTGGGAGGATCTCCTGGAGAAGGAAATGGCCACCTACTGCAGTATTCTTGCCTGGAAAAACCCATGGACGGAGAAGCCTGGTAGGCTACAGTCCTTAGGGGTCACAAAGAGTCAGACACGACTGAGTGACTTCACTCATTCACTCACCATGCATTGTGAGCACGTGAAGCCCACTTTCTCATGGTACCAGGTTATATACCCATGGAGCTTCTCCTATCTTTCACCCCACGGGATTGGGGGGGGGGCGGTGGAGGTGAGGTGTGTGCACGGCAGTTGAAGTGACTTGCATGCTCAGGCAATTTTGAGCAAGCTACAGCACGTTAACCTTCTCTGTATAGGTGTGCAGGAGATGTCACCTCAAGGGTGACATCAGGAGACCCAGGTTCGATCCCTGGGTCGGGGAGATCCCCTGGAGGAGGAAATGACAACCCACTCTGGGATTCTTGCCTGGAGAATCCCATGGACAGAGGAGCCTGGCAGGCTACAGTCCTTAGGGGCCACAAAGAATCAGACACACAGTGCCCATGAAGTACTCACCTGCGCCACGGTCTGCCAGCGTGTGGCGTCATCTTCGCTGGGATGGATCCCATAGTTCCACCGTCTCTGCACCACGTAGATCACGGGCTCAATGGAAACGTTGAACTTCGAAGACCATTTTACCTCCAGCTGCCCAGACTGCAGTTCCGCAAACCGCAACTCCTTCCTGGGCTTCAGGGGGACACCTGGAACAGAACCACGCCGGTCACAACAGCATGCATGCAGAGCGGACTGTGTTAAACGCTGAGGAAGGAGAACTGAACAGGAGATGAAACTCATCTCATGACAAAGGCCCCTCTGATTCCTTTCTTAACAGCAGCGTCTCCCTATCAGGGATTCAGTCTGAAATCATAAAATGCCAAGTGCAGTTCCATGTTCCTGCTGTTTTATAGGGTCTAAATTGATTCTTGATCCTGAACAAGGTTTTGTCTCCCCGGTAACCTCGAGTGTTAGTCACTTAGCTGTGTCTGACTCTTTGTGACCCCCAAGAATGGTAGCCTGCCAAGTTTCTCTGTGCATGGGATTCTCCAGGCAAGAATACTGGAGTGGGTTGTCATTCCCTTCTCCAGGGGGAATCTCCCTGAACCAGGGATCGAACCCAGGTTNCGAGTGTTAGTCACTTAGCTGTGTCTGACTCTTTGTGACCCCCAAGAATGGTAGCCTGCCAAGTTTCTCTGTGCATGGGATTCTCCAGGCAAGAATACTGGAGTGGGTTGTCATTCCCTTCTCCAGGGGGAATCTCCCTGAACCAGGGATCGAACCCAGGTTTCCTGCACTGCAGGCAGAGTCTTTACCGTCTGAGCCACCAGGGAAGCCCAGACTCTCAGAGCAGTTCTTTTATGTGCGTTCTTTCAAATAAAACAAAAAATGCAAGAACTTTATAGATGGCAGTGTTAGAAAGCACGCCCGCCGCAGTTAAAACTTGACAAACGGGCGGACGAAACCTCTTGTAAGGGGAAGAGAAATACCTAACGTTTACTATGTGCCAGATGTCCTTCTGAACCCAAACTGGGTTCAGTTTGGTTTGTAATGAAAAGCTGATAGAATTCCCATTTTCTAACGCATAAGTGAACAGGTGGAATTAGGTCTGGACACGTTACATCAACAGGTTTGCCTGATGACTCAAGTGGTAAAGGATCTGCCTGCAATGCCTGCAATGGTATTCTGTAATACCCTGGTTTGATGTCTGGGTCGGGTGGATCCAATGGAGGTGGGTGGCGGGGGACGTGGCAACCCACTCCAACATTCTTGCCTGGAGGGTCCCATGGACAGAGGAGCCTGGCGGGCTGCAGTCCATGGGGTAGCAAGAGTCGGACACGACTGAAGCACACGTGTACACAGCAAGCTGCACGTGGGAGCCTAACACGGACTCCACCGGAGACGACAGTCATTAGGAGTCTCGAGTCCTTCTCCACGTAACACGCTCTGCCTCTGCTGCTATAGCTCAGGGTGCTTATGACACAGTTCCCGAGTTTCCTCTCCTCTCCATCTGAGTGAGTTTTCCTTTTCAGGAAAACATTATAAAGCCCAGTGCTCTCATGCGGTCAAAGCATACAGGAATGAATTCGGAAGCACGGGTCTCGTGGATTTCTCCAAGTGATTTGCTGGGGCTCTCCCCGCTGACTTGCTGTTTAAAACTGGGGAAAAAAAAAAGATGAATTTATAATGTTTGGGTTTTGGCACGGGTGAGTGCCTGGCTTCAAAAACAGTCCCTCACAGGTGGCTCGCCGGAACATACTTTATCATTTTTATTTCCCTCTCTCCCTCCAACGGAGCGGGCCAGTTGCCTGGTAACCCAAAGATGTAAGAACCATGGTTCAAAATAGCAGCGATGATGGAAAAGGGAACTTAGAACAAATTCATAATAGGAAAGGGATTGATAGAACCGACCGAATTTAGGCTGAGTGCAGTGCCATGTGAACCAAGAACACCGGCTGCCGGTAAAGCCATTCTACACTGAGGAGGAACGTTTGCCTAGAGCGCTGATGACTCATTTGAAACGGTGAGTTCGGAAGGCTCCATTTCTCCAGTCTCAGCGGAGGGAAGGCTGCAAAGCACAGAGGAGATCTGCCACAGGTTAGCGGCATGGCTGAAATTCCAGCTCATCTCATTTTGATCTGAATTCACTCCGAAGTCTTCTTATGGTGGGAAATTCTCAAGTCATTCATCTCTGATCTGGATGGAGGTGGGTGATTTAAACGCAGCACGTGTGTATCTGCTCAAAAGCTCACTGATGATTTTTTTTTTAATTAATTGATTCTAATTGGAGGCTAATTACAGTATTGTGGGGGCTTCNTGCAGGCAGAGTCTTTACCGTCTGAGCCACCAGGGAAGCCCAGACTCTCAGAGCAGTTCTTTTATGTGCGTTCTTTCAAATAAAACAAAAAATGCAAGAACTTTATAGATGGCAGTGTTAGAAAGCACGCCCGCCGCAGTTAAAACTTGACAAACGGGCGGACGAAACCTCTTGTAAGGGGAAGAGAAATACCTAACGTTTACTATGTGCCAGATGTCCTTCTGAACCCAAACTGGGTTCAGTTTGGTTTGTAATGAAAAGCTGATAGAATTCCCATTTTCTAACGCATACGTGAACAGGTGGAATTAGGTCTGGACACGTTACATCAACAGGTTTGCCTGATGACTCAAGTGGTAAAGGATCTGCCTGCAATGCCTGCAATGGTATTCTGTAATACCCTGGTTTGATGTCTGGGTCGGGCGGATCCAATGGAGGTGGGTGGGGGGGGACGTGGCAACCCACTCCAACATTCTTGCCTGGAGGGTCCCATGGACAGAGGAGCCTGGCGGGCTGCAGTCCATGGGGTAGCAAGAGTCGGACATGACTGAAGCACACGTGTACACAGCAAGCTGCACGTGGGAGCCTAACACGGACTCCACCGGAGACGACAGTCATTAGGAGTCTCGAGTCCTTCTCCACGTAACACGCTCTGCCTCTGCTGCTATAGCTCAGGGTGCTTATGACACAGTTCCCGAGTTTCCTCTCCTCTCCATCTGAGTGAGTTTTCCTTTTCAGGAAAACATTATAAAGCCCAGTGCTCTCATGCGGTCAAAGCATACAGGAATGAATTCGGAAGCACGGGTCTCGTGGATTTCTCCAAGTGATTTGCTGGGGCTCTCCCCACTGACTTGCTGTTTAAAACTGGGAGACAAAAAAAAAAAAGATGAATTTATAATGTTTGGGTTTTGGCACGGGTGAGTGCCTGGCTTCAAAAACAGTCCCTCACAGGTGGCTCGCCGGAACATACTTTATCATTTTTATTTCCCTCTCTCCCTCCAACGGAGCGGGCCAGTTGCCTGGTAACCCAAAGATGTAAGAACCATGGTTCAAAATAGCAGCGATGATGGAAAAGGGAACTTAGAACAAATTCATAATAGGAAAGGGATTGATAGAACCGACCGAATTTAGGCTGAGTGCAGTGCCATGTGAACCAAGAACACCGGCTGCCGGTAAAGCCATTCTACACTGAGGAGGAACGTTTGCCTAGAGCGCTGATGACTCATTTGAAACGGTGAGTTCGGAAGGCTCCATTTCTCCAGTCTCAGCGGAGGGAAGGCTGCAAAGCACAGAGGAGATCTGCCACAGGTTAGCGGCATGGCTGAAATTCCAGCTCATCTCATTTTGATCTGAATTCACTCCAAAGTCTTCTTATGGTGGGAAATTCTCAAGTCATTCATCTCTGATCTGGATGGAGGTGGGTGATTTAAACGCAGCACGTGTGTATCTGCTCAAAAGCTCACTGATGATTTTTTTTTTTAATTAATTGATTCTAATTGGAGGCTAATTACAGTATTGTGGGGGCTTCTGTCAACACATCGACATGAAATCGGCCATGGGTGTACAAGAAAAAAAAAAAAAAAACTACTCATGTGTTTATTCATTTCCAGCTGTGTTGGGTCTTAGCTGCAGCTTGCAGGAATCACAGAGTGTGAGCTGCCAATCAACTCCAGTATCCTTGCTTGGAGAATCCCATGGATGGAGGAGCCTGGCGGGCCGCAGTCCACGGAGCTGCAGAGATTAGGACAAGACGGGACCACTAAATAGAAACAAGACACCACCCGGCTTACCCTGACCACACTGCCAGGCACTCTCTACTGCTATGGGCCAGTCACATGGTCTCCTTCACACTGAACTCTCTTGCCTTCGGTTTTCTGACACGGAATCTGGAATACGTCCAGGCTCAGTCCAGATGCCACCGCCTTCTCAGCCACCTTCCCTCAGCCTCCAGCTAGACATGCAAGGCTTCATTCCTTGCTCTGCTGTTCCGCGTTGAACCTGTGGCTGTCGACACAGGCATTCAAGTGCTTCTGACCACATCCAGCTCTCTGAGTGTCTCATCTTCCCTGCGAAGCTCAAGCTCTGGGGGTAGGGTTTGTGTGTGTGTGTGTCAAGAACTGGGTTCTCCTCCACCCTCCCCAGCCCCCCCAACCAATGTCTCCATAAGGAGCACGCTGCAGGAGCAAATGGTGTGGAACTGTTCACCGAAGAAACGGCCTAGCCCACTGCATTATCCTTCTCTCAGGAATATGCCTGGAAAACTAGGAGCAGCCCACTTCTTTATTCTTTTCTCAGGAAGAAGTAGGAGGAAGACACGGCAACAGGGGTAAAAATCTCCGCTTGAGAGTCTCAGAGAGGAATGAGAAGGCTCATCACAGGCATTCACGGCCACCTCCTCTGGGATCGTGTCTATTCAAGGAGCTCGCGTCTCCCTCCCCCATCAAGGTCCTGGGACTCAAACCTTCCTTTACTTCCTGTTTAAACAGAGCAAGGCAAGGCACACGCCAAAAAAAATCTACAATGAATGCTGGAGAGGGTGTGGAGAAAGAGGGAACCCTACTGCACTGCTGGTGGGAATGGAGTTTACGCAAACTCATGTCCATCAAGTCGGTGATGCCATCCACCCATCTCATGCTCTGTCGTCCCCTTCTCCTCCCGCCCTCAATCTTTCCCAGCATCAGCGTCTTTTTCAGTGAGTCAGTTCTTCGCATCAGGTGGCCAAAGGATCAGAAGGTCAACATCAGTCCTTCCATACGAACCAGCAATCCTATTACCAGGCATATACCCTCAGAAAATTACAACTGAAAAAGACACAGGTACCTCAATTGTTCATGACAATAGCTAAGCCATGGAAGTAACTGTGATGTCCATCGACAGACAGATAGATAAAGAGGTTGTGTTACATACACACGGTGGAATACTACTCAGCCATAAAAAATGAATTTGACTCTAGTTCTAGTGAGATGGATGAAACTAGAGCCTGTTATACAAGTAAATCAGAAAGAGAATAATAAATATTTTATATTAACACATGCATATGGAATCTAGTAAAATGGTGAAAGGTTAAGTGTTAGTTGCTCAGTCACGGCCAACTCTTTGCAACCCCATGGACTGCAGCACGCCAGGCCTCCCTGTCCATCACCAACTCCCGGAGCTTGCTCAAACTCATGTCCATCCAGTCAGTGATGCCATTCAGCCATCTCATCCTCTGTTGTCCCCTTCTCCTCATGCCTTCAATCTTTCCCAGCACCAGGGTCTTTCCCAGTGAGTCAGTTCTTTGCGTTAGGTGGACAAAGAATTGGAGTTTTCAGCTTCAGCATTAGGCCCTCCAATGAATATTCAGGACCGATTTCCTTTAGGATAGACTGTGCTTTATATATATGTTGTATTGTAAATATATATATTATATATATGTGTGTGAGCACACACACACACTTAGGGCTGATTCTTGTTGTATGGCAGAAACCAACACTTCAAAGTGATGATCCCCCAATTAAAATACATTCTTTCTTTTTTTTTTTTTAAAAGGGACAGAAGATGGCTCATTAGTTTCCTAACCCCACAGAGCACTGTCTGAGACTGCAAACCCGCCCTTCTCCTTGGCCCTCCACGGAGAATCCTCTAGGGTAAAGGCAGCTCCAGTAACTGGCCCAGCGCTGAAGTACCCTGAACTCAGCAGGGGGACCCCTGCCCCCACACCCGCACGCCCTGAGGCCTCGGTCATCAATGTCATCTGACCGCCACGGGCCTCCACACCACATGACTGCGCATCAGGGTGCTGTCACCTCAAATCCCTTCCCTTAAGCATCTCCTTCATTCTGATGGGCAACGGATCTCGCCAGTTGCACGTCTTCATCCATCTGGTCTGTGTTAGGGTCGGCTGGCTGCCCTGATTGGGAGGAACTGCACCCTCTGAGCTGTTAATTGTGTGCAGACGAGGCCCAGCCCCCACCGTTGCCCCTTCCAGGGGTCTCGTTCTTGCGAGCTCCCCCAGCCTCCTGACGGCATCCCTGGAGCGGAGGACGGAGATCTGTCCTCAGTATGGTTTTCATTATGTAAATGACTACCATCTTTCTTTATTGGTTTCAAACAACTTCGTCATCCGAAATGTAAACGATTCCATTAAAAATGTCAAAACGCTACGGTGTGTAGCATCCTGCAATATATGGGGGTGTTTCCTGAAAGCGTAGCAAGTCTTTTGCTGAAATCACAGGCACGGAAACCCAACACTTCAAAAAAAAAATGTTCAAAACAGACTGGTGGAAAAATCGACGAAGGCTGGCAATCAGCAGTTGCAAATCACCCGAGGTGAGTGTTCATAAAAGGACTTGTCACAAGTCCAGGTGTGAAAACGCACCAAGATACAGAGTTTCAGTGAGTCATTAATTAGTCACTGCATAACATCTCTCACTTAGCAGCAGCAGCAGCAACATCTCTCATAAAGACAGCTGTACTCAAGACATCTGGGTTCCTATCACATGAGGGCATGCGGTCACTGTCTTCAAAATGCGAATGATTACTTTGTGAAAAGTGGTCCACCTCGAAAATCCTGAAGTTTACAAATTTCAAATACTGACAGGTTCATGGAAATACTAAAACAGTGGCGTCATCAGCTTTTTTGAAAAGAAACAGATAATGCAATTGATTCCAGGTTTAGCACCCGCTAAAGATGAGCCCTGGGTCACGGCCACCCGTAAAACTGAAGGCCACAGCTACCTGGGATTCTTCTGTCCGGAAAACAAGTTCAGCATTTCTCTTTCCCTGCCCAAACTAACTGCCGCAGCTGGGCGTCAGGAAAGTGAAAAGTGAAAGTGAAGGTCGCTCAGTCATGTCCTACTCTTTGCGACCCCGTGGTCTAAATGGTCCATGGTATTCTCCAGGCCAGAATGCTGGAGTGGGTAGCCTTTGCCTTCTCCAGGGGATCTTCCCGACCCAGGGATCAAACCCAGGTCTTTGCACTGCAGGCAGCTTCTTTAGCAGCTGAGCCATAGGGAAAGTCCAAGAATACTGGAGGGGGTAGCCTATCTCTTCTCCGAGGGGATCTTCCCGGCCCAGGAATCGAACCCTTCATTGCAGGCGGATTCTTTACCAACTGAGCTATCAGGGGAGCCATGGACATCAAGAGAGGAAGTAAAGTAAGAAAGCAAGACCTCTAGACAGGACAGTTCGACAAAGCTGTTAAGTAAACCAGAACTAAACTAGGGGGGAATCAAAGGAGAACCCCAACAAAGCAGAGCTTGTGTGTTACCTACAGAAGGTCAGCTTGTGAATATCCCACAGCCTCACAAAGGCGCGCGTTTCAGAGACCAGGCCTGGTTCACCCAGAGTAACACCATCACGTCTTCGAGGCTTATAATGGCCTTACGTGAAAGGTGAAGGAAAACCTCACTGCTGTTTTTTCCTTCGTGTCAAACCCCAATACCAGCCTGCAGAGGTAACGTGAGGCATCAGGCAAGGACAGTTCTCAAAACACTAACCCCAAGTTACGGGTCACTGAGTGGACCATCTTTTCAAAACATGTTTCTAAAACGTTAAGTTTCCGGCATACGAAGCCTCTGAAGTTATGAGGTCAGCCTGCATCTCCTACACACATGGACTGCACAGAAAGGATACATGTGTTTCCATGAATTTTTATAATTTTCTTTAGCCCCATAAGAGAGAAAGAGGAAAAAAAAATTAGGGCAGTGGTTGGCCCGTATCAGTTAACGGCAAAAGTTACGAAAGTGAGTGGTCCACTTAAACACCGGTGTGCCTGCGTGACCACCTCGATGAGTTCAATGCTGGGCCGGGCAGAGGCTGTGTGCTTCGGTTCTGAACGTCAGTGCCGAAAAAGGGTCATCATCATCATCAATGTCAGGCAATCCTAGTAACTCCTAGTTTAGTTCAGTTCAGTTCAGTCGCTCAGTCGTGTCCGACTCTTTGCGACCCCATGAATCGCAGCACGCCAAGGCCTCCCTGTCCATCACCAGCTCCCAGAGTTCCTAACTGATGGTCAATATCCACTGAGCAAACAGGGATCCATACTTGTAGACTGAGCTGACGCTTTAGAACTCAAACTGGGGAAAACATTAAGAAAATGCTTTGTGGGCTTTGCCCGGTGGCTCAGTGGTGAAGAATCTGCCTGGCAGAAACCACTGCAATTAAGAGCAGTCCTCACTGCAGTGACTAGACAAAGCCTGGCGAAGCGACAAAGACCCAGCACAGTCAAAAAATAAAGTTATAAACAAAGAAAAATGCTCTTTGGGATTCCCTATGAGGTGGACACTTCAGTAAGTTAACAATGAACTAACGAAAACTGAAGAACTGACAGGTCTGTCCAGGAGTGTCTGGTTCTTCACACGTGTGTGTGCGTGTGTGTGCTATTTGCTCAGCTGTGTCCAACTCTTTGAGACCCCGCGGACTGTAGCCCGCCAGGCTCCTCTGTCCATGGGATTTTCCAGGCAGGGATACTGGAGTGGGTTGCCATGCCCTTCTCCAGGGGATCCTCCCAACTCAGGGATCAAACCTGGGTCTGCTGCACTGCAGGCAGATTCTTTACTGTCTCTGCCATCAGGGAAGCCCTTCACAGGTATATGCTTCATGTCTCATTTAAACACTGAAAGTAGAAACTGTTAGTCTTTCAGTCATGTCTGACTCTGCAACCCTATGGACTCTGCAACCCATGGACTGTAGCCCTCCAGGCTCCTCTGTCCTGGCAAGAATACTGGAGTGGCCATTCCTACAACTCCAGAAATTAGCTGAAAACTACCTTCAGAGATAAAAAGCTCCATGTTCTTTATTAGCTTAAAACGACTGCTTAACTAGTGATGGTATTAGATTTAACCTAACTGATCCAGATATATCTTTTAACCGACAAATATTATAATAATCCAGGGGTGCCCAAAGACAGCTTGAGGGTGAGGGCCCTCTTACAGTAGCTGGACAGTCACAATAGAGATGAGAGGACAGCTGGGCAGATGGGATTAGGCCCTGGAGGCGTGTCTGATGTCAACCACCAGATCGCCCCAGAGAGGCCCACAGCCCCAGCCTTGGCGCTGCTGAACTAACAGTGGGACTGGTCCAGCTCAACCCGTGATGGAGCGTGTTTTTCCTGAGAGAAAAGTCTGCACTTCAGGACCACTGTTCTGTATCCCACATATTTGTGCTAATATACCATACTTCAGCTTCCGTGATAGCTCAGTTGGTAAAGAATCTGCCTGCATTGCAGGAGACCCCGGTTCAATTCCTGGGTCGCGAAGATCCCCTGGAGAATGGATAGGCTACCCACTCTAGCATTCTTGGGCTTCCCTGGTGGCTCAGCTGGTAAAGAATCCGCCTGTAATGTGGGAGACCTGGGTTCCATCCCTGGGTTTGGAACATCCCCTGGAGAAGGGAATGGCAACCCACTCCAGTATTCTTGCCTGGAGAATCCCATGGACGGAGGAGCCTGGCGCTGGACACGATTTAGTGAGTAACCCAACAACAGCAACACATATGGACCATGTCTTTATCCCTTCATCTATTGATGGACATTCAGGTCGCTTCTGTGTCCCGCTGATGGTAAACAGTGCTGCAGTGAATACTGGGGTGTGTGTGTCATTTCGAATCATGGTTTTTCTCAAGGTACATGCCCAGTAGTGGAACTGCTGGATCATATCAATGCATGTATGCAGAGTCTAGAAAAAATGGTACAGGGGAACCTATTTGCAGGGCAGAAAGTGAGATTCGGACATACAGAAAGAAGTTGTGGACATCACGTGGGAAGGAGAGCGTGGGGTGACCAGAGAGAGTACCCGTAACATAGACACACCACATATACACTGACATATATACACGGCCACGTGTAACACAGACAAATAGTAGGAAGTTGCTGTACAGCACAGGAAACTCAGCTTGATGCTCCGTCATGACCTGGAGTGGTGGGACGTTTAAGAAAGAGGAGATATGTGTACAGATATATGCTTCAGAGAGAAGGGAAAATATCTCTATGTGTACTTAGATTTTTTTTCCCCCCCAAAAAATCCTCTATTTGCCTTGTGCTCATTATGCCAAAATCATTGCCAAGTCAACAGAGCTTGTTTATTGTCTTGATGGTTAGCTCTCTGTGACTGCCCTCTCTCCACAAACATCCGAGTCCAGAGTTACTGGCAGCAGAGAGGTGACTTCAGCCCTGGAAAAAAAATGCATCGTGTGAAGGTTAAAATGCAAGCGTCCTGGGACTTCCCTGGTGTTTCCATTGGTGGGGAATCCACTTTGCAGTCAGTGCAGGGGGTTGAAGGTTCAGTCCCCCGTCGGGGAACTAAGATCCCCCGTCCAGTGGATGAACTAATAAGCCTGTATGTTCTACAAGTACTGAGCCCGGGTGCCTCAACGAGAGAGGCCGTGTCCACCAAACTGTTCAGAACCCACCCCACCCCAAGCTCTGGAGACCACACGCCACAGCAAGGGAGAACCCATATACTGCAATAAAGAACCTGCGCATTGCAACTAAAGGCCTTGCATGCTGTTCACTAAGACGGGACACGCCCATAAATAAATAAATATTTTAAAAATCGCAGGTATCTTTTAATCATTAATCATTTATGCCGGCCCTCTCCGGAAGATTCCCCTTATTCTCGGTGAACCATACTTAAAATACCTCATCCACGCAGAAGGAAATGGCAACACACTCCAGTATTCTTGCCTGGGACAGCCCATGGAAGAGGGGCCTGGCAGGCTACCACCCATGAGGCAGCAAAGAGTCGGACACAAGTGAGTGACTAAAGAATAAGAGCAATAACAAAACCACTGATTAGCCCAGAGGTGGCTGGGCAGTGTGAGTCTGCAGAGGAGTCTTCAGGGGAACACGTTACGGCTTTGTCTAAACACTGAGTCTTACACTGTGTAATCAGTGACTTACAGGGAGAAAAGAAAGAACAGGGTTAGTGAATTACACTTATTCCATTCCTGGTAGACTTTTTTTTTTTTTTCCTACAAAGTATACTCCTATGTATATTATATTACAAAATACTTCTATGTAATTTAAACTTTAAAGTATTAGACTTCCTAAGTTATGTTAGGACTTTTGTTGTATCAACCAAAAAAATTAGCTTTGTGGTTTATAGATTACTCTTTTTTTGAGTTTGGGATATTAGTTTGATTTTCCAGAAGCTGAAAAAAATCCTATTTGAACTACAAAGAAAAATAAAATAAAACTAAACTTAAAAAAAAAAAAAGAAAGAAATTCACAGTGACTCTTCACTGCTTTCACACAAAAAGCATAATTTATAGCGCCTCTTAACCACCTTACTTTTAAAACAAAAAGGGTTTGCAAATGGGTTTTCCACAATCATTCTAATAGCATGCTATTTTACAGTAAATGCAAATAGTTAAATAGCAAATGATCTATAATAACAGAAAAGGTTTCCTAAGAGTAGATTGTTAAAAACTTAAGTGATGTGAGATTTTGGTAGAAGATATTCTTTGTGGTTTATACTGAAAAGCGTGGAAATAATAAAACTCAGATCCATTAAAGAAATGCCAGTCTGTTAAGAAAGGGAAAACAGCAATTATTTTGAATTTGAGACAGTAACTGCACCAGGTTTCCAAGGATCTTACGGTGAGAAAAATAGAAAATGGCATGGATTATACAGACTTCAGATAAGAATGTTTCCAACAAGAAGCTGGAGGGATGTGGTGCAGCTATGTGGCTTCTGGGATACCTGAGTAAGTGTAAGTGTAACAATGGACTTCTGAAAATGTAAGTAAGGACTTGGGAAAACGCTCAGTGAGCACTGAATTCAAAACCAGCAGCGCAACAGTATCAACTTGATGTGTGAGAGTCAAAGTGAGAAAGGAAGAGAGATTTCTCTTTCTGCTTGTAATGCATAATGCCAAGTAATTCTGTTTTTCTCTTTCAATCACACTCCAAAAAGTAACCAAATGCTATGTCTTTCATAGTATAAATTAATGGCGTCCAAAACTTGTACATAACACAATAGCATTGGTTTGGCATGAAAGAAGTTGGTCACGTTTGCACAAAGACTCAAGTAACGCTTCGCATACAGGAGTCAAGTGCCCTAGAATCTGCCTCTGAAGGCAAACTGTTACGTCAGCTAAATTGTTTGACAAGCTTCATCCCGGTCTTTTGGAAGAGGGCAATCTTAGCATCTAGGATCTCAAGTGAAAATCGCTCAGTCATGTCCGACTCTTTGTGACCCCCCCATGGGCTATGCAGTCCTTGGAATTCTCCAGGCCAGAATATCACAGTGAGTTGCCTTTCCCTTCTCCCAGGGATCTTCCCGACCCTGGGATCGAACCCAGGTCTCCAGCATTGCAGGCGGATTCTTTACCAGCTGAGCCATCAGGGAAGCCCAGGATCTCAAGATATTATTCAAAATACTGAAAGTCCCTGCAAACACCCTTCTTTTTTATTTTTCCGAACTTTAATTTTTTTTATTTTGTATTGGGGTATAGGCCAATTAACACGGTTGTCATAGATTCAGGTGGACAGCAAAAGGACTCAGCCATACATATACATGCATCCTTTCTCCCCCAAACTCCCCACCCATCCAGATTGCCACATGACATTGAGCAGAGTTCCCTGTGCTGGACAGCAGGTCCTTGCTGGTTCTCCATGTTAAACACAGCAGTGTGTCCATGTCCATCCCAGACTCCCTATAAAAAAAAAAAAAGAAAGAAATTCACAGTGACTCTTCACTGCTTTCACACAAAAAGCATAATTTATAGCGCCTCTTAACCACCTTACTTTTAAAACAAAAAGGGTTTGCAAATGGGTTTTCCACAATCATTCTAATAGCATGCTATTTTACAGTAAATGCAAATAGTTAAATAGCAAATGATCTATAATAACAGAAAAGGTTTCCTAAGAGTAGATTGTTAAAAACTTAAGTGATGTGAGATTTTGGTAGAAGATATTCTTTGTGGTTTATACTGAAAAGCGTGGAAATAATAAAACTCAGATCCATTAAAGAAATGCCAGTCTGTTAAGAAAGGGAAAACAGCAATTATTTTGAATTTGAGACAGTAACTGCACCAGGTTTCCAAGGATCTTACGGTGAGAAAAATAGAAAATGGCATGGATTATACAGACTTCAGATAAGAATGTTTCCAACAAGAAGCTGGAGGGATGTGGTGCAGCTATGTGGCTTCTGGGATACCTGAGTAAGTGTAAGTGTAACAATGGACTTCTGAAAATGTAAGTAAGGACTTGGGAAAACGCTCAGTGAGCACTGAATTCAAAACCAGCAGCGCAACAGTATCAACTTGATGTGTGAGAGTCAAAGTGAGAAAGGAAGAGAGATTTCTCTTTCTGCTTGTAATGCATAATGCCAAGTAATTCTGTTTTTCTCTTTCAATCACACTCCAAAAAGTAACCAAATGCTATGTCTTTCATAGTATAAATTAATGGCGTCCAAAACTTGTACATAACACAATAGCATTGGTTTGGCATGAAAGAAGTTGGTCACGTTTGCACAAAGACTCAAGTAACGCTTCGCATACAGGAGTCAAGTGCCCTAGAATCTGCCTCTGAAGGCAAACTGTTACGTCAGCTAAATTGTTTGACAAGCTTCATCCCGGTCTTTTGGAAGAGGGCAATCTTAGCATCTAGGATCTCAAGTGAAAATCGCTCAGTCATGTCCGACTCTTTGTGACCCCCCCATGGGCTATGCAGTCCTTGGAATTCTCCAGGCCAGAATATCACAGTGAGTTGCCTTTCCCTTCTCCCAGGGATCTTCCCGACCCTGGGATCGAACCCAGGTCTCCAGCATTGCAGGCGGATTCTTTACCAGCTGAGCCATCAGGGAAGCCCAGGATCTCAAGATATTATTCAAAATACTGAAAGTCCCTGCAAACACCCTTCTTTTTTATTTTTCCGAACTTTAATTTTTTTTATTTTGTATTGGGGTATAGGCCAATTAACACGGTTGTCATAGATTCAGGTGGACAGCAAAAGGACTCAGCCATACATATACATGCATCCTTTCTCCCCCAAACTCCCCACCCATCCAGATTGCCACATGACATTGAGCAGAGTTCCCTGTGCTGGACAGCAGGTCCTTGCTGGTTCTCCATGTTAAACACAGCAGTGTGTCCATGTCCATCCCAGACTCCCTAACTATCCCTTCCCCCATCCTTCCCCCTGGTGACCATCAGGTTATTACAGAGGATTGAGCAGAGTTCCCTGTGCTGCCCAGTGGGTCCTTGCTGGTTCTCCATGTTAGATACAGCAGAGTGTCCATGTCCATCCCAGACTCCCTGACTATCCCTTCCCCCCTTCCTTCCTCCCTAGCAACCATAAGTTCATTCTCTAACTCTGTGAGTCTGTTTCTGTTTAGTAAGTTCATCTGTATCATTTTTAGATTCCACATATAAGGACTGTCATGGGACATTTCTCCTTCTATGTCTGACTTACTTCTGTCAGTATGACACTCTCTAGCAAACACACCTCTTTTCTTGGATAACGCAAACAGAAAAACCACAATACTCATGCGTACATTATGGCTTTTTCAAGGGTGCCACCCCTAGCCTATTTCCCAAAGATTTAAACACATTTACTCCGAGGAAGCCGGTAGAGCCTCAGTGGTTTACTCACATTGGAGAAAAACACACCATAAAGTCCCTGAATTGATGATGGTCTTCCTACATGTTCAATTTCGGCAGGATTCATATAACATAGTCATTATTTCTTAAAGACTTTTTTTTAATGTGGATCATTTTGAAAGTAATCATTGAATTTGTTACACCATTGTTTCTGCTTTCTGTTTTGGCTTTTTTCACCATGAGTGGAATGTTAGCTCCTAGACCAG
Organism: Oreotragus oreotragus; assembly: GCA_006410675.1. Lineage (NCBI taxonomy): Eukaryota > Metazoa > Chordata > Mammalia > Artiodactyla > Bovidae > Oreotragus > Oreotragus oreotragus. The sequence continues at coordinate 65,309 of SJYX01018290.1, read as the reverse complement.
GGATCAAACCTGCACGCCCTCCATTGGAAGATGAAGTCTTCACTACTGGACTGCCATGGAAGTCCTGATAATAACTTTAAATGGAGTATAATGATTTTTATTATATATGAATTATAGTTACATATTTTATTTATATATTTACATATAAAATGTTTTATTACATTTTATTATATATTTCATTATTTTATTATATTCATAAATACACAAATATTCATTATATTTATGTTTATTATATTTTAATATGCATTCATTCTATTAAAATATATTTGTTATATGTATTATATATTAAAATATACTTTATTATATGTATATTATATTATATTTTAACATACAGTCATTCTATTAAAATATTTTATTATATTTATTATATTGAATATAATATACTTTATTATATTTATATTTTATGAGTCATGTCTGACTCTTTGCTACCCCATGGCTGTAGCCTACCAGGCTCCTCTGTTCATGGGATTATCCAGGCAATAGTCCTGGAGTGGATTGCCATTTCCTTCTCCAGGGATCTTCCCAACCCAGGACTCGAACCCAGGTCTTGCACACTGTGGACAGACACTTTACCGCCTGAGCCACCAGGGAAGGCAAAGGTGAAGGAAGAGTATTATATTTTTATATATATTTATGATACTAAAATATACTTTATTATATTAAATATAATATATTGTATTATAATATATTTGATTATATTTTCAGTTCAGTTCAGTTCAGTTCAGTCATTCAGTCGTGTCTGACTCTTTGCGACCCCATGAATCGCAGCACGCCAGGCCTCCCTGTTCATCACCATCTCCCGGAGTTCACTCAGACTCATGTCCATCGAGTCCGTGATGCCATCCAGCCATCTCATCCTCGGTCGTCCCCTTCTCCTCCTGCCCCAAATCCCTCCCAGCATAAGAGTCTTTTCCAATGAGTCAACTCTTCGCATGAGGTGGCCAAAGTACTGGAGTTTCAGCTTTAGCATCATTCCTTCCAAACAAATCCCAGGGTTGATGTCCTTCAGAATGGACTGGTTGGATCTCCTTGCAGTCCAAGGGACTCTCAGGAGTCTTCTCCAACACCACAGTTCAAAAGCATCAAT
>SJYX01018290.1:47925-59393 GCA_006410675.1 Oreotragus oreotragus | reverse complement strand
GTTATGACCAACTTAGATAGCATATTCAAAAGCAGAGACATTACTTTGCCAACAAAGGTCCATCTAGTCAAGGCTATGGTTTTTCCAGTGGTCATGTATGGATGCGAGAGTTGGACTGTGAAGAAAGCTGAGCACTGAAGAATTGATGCTTTTGAACTGTGGTGTTGGAGAAGACTCTTGAGAGTCCCTTGGACTGCAAGGAGATCCAACCAGTTCATTCTGAAGGAGATCAGCCCTGGGATTTCTTTGGAGGGAATGATGCTGAGGCTGAGGTACTTTGGCAACCTCATGCAAAGAGTTGACTCACTGGAAAAGACTCTGATGCTGGGAGGGATTGCGGGCAGGAGGAGAAGGGGATGACCGAGGATGAGATGGCTGGATGGCATCACGGACTCGATGGACGTGAGTCTGAGTGAACTCCGGGAGTTGGTGATGGACAGGGAGGCCTGGTGTGCTGCGATTCATGGGGTCGCAAAGAATCGGACACGACTGAGTGACTGAACTGAACTGAACTGACAATATATTTTATTATATTATGTTTATTATATTATTATTATACTCAATAGTTTTATATTGAGTCACGAGGTTGTATACCGGAAACCAATATTGTAAATCAACTGTACTTCAGTAAAAACACGGATAAACATTCAGATGAACAGTTCACTGCACCGCAGCGTGAGTTCACAAATTTTCAGATGTTTGTGTGACGCAGGGTGTTCCTCCCTGCGGCTCTGTGTTTCCTGGCCATCGCCACGTCTTTGATCGACACCCTCTCCCATGCGCACACACAAGCCGCTGTGAGGCTGGGGGCCCCTTCAGCCCCGCTCCGCCCTGCTCCTCACCTTTGTACAGAGTCTTGGGCACCTGGCAGGTGTGCCCGCAGCCATTGGAACAGCACTTCTTAACCCCGGAGCAGTCGTCGTCCGCATCGCAGCTTTCCACGCAGGCGGCAGCGAACCCACTGGCCTTCTCTGGGGACGGGCAGTCTCCCTGCTTCACCGACAGGATGTACTTGAGGAACTCACAGCTGGTCACGCACTCGTAATTCTTCTTGGGGAACAGAGACTGCGAGAGAGCAGAAATCCTTAAATTAAAGACACATGGCGTCTGATGTCCACGACATGGGGGAGGCAGGTCAAAATTCTGAAGCAACTTCAACGTTCTTCAACAGAGGGATAGATAAATTGGATGTGATTGCATATATACAATGGAATATTGCATGTCATTAAAAAGAATGAAGTCATGTCATCTGCACCAGCATGGATGGGCCTAGAGACTGTCATACTGGGGAAAGTGAGTCAGGCAGAGAGGCAGAATCATTGTATGACACCCCTTATGTGAAGAATCGAAAAAGAAATGATACCAACGAACTTATGTACAAAACAGAAATAGACGCAGAGACTTGGACATAAACTTATGGTTGCTGGGTTGCGGGGGAGGATGGGGAGAAGGGACAGTTAGGGAGTCTGGGATGGACGTGGACACACTGCTGTACTGAACATGCAGAACCTGCGAGGACCTGCTGTCCAGCACAGGGAACTCTGCTCAATACTCTGTGATAACCTGATGGTTCCAGGGGGAAGGATGGGGGAAGGGATAGTCAGGGAGTTTGGGATGGACATGGACACACTGCTGTATTTAACAAGGAGAACCAGCAAGGACCTGCTGTCCAGCACAGAAAACTCTGCTCAGTACTCTGTGATCACCTTATGGTCACCAGAGGGGAAGGATGGGGGAAGGGACAGTCAGGGAGTCTGGGGCTATTTCACATGGAGAACCAGCAAGGACCTGCTGTCCAGCACAGAGAACTCTGCTCAGTACTCAGTGATAACCTTATGGTTCCAGGGGGTAAGGAAGGGGGAAGGGATAGTCAGGGAGTTTGGGATGGACGTGGACACACTGAGACACACTGTATTTCACATGAAGAACCAGCAAGGACCTGCTGAGCAGCACAGGGAACTGTGCTCAATATTCTGTAAAACCTTATGGTTTCCAGAGGGGTGGATGGAGGAAGGGATAGTCAGGGAGTCTTGGATGGACATGGACACCCTGCTGTATTTAACATGAATAATTAACAAGGACTTACTGTACAGCACCTTCTCTGCTGTTATGTGCCAGCCTGGATGGGAGGGGCATTTGAAGAAGGATGGATACATGCATATGTTTGACTGAGTGCTTTGCTGTCAAACTTGAAGCTATCACAACATTGTTAATCGACTATACCACAATAGAAACAAAAAGATTAATAAAAAATAAAATGAAATTATGGTTACTCCTTTTATAAAAGTGATGATAATCTCATAAAGTATCTTTTGTGTAAACTCCTATTTTCATATACAGAATATATTTTAGAATTCAAAAAGCTGTCTCAAGTCTTTTCTGGAAAGAGTGGAATGTAAACAAATTTCATCATCAATACTGTCAAAATGGAACAAGAGGAGGGACGTGCGTATTTGTCTCTGCATGTGGATAGGGAAGGAAAAAAGAATCCTGCTCCGGTAGGGAAGGAAAAAAGAATCCTGCTCCATCAGATTTTCCCTTGAGTTGTTTACAAAATAAATGTATTTGCTTTCTTTCCCTCTCAGTCATGTCTGACCCTTTGCAACCCCATGGACTGCAACCCAGCAGGCTCCTCCATCCATGGAATTCTCCACGTCAGAATACTGGAGTGGGTTGCCATTCCCTTCTCCAGGAGATCTTCCCGGCCCAGGGATCGAACCCGGGTCTGCTGCACTGCAGGCAGATTCTTTACTGTCTGAGCCACCAGGGAAGCCTCAAAGAAATGATATGCTGATTTTCTAAAGAAGTATGAGCTATGAACTGTAACTTCATATTATACGCAACAGATACGCATCAATCACAGGCACACATCCACAGATTATGGTTAATCCATTCTGACTTCTGACACTGTAAATTTAAAGTACAAATATAATGTACATGTCATCAGTACTCTGACAAATACCAGGGGAAATTTTCACACTCTTTAATACAAAGCATGGAACCCTGCAAGCACTAGGTGGAAAAAGTACAGTCCCAAGGTTTGAATTCAAATTATAGACGTCAATAAAATTGATTGTTAGTAATCACATATAAAGAGTCGGACACGACTTAGCAACTGAACAGCAAAAACAATCTTGTATAAAATTTGAAAATAATACGATCTGACTGGATTAAAATCGCATCTCAACTCAAGAACTATCCAGGCAAGACAGAAAAAAAGGCCACATTTTCAATATTGAAGTAGCATAAATCTGTAGCTAATTAAAAAAAAAAAACTTTGTAAAACATTTAAAGCATTATCAGTTCTTAAGGCTTTTTTCTCTCTTATTCAATTTCACAGCTCACTGTTCTCTTACTTTCGAGATCTGTTTTACTTCACCGGCTTTTGAAAAAGTTCTAAATCCCAGTCCAAATCTAAGGAATCGAGGAAGCGTGCAAAAGGATCGGGAACAATTGCAGAGTGTTGGCCAACTTTCCTCTTTCAGCAAAATGTATACATTTCATGGGCTGAAAGAAAGCCCTAAAGTTACCCAAATTGCTGGCCCCTACAACACAGGCTGAGCTTTGCGAGTAGAAATGGTTTTATTCAAGCTGGCAAGTGTTTACTGCTGGCTAAGTTAGCAATCACAGGGACTTAAGTGTGTATTATGGTGTAATCAAATCAACTGAGTGCAAACTTGTTCACATATGAAAACGAGGTGTAACTTGGAATCAGAAAACAAAGACAGAGCTCTCTGTCCATGTGACTCTAATCACCCATGTGCCAACCACCATGCCCTTGAACCGGGACAGAAAAACAGAGATGCTGTCTCCTCCTGTTGCTAGTTTACTCGCCAAGCTAACAGGTCAAAGTTAAAAACAAACACAGTGGCGGAGACAGATCTGGAACGTTTGTTCCCACTGAGAATGAAAGCAGAATGATCACAAAGTGAAAGTGTTAGTTGCTCAATCCAGACTGACTCTTCACAACTCCATGGACTGTAGCCCACCAGGCTCCTCTGCCCATGGGGATTCTCCAGGCAAGAACACTGGAGTGGGTTGCCATTTCCTTCCCCATGGACTGCAGCCCACCAGGCTCCTCTGCCCATGGGGATTCTCCAGGCAAGAACACTGGAGTGGGTTGCCATTTCCCCATGGACTGTAGCCGGCCAAGGCTCCTCTGTCCATGGGATTCTCTGGGCAGGAATACAGGAGTACGTTGTCATTCCCTTCTCCAAATGACCATAATTTGTACGATAATTTGGATCTTCCAGTGGATGTGAGGGTTGTTTCGTACAATTAAATACATCTCCTCTTCGTGAGGGTTTCACAAACGTGATTTTGCGGAAGGGTGATTATTTTGAGGTCCATGGACAGAAGTCGGGAAAGTTCCTGTCTGTGCTGGAGTTTTCTAGACTGGTCCCTGGGCTTGTCATGTTGCAGACGAGATGATGAGGATTACGAGAGACTGTGCATTCAGACAACCGGGCAATGCCGTGCAGAGGAGGTCACACCAGCTCCTCAACAGGACTGGACCCACGGACGTCCCTTTTGTTTCTCCACTGCTACAGATTTCCTGTGCAACATTTCCAGATTCTTCTGTTATTCTGACCAAAATGCTACAGAGGCCAGAGCAAGATTTGCTTCCCCAGTGATCTGACCACCCACAAGTCTCCAACATGCCCCCTTAACGAGGCCCGGCCTGGAGACCTCTAAGGAGGGAACTGGGCCCCCTTGGGACTTCTAAGAAACCATCTGTAGTCTTTGAACTTACATGCAGACCGTCTCACACATCCATGGATTTAGTAATCTTTCAGAGGCGTTCTACTTACCGGTTCCACTGTTTACATGCACTGAAGGCGAATTTTGACGTTCTCTGACAGTTATCTTGGATAATCCTCTTGGATTCAGTTGAAAAATATTATTGGTCTGAATGCAAATGAGATAACATTTGGCATCGGTGCAAGAGGTCTTTCCCCCATGGGTTTCATCAGCACTTAGTAAGAATTGACGAGTTCAGTGGAATAAGGACAAAAATGCTTACAGGTGACAGAAAATGACATCAGAGTAAGAAAATGTGTCAGGGTTAGTCAGTCACGTCCAACTCTTTGCGGCCCAATGGCACCCCACTCCAGCACCCTTGCCTGGAAAAATCCCATGGACGGGGGAGCCTGGTGGGCTGCAGTCCATGGGGTCGCTAAGAGTCAGACACGACTGAGCGACTTCACTTTCACTTTTCACTTTCACGCATTGGAGAAGGAAATCGCAACCCACTCCAGTTCTCTTGCCTGGAGAATCCCAGGGACGGGGGAGCCCGGTGGGCTGCTGTCTTATGGGGTCGCAGAGGGTCGGACACAACTGAAGCGGCTTAGCAGCAGCAGCCTGTAACCAAGCTCCTCTGTCCATGGAATCCTCCAGGCAAGAATACTGCAGTGGGTTGCCATTCCCTCCTCCAGGGGATCTTCCCCACCCAGGGAGCAAAGCCAGGTCTCCTGCGTGGCAGCTGGATTCTTTACCATCTGAGCCACCGGGGAAGCCCAATACGTTCAGAGAAGGACTCAGAAAAGCAGTGCACTCAGGAAAAATGCTGTTGGATGCACTGGATGAAGGGGAAAATACTTCTATTTTAATCAAGACTCTTTAGAATATTAATCAGGTCTTATAAATCTCTCCTACATCCCCATCTCTTAGCTCAGAACTAAAGTTGCTTTCAGGACCCAACCTGCGCACCAAGCTAAGATCAACTTTCTTGTGGCCGATGGTAAAAGGAAAATGAAACCCTAACAGCAGCGCCTAGTGGTTCTTGGGTAATTTTAAAAAAGACACCATTGTCTTCATTTTGGTGTAAACTGCAAGACGGTGGTAGTGATGGTGTAGCCGCTAAGTCGTGTCCGACTCTCTGCGACCCCATGGGCTGTAGCCCACTAGGCTCCTTTGCTCACGGGATTACTTCAGGCAACAATACTGGAGTGGGTTGCCATTACCGCACATTCAAATATTTAGTGTGGAAATCATGGGGCGATGAACACAGACACATCGAATTCAGTAAAAGAAGCAAATGGGCGAGAAATCACCTAAACAGGAGGTCTCAGTTTCTCCCTGACTCCCCTGTAGCTCGAATGGTAAAGACTGCTGGCGATGCGGGAGACCAGGGTTCGATCCCTGGGTCCGGCAGTTCCTCTGGAGAAGGACATGGCAACACACTCCAGTATTCTTGCCTGGAGAATCCCATGGACGGAGGAGCCAGGCGGGCTACAGTCCATGGGGTCGCAAAGAGTTGGACGTGACAGAGCCTGCACACACTTTCTCCCTAGAAAACTCTGCATTTGCTATTCGGCCAAGTTCACCAGAATTGCACATGAGCCAGATTGTAAGTACACAGCCTTTGCAGAGAGCAAGGGGCCAAAGGGTTCTCTCCTTGCTCCAGCCAGCACACACACACACACACACACACACACACACACACACACACACACAGGCGGCTTCAGCGTGGGCCCCCTGAAATGAGTTGTCCACCATCACCATCACCATCACCATCTCCCCATGTCCTCACCAATGATGAGCTGACGGACTTTCCACGGCAGGTCAAACTCTGACAACTGCTGAGGGTCACACACACACACACACACACACACACACACACACACACACACAGGCGGCTTCAGCGTGGGCCCCCTGAAATGAGTTGTCCACCATCACCATCACCATCACCATCTCCCCATGTCCTCACCAATGATGAGCTGACGGACTTTCCACGGCAGGTCAAACTCTGACAACTGCTGAGGGTCTCCCAGACCCTCACCCCCACTTATATGCCTCTCCAGGCCCCACAAGCACGATTATCTTCTCTTGGCAGATGACACGCTCAGGTAGGCAGCAATTTACCAGATGTGTATAAGAGACAGCTCTTCGNAATGATGAGCTGACGGACTTTCCACGGCAGGTCAAACTCTGACAACTGCTGAGGGTCTCCCAGACCCTCACCCCCACTTATATGCCTCTCCAGGCCCCACAAGCACGATTATCTTCTCTTGGCAGATGACACGCTCAGGTAGGCAGCAATTTACCCCAAATCGCATACAAGGAAGCGTGGGGTGGGGGGGCAAGCTTTATCTCAGGGGTGCTCCGTATCTCAGGGTAAATTTAAAGGATGACTAAGGCGGGAGCTCTAAACATGCTTCCCTGCTAGGATTAACTGGGGGTTTCCAACACTCTGGAAATACCGAGGACAAGAGCAGAGTAGGAAAATGCACATATATACGCACACACACAGATGCATGTAGATCATATATGGGGCTTTGCAGGCGGCACTAGTGGTAAAGAATCGACCTTCCAATGCAGGAAACCTGGGTTTGATCCCTGGGTTGGGAAGATCTTCTAGACAGGGAAATGGCAACCCACTCCAGTGTTCTTGCCTGGGAAATCCCATGGACGGAGGAGCCTGGAGGGCTACAGTCCATGGGGTCGCAAAAGAGTTGGATATAATTGAACACAGGCACACACACATGAATCATACATATGGAAATCAAAACAGCAGTTATAATCCCAGGAATCCTGACAAGAACGAGCAACACTGAGACACAGCTTGCACTACTGAACTTCAAGAATAAAAATATAATTTTTCAGGCATGTAGGTAGAAAAGGCAAGTTGATTATGATGGGGAAAATAAGCTTTCTCCTGGGTTCATTTCTCTCTATCAGATTTAATGTGTGAAGCCAGTAGAAAAATATATAATACTAAATATATACATATATGTAACTATATAATACTAAAGAATATATAACAGTATATAATACTAATGAATATAAAATAATACTATATAATATCAGATATATATAAATACTAAAGAATGTAAAAAATAAAATGAACTCAACTGTTATTTAAATATACATGTGACAGAAATATTCTCAAAGACATAAAAACTCAGAGGATATAACACTCATGAGTCTTTCTTGCCAAACCCTTCCATGGTAAAATTCAGCTGTTCCACAATTAACAGAAATAAAGAGTAGGCTGGCTAGCACAGCACCCCCTCCCCCAAATAAAGCATATACATACATATGTATATGTAGGGCTTCCCAGGTGGTGCTAGTGGCAAATACCCGCCTGCCAGTGTAGGAAAGACACTGAAGAGACACAGGTTCGATCCCTGGGTCGGGAAGATCCCCTGGAGGAGGGCCTGGCAACCCACTCTAGTATTCTTACCTGGAGAATTCCATGGACAGAGGAGGCTGGTGGGCTATATAGTCCATGGAGTTGCAAAGAATCGGACACGACTGAAGTGACTTAGTATGCATATATATATTATTTGAGAAAACGAGTTTGTGCAAATCAGTTTGGACTTCAGGTATAACAGAAGGCAGAATCTGTCATGAATAATCTCAAAGAAAACGGTGTCTTTTAAAAGACACCCAGACAGGATCAAATTTAGAAAGCCAGAAATATAGAAATTAGCATAAAAGAATTACTAATCGTGTTCTCATCCACATATATGGGAAACTAAAGTGGAAACACTGAAGGCAGGAGGAGAAAGGGATGACAGAGGATGAGATGGCTGGATGGCATCACCGACTCGACGGACATGAGTCTGAGCAAACCCCGGGAGTTGGTGATGGACAGGGAGGCCTGGTGGGCTGCAGTCCATGGGGTCGCAAAGACATGACTAAGCGACTGAAAATGGGAAAAAGTATGAATGACAGTATTTTTTAAAAAAAAGAAGAGAGAACATGATATAATAAAACTAAAAATANCCTGGTGGGCTGCAGTCCATGGGGTCGCAAAGACATGACTAAGCGACTGAAAATGGGAAAAAGTATGAATGACAGTATTTTTTAAAAAAAAGAAGAGAGAACATGATATAATAAAACTAAAAATAAAAGAGTATATCTTTATTTTTTTTTCTTTTATATTTTCCTTTACAATACTGTATTGGTTTTGCCCTACATGTCTTTCAAAGAGTATGTCTTTAAAAGTTTGGTGGCTTAGAAGGAATGGGGCAAGGAATCTTGAACTTAATTTTAGGACCCCCGTACCCAGGGCTGTGATGGATGGCCTGCAGCAGGAAGATCCAGAGCACATCAGGCAGAAGGGAAGGGCCCATGGGAGAAGTCCAGATTGAAATGAAGCGGAGCGTCTTGCATTAGAGCCACGCAGGACGCACTCGATCCGTCCAGCCACGGGTTCTAACAGCACGTGTGGAATGCCGTCATCCAGAGAAGATCGGGGGGCAGGCCTGAGGCCCAGAGTTCTTCTGGGAAGCTGGTCACTGAGGTTCCTTGTGAACCAGAATCCAGACTCCCAGAAGGGAACAAGGGCCAACAGTTTAGGAAGGGCGCGCCCTTCTTATCAGTGAGGGGTGGGTGGGAAGCCCTCCCTCCAATTCTTAAGTTTCCAGAAGCCTGCCAAGGGTCAACCTTTTAAGCAGGAATTTCTAAAGACAGTTTTGCTACGGTGTAATCATGGCTATTTCCAGATGGTAGTTGTTTTTGAGTTGCCCAGTCGTGTCTGACTCTTTGCAACCCCACTGACTGCAGGATGCCAGAATTTCCTGTTTGTCACCAACTCCTGGAGTTTGCTCAAACTCATGTCCATTGAGTCAGTGATGCCATCCAACCATCTCATCCTCTGTCGCCCCCTTCTTCTCCTGCCCTCAATCTTTCCCAGCATCAGGGCCTTTTCAAATGAGGTGGCTCTTCCCATCAGGTGGCCAAAGTACTGAAGTTTCAGTTTCAGCATCAGTCCTTCCAATGAGTATTCAGGGTTGATTTCCTTCAGGATGGACTGGTTGGATCTCCTTGCTGTCCAAGGGACTCTCAAGAGTCTTCTCCAAAACCACAGTTCAAAAGAATCAACTCTTAGGCGCTCAGTTTTCTTTATAGTCCAACTCTCACATCCATCCATGACTACTGGAAAAACCACAGCTTTGACTAGAATGGACCTTGCCAGCAAAGTGTTGTTTTTGATTTTTAATACATTGTCTAGATTTGAGAATTTGGAACGAAGATTAAATTTCACTCTCTTGTGCAGTTTGTTTTATCAGTGTTTGCTCATATACAAGTTCCAACGCTCATATACAATTTCCAACACTTATATACAATTTCTATTAAAAATAATGCATTAACCTATTTAGACAAAACAACCCAAATTGCCTGCTGCATCAAAGAAGGCATCTAATGACTAAGTATTCGTGAAATCAGAAAAAGAATTCTCAATTCAAACATTTCTAACCTGGGCTCGGAAATGCAATTATGAGTTGCTTGGAAACTCACTTATATATCCTAATGGATTAAATGTGATGACCAGTAAGTTGCTTCCCAGGCAAACTGTAGACCGTGGCCATGAATGCTATCAAGTTAGGAGAAAATCAGAAACACCTATTTTAAGAATGCCACTTTCCTACTACTACACTGATAAAAGTATACGACCCTCACACTTTACCGGAGCCGTTCAGATAATGGCCCCCAGCTTGCACAGGGCTGTGTTCCCTGAGAGCTCACACACATGAGGTGACCCCAGAGATGACCGAAAATGCACGCCTGGAGGTGGGCTCGAGTCCACAGGGCCCGGCCAGATGTTGACAGGTGCTTCTGAGTTGAGGAGAAAGAGATCAGAGTTTGAGGAGGCTGGGACTTCCCTGGTGGCACAGTGGATAAAAATCACCGCCTGCCAACGGCAGAGACACAGGTTCGATTCCCAGTCTGGGAAGATTCCCTGATGCTGCAGAGCAACTAAGCCCCAAGCGCCACAACTAATTGAGCCCACCCTCCAGAGCTCCTGAGCTTCAACTCTCAAGCCTGAGTGTTGCAGTTACTGAAGAAATGTGTGCCTAGCGCCCGTGCTCAGCAACAAGAGAAGCTGCCACAATGAGAAACGCTGTGCATCAAAAATAGAGAGTAGCTCCTACTGGCTGCAAGTAGGGCAGTTCAGTTCAGCTCAGTCACTCTTTCCCAGCATCAGGGTCTTTTCAAATGAGTCAGTTCTTTGCATCAGACAGCCAAAGGACTGGAGCTGAAGTTCCAGCTTCAGCATCAGTCCTTCCAACGAACAGTCAGGACTGATTTGTTTTTGGATGGACTGGTTGGATCTCCTGGCAGTCCAAAGGACTCTCAAGCATCTTCTCCACCATCGCAGTTCAAAAGCATCAATTCTTCGGCGCTCAGCTTTCTTCACAGTTCAACTCTCACATCCATACATGACCACTGGAAAAACCATAGCCTTGACAAGACGGGAATACCAGACCACCTGACCTGCCTCTTGAGAAATCTGTATGCAGGTCAGGAAGCAACAGTTAGAACTGCACATGGAACAACAGACTGGTTCCAAATAGGAAAAGGAGGACGTCAAGGCTGTATATTGTCTCCCTGCTTATTTAACTTATATGCAGAGTACATCATGAGAAATGCTGGAATGGAAGAAACACAAGCTGGAATCAAGATTGCCGGGAGAAATATCAATAACCTCAGATATGCTGATGACACCACTCTTATGG
>SJYX01018290.1:24778-41883 GCA_006410675.1 Oreotragus oreotragus | reverse complement strand
CATCCTGCATCCTGCATTGAACATAGACTGGTGATTCGTTTCTTACATGATAGTATACATATTTCAATGCTATTCTCCCAAATCATCCCACCCTCTCCCTCTCCCTCTCCCTCAGAGTCCAGAAGTCCACTCTACACATCTGTGTCTCTTTTGCTATCTTGCATACAGGGAACTCTGCATTTTAAATGATGAAAAGAGTGAGGGTTCCCCCTGCCACCTTAAAACACCTTTACGAGTCATCACATACTTTCTTTCTACAGAATACAAGAGAGGATAATGACAAGACTTCATCAAGTCAGCAGGAGACACAAAGTGAGCGCTTACACGGAACCCCAGGATCTGTGAGGAGCATCCACACGCATACTGCTAGTCCTTGACCAGCCTCACTGGGATACACGGACCCCAGTGCCCATGGCCCATACCTGCTGGGTCAGGATCTGTACTTTAGCAAAAAAAAAAACTCCAGGTGATGTGTGTGCAGCAGGACCAAGTCTGGTCCCTGGAAGCTGTATGGAGAAGCCGTCTCTCTCCCATCTCTGCAACTGAAATGTGATTCAAAAACCTCATCTCTGACTCCAGAAATCTGGGCTTTTCCCCAGTGTATCTCCCACTCTACACTCCTGTTCGTCTCCCCTTGGCATGTATTCAAGCCTTTCCAAGGTGAGAACACACAAGAATCGTCTCCCCAGAATGAAAGCCCCTGACCACAGCCCGTTGTTTCTCATCTTTCCCACCCAGACAGTCTTAGGAAAGAAGTTAAAACTTAGGAACAGACTTGTGCGCGTTTGCTCTGCATTTCCTTCCGCGTGTTTCCATACTGACTATGATCCCTGAGTGGGTCAGATGGTAAAGAATCTGTTTGCAATCTGGGAGACAGGGGGTTCAATCCCTGGGTTGAGAAGATCCTCCGGAGAAGGGCATGGCAACCCACTGTAGTATTCTTCCCTGGAGGATCCCATGGGCAGAGGAGCCTGGCAGGCTACCGTCCATGGGGTCGAAAGAGTCGGATGCAACTGAACCGTGGACGCTTTCACTTTTCTACTGGTCAGTGGGACTTTATCATGGAATCTTCAAAGCGATGACCTTGTACTTCACCTTCATCATAAAAACACCTACTATTTACCCCGTCTCTGTTACGTCCTGTCACTGTTCAACTGCTTTAACGTATGTTTTATCATTTACTTAAATTAGCTTTAGCAACTTCACCTGCCTAGTCCTTCTTCTCAGACAGGATAAGTCTTTAAATCTTTTCAAATAGCCTCCAGTCTCAGTCGGTTACAAATTTTCAAGCCTCATCAGTTCTCCTCAACAGAGTCTTGGATAATTCTATACTCCCCAGTGCCACATAAAAATTTACTGAAAATTGAGCCTCACTGCTCGGGGGGAAAAGAAAGGCTACATTCCATGGAGAACGTGTTCCACCCGGAGAATAATTCACCCAGTGACAACAAAACATCATTCAATATTCTTGATATCCNAAGATGAATCTTAGTTGGCTTAAGTACAACTTCCTGCCCCACTCTCTGTGTAGTTAGAAGTATGAAGTGTTATTGAAATGTGTGGTGTTTCCTGATCCTGCTTTGGAAATACTTGTGTTGTTTGAATATTGAAATATGTAGTAAATTACTCTCAGTACCTTCAACATATTTTTAGTTCTCTGAATTTCTAGAGTTAGATGTAATAACAATTGTGCACAATTACACAATACTTCTAAGCACTTGGTATATTAACTCTTAATTAAAAAAACAAAAAAAGCCATTAAGGAAGTGCTCAAATGCCAAAACAGGATGAAAAAGAGACGAAATCATAAGAAGATAGTTGACCAGATGTTTAAGCAATGAGAAGTGTAATTTTTTTTAATTAAGTAATTAATTTGGCTGTGCTGGCTCTTAGTCTCAGCACGTGGGATCTAGTTCCCTGACCAGGGATTGAAACTGAGCCCTCTGTATTGAGATCAGAGAGTCTTAGGTCCTGGACTAGCAGGCAAGTCCAGAGAAATGGAATTTTTAAGTTTAACTCTCTCAAGTCACTTTTTTCTGATGATATGGACCATACATATATGTATATTCTGTTATATAAGGCCCACCATTTATCAAATCTTGATATTTATAAAGTAATTAATTTAATTAGCATATGCCCAAGATATGGGTATACGGTACTTTATATGTGTACTTTATACTCTTGCAACTATAATTTAAATTGGACAAGGCAACAAAATACAGACTAAATTTGGGTCAAAATTGAATTGTACTACCCCCTGAAGTTCAATTCAGATGATAGATTTTAATTATTTCATTTTCTTTCTTAATCTTTTTCGGGGAAAAAGTCTATCCCTGTTTTGTTCTCTTGGTCTCCTTACCTCTTCTGCCTGCTCCTCCTCTGCTTCTCCCTAGGCTATTTCACAAATGTGTCATTTTATGGCACTTTGTTTAGACTGATTTGTAAGGTTGGAAATACTGTAAACAAGTTGAAAAAATGTAGATGGCATTGAAGATAAGAACAATTCCAAAAATAGTTGTCTGCCTCCCTGTGTTTTTGTTCTCCCAATAATGAGGCTCACTAGATGTGTATAAGAGACAGTACATACACATATATATTTTTTCAAATCCTTTTCCATTGTAGATCATTGCAAGATACTGAATATACTTCCCTGTGCTATACAGTAGGTCCTTGTTGTTTATCTATTTTATATGTAGTAATGCATTGGAGAAGGAAATGGCAACCCGCTCCAATGTTCTTGCCTGGAGAATCCCAGGGACGGCGGAGCCTGGTGGGCTGCCGTCTACGGGGTCGCACAGAGTCGGACACGACTGAAGCGACTTAGCAGCAGCAGCAGCAGCAGTGTGTATCTATTAATCCCAAACTCCTGATTTCTCTCCCCCCCCATAGTTAGTTTTTAATCCATCTGAAACCTGTCAAAACTTTTTTTTAATATAAAGGCAAAGTAGGAATCCACTTTTATTTTTTTCCAAGGGTGTAGACGATGTTCCTCAGCATCAGATCTCTGATCAGATCCTATGGAACAAGCAGCATATTCTGAGGCTTAGAATAGCACAGGGTGGACAGATTGGGGATGGTGATGTGTATCCCATCTAAGTTATATGCATTCTGCTTCTGGTTCACTTGGGACTCCCTGGAGGGAACGCCCGTGGCCAGATTCCATTGTGGTGACGTGGCATGGGGTAAGCCTGAGGTGCTGTCCGCCAGCTTCCAGGGAGCAGATCATAAGAACAAATGGAGGCAGAAGAACAGGCAGACACATTCTGGCCAGACCTGTTGGTGAACTGATGTGAGATACTATCAAGAACTCCGAGGAAAAACTGGATGAGACATTAACAGGGAAGAAAAAGCTTACATTATTAGGTGGGCACAAGAGCAGCCAAATCATGGTTAAATTCCATTAAGTTGATCCCTTTTATTACCACACAGCTGATGGGGTCAGGAGAAATTGAACAATATATGTAAATTGCATTCTCTAGTGTGTGATGGGGTGAAAGTACTATTTTATTTTCAGGTTTGTTAAATAAGAATTACATTCCTGGGAGTAAATTACAATTTGAAAAGAAAAAAAAATTATTTTTGAAACCCAGCCTGTATATGTCACCCATTCATGTTGTTAGAAGTGAAGGATTGCTCTATATTTTAGAATTATTTTTCTATTATACAATATTCATACTATTAAAGGCAAATGGATGTGAAATAAGACATAATTATAACATTTAATCTTGTAAAAATATCACTAAATCACACTTGAACGTATCTTAAATGAAAAAGCATAATGGAAAGAATAACTAAATCTAGGAAGACATTTTTATCTGTCTTTGAGAATATAGAGCAGAAGACAGAGCAGTGCTCCTGAGTGCCTGAGACAGGAATAAGTACAGATCAAAAGTATAGTAACAATTGGTTTTTGATAAATACTTCTTGAATTTGTAATCACCGTATTAAGTGACCTTTTCCAAGGAAATTAGCTCTCTGTCTTGAAGCTTTCCTCTGCTTTGTCCAACTAATGAAGTCCTATTAGTTTTTCCAATCAGACTTCAGAGGTCACCTCCCTAGGCAGCCCTCCATGATTGTACCTCCAACCCCAATCAAGAGCAACGGTTCCTCTTCTGAGCTCCCCATGTCTTAATACTTGTATTACTGCCTTACTCAAACAGCATTAGGTCTTTGGTTTTGTTTTTTAATCTGTTCTGCTTAAGGAAATCCCTGAATCTTACTCCCATTTGTCTTCCTGGTACTCAGAACAGTATGTAGCACACAGCAAGCACCAAATAAATGTCTTGTTTTAAAAACTGCACTGAGGGAATTCCCTGTCAGTGCCATGGTTAGGACTCTGGACTTCCACTGCAGGGAGCACAGGTTCAATCCCTGATCAGGGAGCTGAGATCCTGCATGACCCGTGACAAGGCCAAAAGAGCAAAAATAAATAAAATAATTCTTTTTCCTTCCGAACTTTCTTATTTTGTATTGCGGTATAGCCAATGAACAATTTCATGATAGTTTCAGGTGAACAGTGAAGGGACTCAGTCATACATATGCCAGTGTCAAATAAATAAAATTTTTAAATGAATTAAAATACCAAGGGCTAAAATGTATTACCCCTAAAAATGTATTACCACAGTGATGAAACAGTTCCAGGGAGCAGGGGAAAGTTGTATTTTTTTTTTAATCTTTCAATACAATCTGATTTGTGACCACATTTAAACTCACAGAACTATACAACCTGAACTTTGGAAATGAATGTTATCTAGCCCAGCACCTCGCCAACTTCAACGTGCATATGAATCATCTGGGCATTTGTTAAATAGAGGTTCTGATTTAGGAGCTCTGGGGCAGCCTGAGATTCTGCAATTCTAACAAGCTCCTATGTAACAGGATGTTTTTCATCCACCAGCCACACAAACAGCAAGACCCTAGTCCCCCCTGCTAACCGAAGGCATGAAATATAGCTCCAACATTTGGACAACTGGTCAGCAAGCAGACAAATATGAAAGCAAGTGTTGCTAAACATCTCTAAAATGGCAGTTCTCAAACTTCAGCTCCATCGGTATCACCTGTAGGACTTGTTAAAGCCCAGCTCAGTCAGTGTTCTGTGAGCAGGTCTAGGTTGGGGCTAGGGGGCTTGGATTTTACCAAGTTCCCAAGTTGGGGTGACGCTGCTTGTCCAGGGTTCACACTTGGGGAACCATTGCTCTAAGACTCACCTTGCAACCATTGTGCTCAGTGACCAATTCCCTCGTGACTGCCAGAATCCAAACATCCCAACAGGTGATATGGGAGGATCAAACTGGAGTGCCTTGCAACCATCTGCCATGTGTGGGTTGGTCATCCATTACACTTGAGATTCGTTCTCTTGTTGGTAAAGAGGAAAGAGCATTGGATCAGGTGGAGAAACACCTGGCTTCCGATTCTGGGTCTTGAAGCTGTCATTTACTACCCCTAGGGGCATTTCTGAACCTCCTCAAACTTCAGTCTCTCTGCCTGAACTTCATGACTCGGGTGAAGCAGGCCCTGCTCTCTGACCTTCTGGGATCTCTCCCAGGGAAGTCTGGCCTCCCATCTCCCGAGACCTTTGTCTTATGCTCTCATGAACTGCAGTGGTATGTCTTTATTGCAGTAAAACTCTGAGTTCCTTGAGGGCAGAGATGAGTTTTATCTGTATTTATTCTCAAATAACCGGAGATATACCTGGCAAAGAGCAGATACTCATTAAATGTTTACTGTTGAGTGAATAAAAGTAATAAACCTGGGTTCCAAATAGCCCTTTAGGCCCTGGCTTTATGCTAATTCTCTAATTTTAGCTGCTTTGAAGTATGGTTAGAATAGAATACCCCACCAGGTAGTGCTGGGAACACAGACACATAATTTAATACTTAATATGACTCTCCAGGGACAAATCCCTGGTTAGGCTGCTGAGCTATAAATGATCTTTTTTTAAAAAAATTTTTGAGATTTAATGATACATGGAATTATTTTTGCAGGTAAGTACTTTTACTGCTGCTCTTTATCATAAGCTTTATTCAGAAAAGTTTTCCTGTAGGGCCTTGCTTTTATAAATAAACTGAGTCTTTTATTATTGTAAAAACTTTAATTAATAAAAGAAATCTTTTGGTACTTAGGTGTTTGTTTTGTAGATTTTAGAACTTATTTTTGAGTCAGAAACACTTTTCCAGTTAGTAGAATTAAAAATCCACATTTCCCTTTTTCCTAGCTCTTAGCACTTCCCAGCCTTGACTTTGGGTGAGTTCACCTAATGTTTGTGTGCCTCAGTTTTCTTATCTGTAAGATGGGGGTAAAACAGCTGCTATCACAGAGTTTTCATAAGAAATACAAGAGTTTCACTGATGTCTTTAGGAGAGTGTCTGACCTGTAATAAGCCTTGATAATGTTAGCCATTAGTGTTTTAAGATGAAGTAAAATGAACACATTCGTGGGAAAGTGCAGGCTTTTTTTTTTAATTGAAGTATAATTGATTTACAATGTTGTCATTTTCTATTGCACAGCAAAATAATTCAGTTATGTGTATATATGCTTTTTCATATTCTTTTCTATTATGGTTTATCACAGGATATTGAATATAGCTCCCTGTCCTATACAGTAGAGCCTTGTTGTTTATTCATTCAATATATAATAGTTTAACACATATATATGGAATTTAGAAAGATGGTAATGAGGACCCTGTATGCAGGACAGCAAGAGAGACGCAGATGTGTAGAGTGGACTTTTGGACTCTGAGGGAGAGGGAGAGGGAGGGGGAGAGGGTGGGATGATTTGGGAGAATAGCATTGAAATATGTGTACTATCATGTAGGAAATGAATCGCCAGTCTGTGTTCGATGCAGGATGCAGGATGCTTGGGGCTGTCACCCGTGGCTGATTCATGTCAATGTATGCCAAAACCAGTAGAGTACTGTAAAGTAAAATAAAATAAAAATTAAAAAAAAGATGAAAAAAAATATAATAGTTTGCATCTGCTAATTCCAGACTCCTAATCCTTCCCTCCCCCATCGCCATCAACCTTGGCAACCAGGAGTCTATTCTATCAGACTATTGCGTAGATATGTTCATTTGTGTCGTATATAGATTCCACATATAAGTGATATCATATGACATTTGTCTTTGTCTGACTTAGTTCACTCAGTATGATAACCTGTAAATCCATCCATGTTGCTGGCATTATTTGATTCTTTTCTATGGCCAAGTAACATTCTATTGTGTATATATCCACTACATATGTTTCTCCATTCCTCTGTCCATGGACATTTAGGTTGCTTCCTTGTCTTAGCTATTGTAAATAGTGCTGCAATGAACATTGGGGGGCAAATATCTTTTTGAAAGTTTGTCCAGATATATGCCCAGGAGTGGGATTGCAGGATGATAGGGTAGCTCTATTTTTAGTTTTTTAAGGACCCTGTATACTCTTCTCCAAGTTGCTACACTAATTTCCATTCCCACCAACAGTGCAGGAAAGTTACCCTTTTCTCCACACTCCTCCAGGCACCTTTTAAAACCATCACCTGTCAGTCATTTTTGTTTCAAATGACTGCTTGCTTATCCCAACAGGACAAGGATACAATTGCTGGAAAGATCCCAGTAATTCCTGCAGTGTGGCTACATAATACAGAGGACCCATGAGTGTTCCGGCCACAAAAGGAAACCAGGGCACCCCCAAGGGGAGGGACAAGCTTCACTGAGCTCTGCAGTCCCCCAGGTCGTCCAGCCCATCAGAGACGAGCTCATTTCTGCCTTCCCGAAGTTCATGTTTGCTGTTCCCACAGCTCCAGCGGGCACCCCCCTCACCAACTGCTCTGGAGTCCTGCTCAAGCTGATAACAGCCCCCGCATATTGCCTTTTCCTTGTATTTATGGCAAGCTCGAGTGATCAAAGTTCACTACCAGCCTCGCTTCTGTGCGCTGACCCTGGCCTCGGGGCTGCCTGCAGCCCTTCATGCACCTTCTTATCGCAAATCTATACCCAGCCGGTTTCCCAAGACTTGGAGGCTGTGCACATGATTAAGCCAAAGGCACAGTGGGGTCACTCGAGAATAAAGGGCCCCGTGGGAGGGGGACAAAGAGAGTCCCCTCAGCTTTCTGATGGTGGAGCCAGTAAGGCTACATTAAGTTTTTGTGTGTGTTTTTAATTGAAGGAGAGTTGATTTACAATGTGTTACTTTCAGGCGTAGAGCAAAGTGATTGAATTATACATACATATATATTCTTTTGATCCTTTAGAAATAATTAAGGCTGTACTATGTCACGTTAGGCTATCTCCCCCAATATTGTATGTCTTAGGTGATTCTTTCTTAGTTTTCTTCTCTGAAAATTTTATTATCTTCAGTATGTCAAACACTGTGCTGGGGCTTAAATAGCCATCAGTTTACCCGGAAGTCCTCCAAGACATGACTTTTCCAACTGGAGTATGCAACATGATCCCAGCCCCAGGACTTTCAGAAGCCTGGGTCTGACCTCTAGGTCTGGGTGGGGCCCAAGAATTTACTTCTCTGACAAGTTTCCAGGTGATACTAATACTGCTGGCTCAGGGCCCTCACTTTAAGAACCAGTAGTCACCTGTCCAGGGAGGTGTTTCAAATAGAGTTTTCTGTTTGATACAAGATTTGGCTGTGAGACTTGAAAGAAAGAGGAGTTTATGGAATCCGCATTCATCTGAGAAAGATGAAAAGTCCAGCTTTATATCCAGCTACATGGATTATCAACTCACTTTCTGAAAAGTGTGGGAAATAGGGGGCCCATTTGAGGAGGAGCAGTAAGTTTCCTCAGCCAAAAACTTGGAATATTTTTAAAAGATATATAAGGCCCTACAGTTGCTGCCAAACAGTGTGGAAGAGATGCTATTTGGGTTGAAGATCATTTGAAACATCTGTTGCTTTCTCATAGCGTACTCCACTTAAGAACCTCCGTGTCGTCTCTATGGATATTCTAGCTTTATGAAGCACATCATCTTGATGGACTGTGAGAATAAATGAAGTGCAAAATGCACTCACGTGGG
Source organism: Oreotragus oreotragus (assembly GCA_006410675.1). Classification (NCBI taxonomy): domain Eukaryota; kingdom Metazoa; phylum Chordata; class Mammalia; order Artiodactyla; family Bovidae; genus Oreotragus; species Oreotragus oreotragus. The sequence goes on along the minus strand of SJYX01018290.1, from coordinate 32,875 downwards.
CCAAATGAATTGGTTATTTAAATGGAGGCTAAAACATCAAAATGCTTTCTGGCCACATGTTCTCCAGATAATTATCACGAATCCATCATTTGCTATGTAGACTTCAAAGAAATACATTCAACCACAATGAGATATCACCGCCCACCTGTTGCTGCTGCTGCTGCTAAGTCACTTCAGTCGTGTCCGACTCTGTGTGACCCCATAGACGGCATGTCTCCCCAGTATTTTTTCTGAATTTTTCTATCTTTGTAATGTAATTTTAGTCAAAGATTAGTTTATTAAGACAGTTCAAGGTCTGATTTGCATGCAGTAATCTTTATTTTTTAATTTAATTAAAAATTTTAATATAAATTTATTTATTTTAATTGGAGGCTAATTACAATATTGTAGTGGTTTTGCCATACATTGATTCAAGACAATAAGATGCTATTCTTTTGGAGTTTTTTTCCCAGTTTTAATAATCAGTAGAATATGATCTTAATAGATACCACTGAAAGAACCAAGAAGTGAACTATTTGTAAGTTTCCTTTACTGTTAGAAAAACAAGTTCACTGAAAGTCACACTATTTCAGATAAATAGGGAGCTATAGTTCCTTCCCTTTGATCGGCTTCTCCATGAGACTAATATACTTTCCATATTTTGTTAGAATATGATCTTAATAGATACCACTGAAAGAACCAAGAAGTGAACTATTTGTAAGTTTCCTTTACTGTTAGAAAAACAAGTTCACTGAAAGTCACACTATTTCAGATAAATAGGGAGCTATAGTTCCTTCCCTTTGATCGGCTTCTCCATGAGACTAATATACTTTCCATATTTTGGATTTTCTAAATTATATAAAATATGCACAATAAAAATGGAAAATTATTACCAAAACAATGATGATACAATAAAAAAAAAGACATTTTCTGAAAGAACTTGAAAATATAAACATATTTCTAAAATAAGGATTATTTGGGGAATTAAACTAAAATGGCAAATCTCCAGTTCCACATGCATACAATTCAAATGAAAAGGAAAATTGCCAACCAACTTTATCTGAAACAAAAATCTACAATTCGACAGTGCTACTGGTACCTGTTTCTTAGGGCTGCATCATTCACTTGAAAATTGAGATGTTATTTAATTCTCTACAAGCATTTACAAGGCAGGATGCAGGTCTTTGGCCGTGAGGAGCGCAGCCCAGGTCTCCATTCCCCCGTCTCAGGCCTGACTGCCAGGCTCTGCTGAGGCCGATGCAGAATCCNTTCTTAGGGCTGCATCATTCACTTGAAAATTGAGATGTTATTTAATTCTCTACAAGCATTTACAAGGCAGGATGCAGGTCTTTGGCCGTGAGGAGCGCAGCCCAGGTCTCCATTCCCCCGTCTCAGGCCTGACTGCCAGGCTCTGCTGAGGCCGATGCAGAATCCCCTGCTTAGAAACAGACTCCATCTTAAGGCAACATTGATACAGACCTGTATGCTTTGTGTTTTTTTTTTTTTTTTCCTTCAACAGTGAAAACACTTTCACTGTCTAGGAGAGATGTGTATAAGAGACAGCCATTGCCTTCCCCGGCCCACCTGTTAGAATTCCTATTTTTTATAAAAAAAAAAAAAAAACAGTGTTGATCGGGATGTGGAGAAAAGGAAACCCTCATATACTGGTGAGAATGTAAATTGGTGCAGCCTCTATGTATGTATGAAGATTCCTGCAAATATTATGATCCAGAAATTCCACTCCTGGTAATTTATCCAAGAAAATGAAAACACAGAATAGAAAAGGTATATGTACCCTTATTGCAGCATTTCTTATAATAGCCAAAATATAGAAGCAAACTTAGTGCCTGGTTGTTGAGTTGCTCAGTCGTGTCTGACTCTTTGTGACACCATGGACTGCAGCACGCCAGGCTTCCCTGTCCTTCACCATCTCCCAGAGTTTGCTCAAACTCATGTCCATTGAATCAGTGATACCATCCAATCTCATCCTCTGCCTCCTCTTGCCCTCAATCTTTCCCAGCATCAGGGTCTTTTTTAATGAGTCGGCTCTTCACATCAGGTGGCCAAAGTATTGGAGCTTCAGCTTCAGCATCATTCCTTCCAATGAATATTCAGCATTGATTTTCTTTAGGATTGACTGGTTTGATCTCCTCTCTGTCCAAGGGACTCTCAAGAGTCTTCTCTAGCACCACAGTTCAAAGCATGAGTTCTTCAGCACTCATCCTCCTTCATGGTCCAACTCTCACATCCATACCTGACCACTAGAAAACCCATAATTTGACTAGACAGACCTTTGTCAGCAAAGCGATGTCTCTGCTTTTTAATACACTGTCTAGGTGTGTCATAACTTTCCTTTCCAGAGCAAGCATATTCTAATTTCATGGCTGCAGTTACCATCTGCAGTGATTTTGGAGCCCAAGAAAATAAAATCTGTCAATGTTTCCAGTTTTTCCCCCTTCTATTTGCCATGAAGTGATGGAACTGGTTGCCGTGATCTTAGGTTTTTGCGTGATAAGTTTTAAGTCAGCTTTTTCACTCTCCTCTTTTACCCTCATCAAGAGGCTCTTTAGCATGAGACGGGGGGGGGCGGCGCTCAGGGCCAGTGCACTGGGATGACCCTGAGGGATGGAATGGGGAAGGAGGGGGGTTCAGGATGGGGAACACGTGTACACCCATGGCTGATTCATGTCAATGTATGGCAAAAACCCCTACAATATTGTAGTTAGCTGCCAATTAAAATAATTTTTTTAAAAGAGGCTCTTTAGTTCCTCTTTGCTTTCTGCCATTAGAGTGGTATTATCTGCATATCTGAGGTTGTTGATATTTGATTCTGGCAATCTTGATTCTAGCTTGTGATTCATCCAGCCCTCAGTGCCTATCAATAGTTGGATGAATAAAGGAATTATGATCTGTTTGTCCACTTATATCTATATGCATATATAATGGAGTATTAGTCATAAAAAGAGTCTTGCCATTTGTGACATCATGGATGGACCTAGAGATTATGCTAAGTGAAATAAATCAGATGGAAAAAGACAAATACTTTGTTTTCACTTATATGTGAAATCTTAAAAACAAAACAAATGAACAAATAAAACAGAGTTATAGATACAGAGAATGAACAAGTGGTTGCCTGACAGAAAGGGGAAGTGGATGAAGGAAAGAAGTAGGTGAGGCAGATTTAAGAAACACTAACTTTCAGGTGCAAAATAAGTGAGTCAGGAGTATGAAATGTAAAGTGTGGGGAATATAGTCAATAACTACATCTTGTCTTTGTATGGTGACATATCCTAAGTATGCTTATTATGACGATCACTTTGAAATGTATAGAAACATCAAATCACTATGTTGTGCACCAGCAAATAACACAGTAGGTCAACTGTACTTTGAAGACAAACAAACGCACTTGTAGAAAAAGATGTCGTATTTTTGATTACCACAGATGGGATGGGGGAGGGGGAATTGGATGAAGGCCGTTGAAAGGTACAAACTTTCAGTAATAAATAATAAGTTATAGGGACTATAATGTACAGCATGATAAATGTAATTAACCCTGCTGATTATATATCTGAATGTTGAGTAAATCCTAAGAGTTCTGATCACAAGGAAATTTTTTTCTTCGATTTTGTATCTATATGAGATGATAGATGTTCACTAAACTTACTGTGATAATCACTTCATGATGTATGTAAGTCAAGTCATGCTGTACACCTTAAACTTATACAGTGCTGTATGCTAATTAGTTCTCAGTATAATCATAACATATGTATCTCAATAAAACTAGAAGGAAAAAAAGAGGTTGAAGGAGGTTGTGCAAATGGCACCTCTGGGTATCAGGCAGTTCGATGGCTCTGGGCTTCTGCATCAGAAAGACTTGGTATAAAATGTTAACCCTGGAAATTCCCTGGCACTCTAGTGGCTAGAACTCTGGGCTTTCACAGCTGGAGCCCAGGTTCAGTCCCTGGTAGGGAACTAAGATCCTGCAAACCATGCATCATGCCAAAAATAAAATAAAGTGTTAACTCTGCCAAAAGAAAACAAAAAACAGAAAAGAAAGAAATACATAGACTGGTTACTCACTTTAAGGCTTTTAATATATTTATTAGAATGCTTAAAATGGAATACAAGACCTAAGTTGACTTATTTTCAAAGGGATACTAAGTTTCAAAAAATCAAATTTTCATATTATTAATTTCTCTTGGTCTTTACTGAAACACACAATTATCAATTTAATGACCGGGGTTTCCAATTAAACATAGCCAGTTAAATGAAGCACTGTTCCATTCCAAACCCCACTAAGCAAAGAACAGGGTTTTCTTTTAATTTTTCATTTTTATTGAGATATAATTGACATTTAACATTGTATTAGTTTAAGATGTACCACCTAATGATTTATGTTGCCTGCTTTCCTTGACCCACAGCCCTGCCTCATCTCAACCTCTGCTTCCGTTGTCATATCTCATGTGCCTCTGCCTAATCCTGGTTGCCTCCTTCACTTATGAGAACTTTGTGAATGCATCTGGCTGCCTCACCACCACAGAGTGGCAGAGTTAAGTAACTGGGATAATCCACGTGGCCCAGAAAACCTTAAACATGTCTTATCTCACCCTTTGCAGAATAAAACTTTGCCAACCCCTGTTCTAAACCATCACTGTTTAACTGATAAAAGGTAAAACTCAATTAAAAAAAAAAAAAAAGACGAATGATGAGAGTATTTGCAACTATGTTGGTTTTTAAGTGAGAAAACTTAGGTTCTGAGAGGTGACATAGCTCATCTGAATTCTAGGGTAGTGAGAAACCTAGGAGAAATCTCCAGGTCATTGATTCCCCTCTCAAATCCACACCCATTGCCAAGCTGCTATCTCCTTCTCATCTATGGCTGTTTTCAAGTGGCTTTCCATCTAGGCAAGTCTTTAAAAGTTACTGAAGTAAGGTATTCATGAATTAAAATCAGTGTGTGATTAGGGGTCACCAAGAATTCTAATTTAGCATTCTACAGTGAAAGCTGTGAACCGTACAGCTTGCACAGAGCTGACTTTTCTAAACTTTTCAGGAAGAACACTGATCTGAGCACACAATCATTGTTGCCCTGAATGTGATTTTCTTTGCTTTCCATTGTAAAATATTACTCTAGCTTGTTGTCAGTAACACTTCATCTGCAGAAGTGTGTATATGCTGATGAGAGATCTATCGTTTTCCAAGAATGAGGTTTAAGGTGCCTAAGCTTAAGAGTCCCGATAGGAATCATCCACTTGGTTTTTTTTTTTCTTCCTCCCTCCTCTTACCATCCCTCTGGGTTGTCCCAGTGGTTTTTGAAAATAAAATTTTATGTATTTAATTTTGGCTGTCGCTGGGTTTTCATTGCTGTGTGGGCTCCTCTTTTATTGCAGAGCACAAATTCTATGGCACACGGGCTCAGTATTTGTGGCTCCCAGACTCTAGAGCACAGGCTCAGTAGTTGTGGTGCACAGGCTTGGTTGTTTCATGGCTTGCAGGATCTTCCCAGACCAGGGATCGAAACTGTGTCTCCTGCATTGGCAGGCGGATTCTTTACCACTGACTCACTTGTTTTTGTTTCCAACTCTTGTGATTTGTTTTTTAATTTTTATTTTTACTTTATTTTACTTTACAGTACTGTATTGGTTTTGGCATACATTGACATGAATCGGTCATGGGTGTACATGAACTCCCAAACATGAACCCCCCCTCCCACCTCCCACCCCACATCATCTCTCCAGATCATCCCCATACACCAGCCCCAAGCATCCTGCATCCTGCATCGAACATAGACTGGCGATTCATTTCTTACATGATAGTATACACATTTCAATGCTATTCTCCCAAATCATCCCACCCTCTCCCTCTCCCTCTCCCTCTCCCTCAGAGTCCAAAAGTCCGCTCATCACATCTGTGTCTCTTCTGCTGTCTTGCATACAGGATCCTCATTACCATCTTCTAAATTCCATATATATGTGTTAGTATACTGTATTGGTGTTTTTCTTTCTGGCTTACTTCACTCTGTATAATCGGTTCCAGTTTCATCCATCTTATTAGAACTGATTCAAATGTATTCTTTTTAATGGCTGAATAATACTCCATTGTGTATATGTACCATAGTCATCCACACGGAGAAGGCAACGGCACCCCACTCCATTACTCTTGCCTGGAAAATCCCACGGATGGAGGAGCCTGGTAGGCTACAGTCCATGGGGTCTCGAAGAGTCAGACATGACTGGTCGTCTTCACTTTCGCTTTTTACTTTCATACGTTGGAGAGGGAAATGGCAACCCACTCCAGTGTTCTTGCCTGAAGAATCCCAGGGACAGAGGAACCTGGCGGGCTGCCGTCTATGGGGTCACACAGAGTTGGACACAACTGAAGTGACTTAGCAGCAGCAGTCATCCACGTCCTTTGTTATAAGTTTAATTTCTCTAACAAGTAGATCTAAAATATAATGACTCACACTGAAAGGAGAGAGGTAGAGCTCCCAGAAGGAGGAGCAGAACCAGGAGGCATGCAGCCAGGTGGGGTCCATTTGTATCTGATGGGAGCAGAGCCCCCAAACATATGGGGGAAAGCGAAATCTAGAGGCATCAAAGATAAATGACGTTTTCTTTAAAACACCACCTAAGACTGCCCCATCCTCACCTTGGGGCCGTTGATTTGTTTTTGTAGAAAGAAAGTTCTGATTTACTCAACTCTGGGCTTAAGATTCCTGCCATCTAGTGGCCAAACTAATAGCACATTTTCTCTGTTGAATATGCTGTTCTTTGTTCAAGACTTGTGACCTGATTCCCAAAATGTGAAATTTAAGTGCCTTATGCAGAGCAGATGGTCAAGAACATCTGATGCAAAGATGAAATGTAGTTCCACTAAAAGTTTCAAGCTGGTACATGACACACTAAAGGAAAGGAAAGGAAACAGACATTAGCCGAAATTGATGACTATGCTCTTTTGTCAAGTGTTTTAAGAAATCCTTAAGTGGGCAAGTGTCCTGAGTTATTCTATGCACCTTCATCATTATTGTCATCGTCATCCATACGAAAGGAACCAATGATAGATTTGCCTGGAGAACGGGGGAGAAATGAACTGTGGCAGTAATTCTGACATTTATTAAGCTAAATGAGGGACTGCTGGCGTGGATAGAAGCTAAGTTTGCAGAGCAAGCCTGTTCCTGTCTGCACATTAACATCACCTGAGGATCTTTAAAAAATGCCAAAACTAGACTGCATCCCAGACCAAGGAAATCTCCATGTCTGGGAGGGGACCCAGACATCAGAATTTTTGAAGTTTCCCTGGGGTTTTCACATGCAGACTCCCATGGGGTCTACTAGCCTGTGGGTCTTTAGCCTGTACTTCCATGCAGTGGTGTCTTTTTTAATACTTATTTGTTTGGCTGTGCCAGGTCTTAGTTGCAGCACACGTGATCTTCGTTCTTTGTTGTAGCATGCAGGATCTTTTGGTTGCAACATTTGAACTCTTAGCTGCAGCATGAGGGATCTCATTCCCTGACCAGGGATTGAACCCAGGCTCCCAGCACTGGAAGCATGGAGTATTAGCCACTGGACCACCCGGGAAGTCCCCATATAACGAAGTCTTATGTGAGTATGGCACTTCACTGGTGGCAAGAGCATTTGGCAGAGGTTTTCTCATCTAATCCGCATGCAGCAAGCACAGCCATCTCCTTGGCTGATCTAAGTGTCTGTATAGGCGCCTCTTATTTTCTGGACACAAGCTACTCACAGAGGTAGCACTGTGATGACTGAGAGCAGGAGGGTCTGAGTGGGATTTTGGTTGACTGAATGAAAAGGTCAGAGGGCTCCACTCACAGAGTTGGAGCTACGCTTTTCAGTGGCCTCGTTTTAAGCAAATTGAATATAGGAAAATCTGGATTCTTCTAATTATATGAGATGATTTCGTACTCTGTGAAAGGCTTCTTCTCTTTATGCCAAAAATTGCCACAGCATCTCTTAAGATAACAAACCCTTTACTATATTTTTAGTTACTCAATTTAAAAACCCAACTCTTCATTCACCTTTTTCAGGATCACTTTTGATTTAAGGCTGCTGCACGTGTATACTTATTCATCCAGCAGACAGTAAAAAAAAAAAAAAAAAA
>SJYX01018290.1:0-19723 GCA_006410675.1 Oreotragus oreotragus | reverse complement strand
TTTGTTTTTTTTTTTTTTTTCCTTCAACAGTGAAAACACTTTCACTGTCTAGGAGGATAATTAAATTTCTCCAGATTGCAGGCATGTCCTGAGTTGCAGGCCTAAGATAATTGGAGCCAGGCAGCTATTTGCTGTCTAATTTAAGTGGGTCCTAAGGCTTGGAGGTAGACAAACTAAATCAGCTGCCTGCAAGAGCCAAGACAGCAAAGGAAATGTGTGACGAGGGCCAGGTGGAATGACAAACAGAGGCACAAAGGGATGGAAAGTGACAACTGACATTTGGCCTCCATGGGGATAAAATAAAGCCTGTGGAGATATGGCAGAGAGGAGATTGCTGCCCCTCAAAAGGGGTCAGCCTCGACTCCGGAACAAACAACTGTGGCTCAGCACAAAAGCAGGGCCAGCACTGCCAGATCTTCTGATTTTTCAAGTGAACTCAAAGATCTAGGTTTTAGATGAAATCTTCTCCATTTTAAAAGTCAACAAGTCGTTCAAGTGAAAGGCAACAATGCAGTGACATCATTATGATGACCAAAGAAAAATAGAACTGTAATTACAACACTGATTTCCTCACTCTGGCCCAGACTATGAACTTTTCTTTTGGGTTGCATTTCGCCTTGAAATAGAAATTTGAGACAATTGTTATTCTGTCAAAAAACTCTTCTCTGTAAGAAATATTGAAGAAAAAAAAAACTTAATGACCTGCATAGCACAGGGAACTATACTCAATATTTTGTAACAGCCTATAAGGGGAAAGAATCCAAAAAAGCTGTACACCTGAAGCTAACACATATTTCACTTCTTGGTTCTTTCAGTGGTATCTGTTAAGATCATATACGCTTGGTTTTTAAAACTGGGGGGGAAAAAAAAACTCCAAAGGAATAGCATCTTATTGTCTTGAATTAAAGATTACTGCATGCAAATAAGACCTTGAAATGTCTTAATAAACTAGTATTTGACTAGAATTACATTACAAAAAATAGAGAAATTCAGGAAAAATTACTGGGGAGACTTCTGCAGAGAGAAACAAGGTTTTACCTAGAAGTTTTCCTTTCCATAGCCCACACTTTTTTATAAAGAAGAACAGTTTGAATCGTGCCCCTTATTTTGAATGATGAAAGATAAAATTGCCTGTCACAAACTGTTATCAAGCTTCCTTCTGGAAGCTAACAAAACATTGTAAATCAACTATACATCAATTTAAAAAAAAGAAAAGCTACACTAAATGCAATGTGATGTCCTGGATCCAATCCTGGAACTGAAGGAAAAAACCAAAAACATAATAGTACAGTAGTGAAATCACATCAGGTCTGGAGTTTAGTGGTAGTGTTGAAACAATGTTAGTTTTGACAAGTGGGTCCCAGTTTGTGAGATCTGAATGTGAGTGGAGACTCAGTGAAGGGTTTCTGGGAACTTTTATGCAAGCTCAATAACTTTTCTGTGTATCTAAAATGATTCCACAACACAGAGTAGACAAAGGGATGAACTACAATGAACTACAGTTGACCTTTGAACAACATTCAGGGGTTAGTGGCCAGACCCTCCTCACAGTTGAAAATCCACATATAACTTCTAGTTGACCCTCCTGATCTGAGGTACCTCTTCGTCTGTGATTCAATCTACCCCTTACTGTGGTATTTACTGTTGAAAAATATCTGCTTAGAAGTGAACCCACACAGTTCAAACACATGAACTGTATATAAAAGAACAGGTGTGAAATATATCCACTCAGCTATAAGACACACATTGAACAAGCCAAATGTCCATAAGCATTATTGTAGTATTGGCACAAATCAGTCAGAAATAAGGGCTAATGTACAACTGAGTTCGGGTAGGAGGGTGGCTGAAAGTGAAAATTTCAAAGAGAACAATACATTGGGTTGGCTAAAAAGCTCATTCAGGTTTTCCATGAAACCTTACAGAAAAACCCAAACGAACTTTATGGCCAACCCAATATCTTCAGACGATTGGGTAAACCAATGTTGGTAGGTCAGAAGATGTATTAGGGAAGGTTGTAGGTGACAACTCTGAAAGAAAATGAGAGTGCACTGGTATGGAACAGATCATGGCATTGCTCATTTCTCTTAAAACACCCTTTCATAATCACAGGAAAGCTACTGTATAATCTGTGGCCTGCCAACTTCCTAACTTCTGATTTTCAATGGCTTTTCCTTCACCAAGTTAATGAAATACAGGGTGTGTACTACGAAAGATTAAGCATGACTAAAGGGCCAGGAGAAAAGGGAAAAACTGTAGCTGTAAGACACAGCTACACACACGTACCTGACTGTCTAGTCTCTAAATCCACCTCGAGCCGGATTTCTCACCACTTTGCACTGGATACTTCCAGGGGGGCTGTCCTGTGATGTAAGATGTTTAGCTGTGTCTGAGACTGGTCTCTGCTCACTAGACAGTGTCATGCGTCCTCTGGGGGGAAAAGTATCCCTGATTGAGAACCACTGGCCAAGAGAAAAGCATATTTATGAGGGAGTGTACTGCACAGTATTGGTGTTCGAGTTGTTAGAACTACCAGGTAGAATCACAGGCCATAGCTGTTTTTGTAGGTCATAAATAGTTCAATATCAGTCATTTCATGTCTCAACCTGAAATTGCTGTACTTTTCTACTAAATGGTAAATAGCAAGATAGTAGCTGCTATGACTAATACGAATCATTAATAACATGCATTCCAATATAAACTTAGTGACAGGTTTTGCCATGTCATTGAATGTCCTGAAAACCAATCGTCAGGGTGGCTGTGCGACTTGGTTAATTAATGGAGATATTAAATATGTTCACATCCCAGCAAAAAAAGTGGCTGGAAAATGTTTTTATTAATTTGCTATTGCTTCATCAGAAGTTGAAAGTGGATTATGCACTGAGAATAGTATGGTTGCTATTAACATATATACTCTGCTGATTAGATAAGAAATCCCCAGACAGTATGGCTCTCTGGCAGCTTTGTTTTAAAAAATCAAACTTATACACAGATAACAGAGTTTAAATCCTTGCCCACCTCTAACTTTGGCCGCTTTACTTTTTCTAAATTAAACTGATACAATTTATACTTGATGCTTTGTATTTCACACAAGATGGGTGTTTATTAAATGTATTTTACTGGATTAATTTAAAGCACCTGCAATTTAAGGACCTAAATATTCCAGAGGAGTGCATTTGAACTAAAATTTGTGATCATGGCTTGCGGCAGCTTTCTCTTGCTATGATAGTGTAACCCTGAAGGAGTGCCAATGGAGTTAATAATTGACAAAGTATGGCTCTTTCCCCAAAGACACTTGAGCTGAAGCTTTTTCAAGCCCGAATAAGGTCACATTATTCCTCTTTTAGAAGATTAAGAAAATCACTTCATGCTTTTGAGGACTGATGGTAGATAGTTGTTATCATACAGTTGGCATTCAGGGAAATAAACATCTTTTTTGTTATAAAACTATGCTCATAAATCAGATTCTTACATATGATAAACCTTCGGAAAGTACATTCAGCAATAGCTGAACTCATTGACGTAGTTTAGAATTTTATTTTGGAGAAAAAGAAAAAGGCTTCCAAAAGTATTCATTTTATCTTTTTAAGAAAATAAACAGCTTTTCAAATCAAAACACTTTTTCAATAGACACCAAGAAAACGTTGATTTCAACATTTCCCCGCCACCTTTGCTAAAATAATTAGGTGGCATAAACAGTTTGTATCTGTTTAACTGACTCCTCTGAGCCTGAGAAACAGGAGATCTGTAATACAGCAGCATAAGGAGAAATTGTATTGTATCTCAGCCCTAATGTCATGACTGATGGCAGGAAGAGAGGATGGTGGTCCACAGAACTAAGCCAAGAATAAAATGACCCAAACTAACAGCAGAAGCACCACTAAATTGGGTGCCATTTGGGGATTTGCTACCAATTCCTCCAAGGAAAAGCAGCTCAGTATTCTGGGGAAAGAGAAGAAAAGGATCCAGAGAGACAAAAAGTCACTGCTAGAACTGGAAAGATGAAGGGTGTGTTTGTGCACGAGTGTCCCTTATTACAGGATGATCAGAAAAACATGTTTTGTTGAGTTATTCCTTATCACTCTAAGAATTTTCTAGGGGTCATTTGATACTATAATAATTCCCGTTTCATCCCTGGAATGTTTATGAGAATGGCTGTGTCTGCACAGCATAAAGAGAAGTGAATCTTTAGGAGGATGCCAAACGATGAGGGGATTTTTGGTTGCTGTCTGTGTTGATCATGTCAGTTGCAAAATAATTATGTTTTCATTTCACCATGTGTTTGCTGTATCCACATGCGAATTTAAGGAGTATTGGTTGGAGAATATTTCTAAGTTCTTCCCAGTCTGTCTTCTTTATTCCCCTCAAAAGAAAAAAAAAATGATGAGAATCTGCCAAGCAGTGTGCTGGATGAAGGACTGGCAAACTCCTTATGGCCTACAGGCCAAATCTAACCTGTTCCCTGTTTCTGTCCAGCCTCCAAGCTAAATGGTGTTTACACTTTGAAATATTGGGGGGAAAATAATATTTTGTAACATAACAAAAGTTGAAGTTCAGTGTCTATAAATAAATTTCTATTGAAATGCAGCCATGTGCATTTTTTTACATGTATGACTACTTTTGTGCTACAATTGCAGGCTTAAGTAGTTGTAATAGAGACCCTATGGTCCGTAAAGTTGAGAATATTTACCATCTGGCCAACCCCTGTGCTAGACTCTGAGGATAAATGTGTGACCAAGACTAACTCAATCCCAGACTGTGTTACTTATGGTCTAGTCAATAGGCAACATGCAACTGGAGGCAGCAAAGTGACAATTATATATTAAGAAAAACGTTATGAAGGCAGTCAACACAGGGAGCAAGGAGGTAAAGAAAAAAGTAGAGTGGAAATGAGGGGAGGAAAGAGAATTGTGGTTTGTGGGGAGATTAAAGAAGTGACATTTATAAGCTGAGCCCAAGAGAGCAAAGTAGCCAAACCTGTGATGGAGGAGTCAGTTGAAAGAGCTTCCTAAAGAAAGGAAGACACACGTGCAAAGGTCCTGTGGCCAGAGAACTGTTTGTGGTGTAGGCAGGAGATGAGAGAAGCTGAAGGTCAGTGAGGGCATGTGAAGTTGGAGGGTTAAGCAGGGCCAAATTCCAAGCACAATAGGAAGCCACTGACAGGTTGTAAGCAGGAAAGTGACGTGACATAATTGGCTTTGATTTTTTAAAAATATCATTCTTATTGTTGTGTGGAGAGGGACCGGAGAGGCAAAGATCTTAGTATGAATATCACCGAGGCCAAGGCTGGGGCTGACTGGTGCCTATGGCGATGGACAGAAGAGATCAGACTTGAGATTGAGACTTTACAAACAGAACCAACAACCTCAGCACATGAAAAGCGATGAGAAGATGAGAATCAAGGTCTGGGGAAGTAGCGGGTGGAGGAGAGAAGGAAATATTAGCCATAGGAACATACTTTTAGCTGTAAGATTAACCAGATCTGGACATCTCATGTGCAGCATAGTGATTATATCTACTATTGTGTTGCCAAAAAAGTTCATTCAGGTGTTTCTGTAAGATCATATGGAAAAACCCAGATGAACTTTTTGGCCAACCCAATACTACTGTATTATATATTTGAAATTTACTGGGAGAGTGGATTGTAGTTGTTCTCACCACAAGAAGGAAATGGTAATTATGTGCTGAAGGTGTTAGCTGACACTATAGTGGTCATCATTTTGTAATATACAAGTGTAACAGACAACACATTGTATATGTCAAGCTTACACAAGGTATATACCAATTATACCTCAACAAAGCTTGGGGGTGGGGCTGGAATAAGACTTCTTATCAAAGAGACCGAGCTTTTTCTGTAAATATAGTGAATATTGAGGCCTTAAAGTCACATGATCTCTGCCACAACTCTTCAAATCTGTTCTTGTGGCACAAAGCAGTCATAGACAACATGTCAATGACCATTTTCATCTGTATATATGTGTAAAGCTTAATTAACAAAACAGACTATGAACAGCATTTGGCCTTGGAACCAGAGATCAAATTACCAACATCCGCTGGATCATGGAAAAAGCAAGAGAGTTCCAGAAAAACATCTATTTCTGCTTTATTGACTATGCCAAAGCCTTTGACTGTGTGGATCACAATAAACTGTGGAAAATTCTGAAAGAGATGGGAATACCAGACCACCTAACCTGCCTCTTGAGAAATCTGTATGCAGGTCAGGAAGCAACAGTTAGAACTGGACATGGAACAACAGACTGGTTCCAAATAGGAAAAGGAGTACGTCAAGGCTGTATATTGTCTCCCTGCTTATTTAACTTATATGCAGAGTACATCATGAGAAACGCTGGACTGGAAGAAACACAAGCTGGAATCAAGATTGCCGGGAGAAATATCAATAACCTCAGATATGCTGATGACACCACCCTTATGGCAGAAAGTGAGGAGGAGCTAAAAAGCCTCTTGATGAAAGTGAAGGAGGAGAGTGAAAAAGTTGGCTTAAAGCTCAACATTCAGAAAACGAAGATCATGGCATCCGGTCCCATCACTTCATGGGAAATAGATGGGGAAACAGTGGAAACAGTGTCAGACTTTATTTTTTTGGGCTCCAAAATCACTGCAGATGGTGACTGCAGCCATGAAATTAAAAGACGCTTACTCCTTGGAAGAAAAGTTATGACCAACCTGGATAGTATATTCAAAAGCAGAGACATTACTTTGCCGACTAAGGTCCGTCTAGTCAAGGCTATGGTTTTTCCTGTGGTCATGTATGGATGTGAGAGTTGGACTGTGAAGAAGGCTGAGCGCCGAAGAATTGATGCTTTTGAACTGTGGTGTTGGAGAAGACTCTTGAGAGTCCCTTGGACTGCAAGGAGATCCAACCATTCCATTCTGAAGGAGATCAACCCTGGGATTTCTTTGGAAGGAATGATGCTAAAGCTGAAACTCCAGTACTTTGGCCACCTCATGTGAAGAGTTGACTCATTGGAAAAGACTCTGATGCTGGGAGGGATTGGGGGCAGGAGGAGAAGGGGACGACCAAGGATGAGATGGCTGCATGGCATCACGGACTCGATGGACGTGAGTCTGAGTGAACTCCGGGAGATGGTGATGGACAGGGAGGCCTGGCGTGCTGCGATTCATGGGGTCGCAAAGAGTCGGACACGACTGAGTGACTGAACTGAACTGAACTTGCCCACCCATTATAGAGTTGGATGTTCACACCTAGCCCTCAGGAGAGAGGTCTGAGCTGGAGATGTGAACATGTAAATCATCAGGATTTTCCACGTCACCACAGGCTTGGATGATGGTAAAGAGAGCTTATAGAAAGATCAAAGGAGACAAGGCAGGCCAAGGCATTCCAACAACATCTCAAGAAATGTTGGGTGGGCAGAATCATCTTTATCAAAATTGTGTTACTGTGATTTCTTTAGAAGCAGGAAATATTTTCATAAGGAAGAACTACCTTTTTTGTACATCACATTGATCTAAAATGGAAGGCCTTCTTCAGTTTCTCCTACTGACATGATGCAGTGATGTAAGAGGCAGTGGGTACAGTAGTAAAAGCTTCCTGACTCCACTACATAACTGTAGGACCTTGGGCAAGTTACCTAACCTCTCTTGTTTCCCAGTTTCTTTGCCTGTGAGGAGAGTCACAAGACCAGCCTCGTTAGGGTTGAAGTGAAGGCCTGCCATGTAGCAAGTGCTATATCAGTTCAGTCACTCAGTCATGTCCAACTCTTTGTGATCCCATGGACTGCAGCACACCAGGCTTCCCTGTCCATCACCAACTCCTGGAGCTTACTCAAGCTCCTGTCCATTGAGTCAGTGACGCCATCCAACCATCTCATCCTCTGTCATCCCCTTCTCCTCCTGTCTTCAATCTTTCCTAGCATCAGGGTCTTTTCCAACGGGTCAGTTCTTTGCATCAGGTGGCCAAAGTATTGGTTGTATGTACGTGCAATATTATTCCTTCTCTCAGTGACTACCTTATTCTAGAAAGGGTTTTGCAACAACTTGCTTTTTTGATCCTTACTTAGTTTAGACCCTTCCCTTCTCTATCTGTCTGGCTCACAGTGAAATGAAACTCAATTCAGTTTAATTGACTGTGTTGCTCCTCTTGTCAGAAAGCTCCCCCACCTTCTCACCACCCTGAAAACCCTCTATCCGCTTGAAGAACCTCTGGCGCTGCCATTATTAAACTTCTTCACACTCCCATCTATGCCCTGGTTGGGAATTCCTGTGCTACTTAACTTGCTAGACTCTTCTACTTGAATTATGTATGCCATATTCAGCTCTCTTAGGATCACTGAGGGCACCGAAGTCTTTATCTTTGATCTAATTTCCAGAAGTGACTGATCCAACCTACATGAAAAGGAGATTCCCCTGGGCAGCATCAGATTATATGTAATTACCCAAGAAATCAGCTAATTCTACCTTCACCTCTCCTCTCAAGAAAGCAAACCCTCTAATGACCAATTTTCATGGAAAAGAGTTAGTTTAATATTCATCTTCCTTGGGTCCTAGTGAGATTGACTTCTATTCCTGTTTTGTTCTGGTTTTCATTTTATTGCCTATTATTCTGGACTTGTTGATTTTTAGATATTTTGTGAATTTCAGCCCATTATCCTTCCATGACTTTTTGCTGTTCACACTGTCCTACCTTTGATGAGAAGTAACCACTTTAATGGAGAAGGCAATGGCAACCCACTCCAGTATTCTTGCCTGGAGAATCCCAGTGACAGAGGAACTGCTGTCTATGGGATCACACAGAGTTGGACACAACTGAAGTGATGCAGCAGCAGCAGCAGCAGCAGCAGCAACCACTTTAAGCCAGCTCCCTGATCCTGCAGACATAGTCCTCTCTCCTTGCCTTGGAAAGAGCTGACACAGGGTTTCCTGGCTTGTGTTGTCCGTCCTTGCTTGGGACCTTGGACCTGCCATATATCCAAGGACCCTGGTTCATTTCAGTGGGAGATGACATTCTTACTGAACTCCATATTCTTAAAACTGGTTATTAAAAGGAAGAAAATGAAACTCTAGTCTTGATTTTCTAGTACAAACTGTATTTGAGGGTAACTACGTAGCTTCAGAAGATAAAGGATACTCTTTTTTACTGGAGAATTCCAGTGAATACTTGTAGACAGGAAGGGATGACAGAATTAGAAAATTAGCATTTGCAAGAGTAGAAAAGAGCCTTATAGTGAAGGAATCGGACTATCACCACCTTAAGTCAGGGTCATCCTCAATATCCCTCATAGGAGGGCAACCTGACATGTTAATATGTTAGATGATAGTTATATGTTAGATAATATGATAGATAATATGTTAGATGATAGTTAGTATGTTAGATGATATGATAGTATCGGAGTCATAAAGAAATGGCCTGTAAAAAATATCTCTAGAGATATAATTCACACAGTATTCATCGTTGTAAAGTATAAAATTCAATGGCTCTTAGTATATTCATCAGAGAAGGCAATGGCACCCCACTCCAGTAATCTTGCCTGGAAAATCCCATGGGCAGAGGAGCCTGGTAGGCTGCAGTCCATGGGGTCGCTAAGTCAGACATGACTGAGCGACTTCACTTTCACTTTTCACTTTCATGCATTGGAGAAGGAAATGGCAACCCATTCCAGTGTTCTTGCCTGGAGAATCCCAGGGACCAGGGAGCCTGGTGGGCTGCTGTCCATGGGGTCGCGCAGAGTCGGACACGACTGAGCGACTTCACTTTCACTTTTCACTTTCATGCATTGGAGAAGGAAATGGCAACCCATTCCAGTGTTCTTGCCTGGAGAATCCCAGGGACCAGGGAGCCTGGTGGGCTGCTGTCTATGGGGTCGCAAAGAGTCGGACACGATTGAGCGACTTCACTTTCACTTTTCACTTTCATGCATTGGAGAAGGAAATGGCAACCCACTCCAGTGTTCTTGCCTGGAGAATCCCAGAGATGGGGGAGCCTGGTGGGCTGCTGTCTGTGGGGTCGCACAGAGTCGGACATGACTGAAGTGACTTAGCAGTAGCAGTAGCAGCACTATATTCATAGAATTATACATCCATCTCCATAATCAATTTTAGAACATTTTCCTGACTCCCAAAGAAACCCCACAAGCCTTAGCCATCCTCCCATCCCCCAGGCCTATTTAACCTTTAATGTACTTGTCTATAGATTTGCCTGTTCTAGGCATGGAATCACACAATATGTGGTACTTTGTGACTGGCTTCTTTCACTTAGCATACTATTTTCAAGGTTCATCCATGTCACCACATGGATCAGAACTTCACTCCTTTTTATGGCTGAATTAATATCCCATTGTATGGAAAGGTCATGTTTTGTTTATCCCACTCATTAGTTGATGGACATCTGGATTGTTTTCACCTTTTAGCTATTGTGAATAGTGCTTTTATAACATAAGAGTCCCTTGGACTGCAAGGAGATCCAACCAGTCCATTCTAAAGGGGATCAGCCCTGGGTGTTCTTTGGAAGGACTGATGCTAAAGCTAAAACTCCAGTACTTTGGCCACCTCATGTGAAGAGTTGACTCATTGGAAAAGATTCTGATGCTGGGAGGGATTGGGGGCAGGAGGAGAAGGGGACGAAAGAGGATGAGATGGCTGGATGGCATCACCGACTCGATGGACATGAGTTTGAGTGAACTCTGGGAGATGATGATGGACAGGGAGGCCTGGCGTGCTGTGATTCATGGGGTCGCAAAGAGTTGGACATGACTGAGTGACTGAACTGAACTGAAACATTCATGTAAATTGTTTCTCTGAGTACCTGTTTTTGATTCTTTCAGCGATATACTTAGGAGTGGAATTGCTGGGTCATGTGGCAATTTTGTGTTTAACTGAGGAACTGCCAAACTGTTTCCTAAAGCAGCTGTATCATTTTACCTGGCTTCAAGCAGTATACAAGGGTTCCAATTTCTCCACATTCTCACCAACATTTGTCACTGTCTTCCTGACTATAGCCAACCTAATGGGTATGAAGTGGTATCACTGTGGTTTTCTTTTGCCTTTCCCTGATGTCTAATGCTGTTGATCATCTTTTCATGTGTTTATTAGCCTTTTGTTCATTTTCTTTGGAAAAATATCTGTTCAAACCCTTGGCCTATTTTTCTCATTCTTTTAATGGACTTTTTTTTAAGAGCAGTTTTGGGTTCATAGTAGAATGGAGTGGAAAGTACAGAGAGTTCTCAACATATCCCCTGCCTCTTCAACTATCAACATTCTGTACCCAAGTACTACATTTGTTACAACTGATGAACCAAGGTTGACATGTCATCCTCAGCCTAAGTCAGTAGTTCACATAAGGGTTCACCTTTGGTGTTGTGTAGTCTATAGGTTTGGACAAATCTATAGACATGTATCTACCGTTATAGTATCATACAGAATAGTTTGCCTAAAAATGTCCTAGAAATCATCTGTGCTCTACCTATTAATTCCTCCCTCCACCCAGCCTCTGGCAACCACGGCTCATTTTACTGTCTCTGTAGTTTTGCCTTTTCCAGAATATCACCCAGTTGTAATCATACACTATGTAGTCTTTTCTGTTTGTTTCTTTTACTTAGCCATAGGCCTTTGAGGTTCCTTTGTATCTTTCCATGACTCCATAGCTCATTTCTTTGTATCACTGGATACATACTGGTATATAATTTGGATGTACCACAGTTTATGTATCTATTCACTTACTAAAGGACATTTTGGTTTCTTCCAGATTTTGGCACTTAGGAATAAAGCTGCAGGTTCCTTTGCCCATTTTTGAATTACTTGTCTTTTTATTGAGTTGTGGTTGTATTTATATGTTCTAGATACAAGTCTTTCATCAGCTACATGGATTGAAAACATTTTCTCCCATGCTTTGGATTGTCTTTTCAGTTTCTTGATGGTGTCTTTCAAAGCACAAAAATGTTTAATTTTTATGTCCAACTTCTCTGTTTTTGTTGTTGTTGTTGCTTGTGTTTCGGTGTCATAATAAAGAAATCATTGCCTAATTCAAGGGCCTGATGTTTTCTTCTGAGAATCTTATAGTTTTGGCTCTTATATTTAGGTCTTTGATCCATTTTGAGTTAATCTTTGTTTATTGTGTGATATCTATATCTTTTTATAGATGCAGACTAAATAATTTTGAGGTCAGTATGCAATGATTGTAAAGTAGAACACTTCAAAAAAAAAAGCAGATGAAGCAAATATAGCAAAAGTGTGACAGCTGCTCAATCTAGGCAATCAGTTTGTGGGTATTCAGTATTTAGAAAATATTTTTCTTTAAATAATAGAAAGTAAAAGGAAACTATATCAAAATAAAAATTGGAAAAAATACTTGATTATGAGTGAAAAATAACACTACTCGAAAAATAAACTTACATTCATTTTAACTTATATTTTGTTATTTATAAATATTGGCATTTTATGCTTAGCTGTAAATTATTTGTCAGACTCCTAATAAAGACACAAGATAGAATGGATAAATCAGTGTATCTTGGCACTGCTCTTAGGAACCAGTGTTCTAGAGATTCTCTCTCTAATGTGGCAACTATTAGTCATGTGTGGATACTGAATACTTGAACTATAGTGAGTCTAAGTTGAGATGTGCTATAGGTGAAGTGTATCATTATACAGTGAAAGTGAGAAATAGATTTAACGGATTAGATCTGATAGATAGAGTGCCTGATGAACTATGAAATGAGGTTCGTGACATTGTACAGCAGACAGGGATCAAGACTATCCCCATGGAAAAGAAATGCAAAAAAGCAAAATGGCTGTCTGGGGAGGCCTTACAAATAGCTGTGAAAAGAAGAGAAGTGAAAAGCAAAGAAGACAAGGAAAGATATAAGCATCTGAATGCAGAGTTCCAAAGAATAGCAAGAGATAAGAAAGCCTTCCTCAGCGATCAGTGCAAAGAAATAGAGGAAAACAACAGAATGGGGAAGACTAGAGATTTCTTCAAAAAAATTAGAGATACCAAGGGAACATTTCATGCAAAGATGGGCTCGATAAAGGACAGAAATGGTATGGACCTAACAGAAGCAGAAAATATTAAGAAGAGGTGGCATGAATACACAGAAGAACTGTACAAAAAAGATCTTCATGACCAAGATAATCACAATGATATGATCACTCACCTAGAGCCAGACATCCTGGAATGTGAAGTCAAGTGGGCCTTAGAAAGCATCACTAGGAACAAAGCTAGTGGAGGTGATGGAATTCCAGCTGGGCTATTTCAAATCCTGGAAGATGATGCTGTGAAAGTGCTGCACTCAAGATGCCAGCAAATTTGGAAAACTCAGCAGTGGCCACAGGACTGGAAAAGGTCAGTTTTCATTCCAATCCCAAAGAAAGGCAATGCCAAAGAATGCTCAAACTACCGCACAATTGCACTCATCTCACATGCTAGTAAAGTAATGCTCAAAATTCTCCAAGCCAGGCTTCAGCAATATGTGAACCGTGAACTCCCTGATGTTCAAGCTGGTTTTAGAACAGGCAGAGGAACCAGAGATCAAATTGCCAACATCCGCTGGATCATGGAAAAAGCAAGAGAGTTCCAGAAAAACATCTATTTCTGCTTTATTGACTATGCCAAAGCCTTTGACTGTGTGGATCACAATAAACTGTGGAAAATTCTGAAAGAGATGGGAATACCAGACCACCTAACCTGCCTCTTGAGAAATCTGTATGCAGGTCAGGAAGCAACAGTTAGAACTGGACATGGAACAACAGACTGGTTCCAAATAGGAAAAGGAGTACGTCAAGGCTGTATATTGTCTCCCTGCTTATTTAACTTATATGCAGAGTACATCATGAGAAACGCTGGACTGGAAGAAACACAAGCTGGAATCAAGATTGCCGGGAGAAATATCAATAACCTCAGATATGCTGATGACACCACCCTTATGGCAGAAAGTGAGGAGGAGCTAAAAAGCCTCTTGATGAAAGTGAAGGAGGAGAGCGAAAAAGTTGGCTTAAAGCTCAACATTCAGAAAACGAAGATCATGGCATCCGGTCCCATCACTTCATGGGAAATAGATGGGGAAACAGTGGAAACAGTGTCAGACTTTATTTTTTTGGGCTCCAAAATCACTGCAGATGGTGACTGCAGCCATGAAATTAAAAGACGCTTACTCCTTGGAAGAAAAGTTATGACCAACCTGGATAGTATATTCAAAAGCAGAGACATTACTTTGCCGACTAAGGTCCGCCTAGTCAAGGCTATGGTTTTTCCTGTGGTCATGTATGGATGTGAAAGTTGGACTGTGAAGAAAGCTGAGCGCCGAAGAATCGATGCTTTTGAACTGTGGTGTTGGAGAAGACTCTTGAGAGTCCCTTGGACTGCAAGGAGATCCAACCAGTCCATTCTGAAGGAGATCAACCCTGGGATTTCTTTGGAAGGAATGATGCTAAAGCTGAAACTCCAGTACTTTGGCCACCTCATGCGAAGAGCTGACTCACTGGAAAAGACTCTGATGCTGGGAGGGATTGGGAGCAGGAGGAAAAGGGGACGATAGAGGATGAGATGGCTGGATGCCATCACCAACTCGATGGACATGAGTTTGAGTGAACTCCAGGAGTTGGTGATGGACAGGGAGGCCTGGCGTGCTGCGATTCACGAGGTCACAAAGAGTCGGACACGACTGAGCGACTGAACTGAACTGAACTGAACTGATAGGTGAAGTGTATATCATGTTTCAAAGACTTGGTATAATAAATATGGAAAATATCTCAATAATTTAAATATTGATTATAAGTAGTAGTAATAATATTTGGGGAATATATTTGATTAAATAGTGTATTAAGACAACTTCAGTGGTTTCTTTTTATTTTTTTTTACATACTACTAAACATGTAAATTACATACATGGTGTGCATTACATTTCTTTTGGACAGCGCTGTTCCAGAGCACAAAGGACTGAGCTAGAAGGCCTGCATTCTAATCCTCTTGCTGCCTTTTACTAGCCATGTGACTTGAGCCATTTCTTCCATTTCTCAGCCTTAAGATAGTTGAAAATAAATTCATTCAGCAAATATTTAGAGCTCTCACTATATAGACAGAAATTGGCTAAAAGATTGGCAGGAAACATAAGGTAAGAAACAGTTCACAAAGTCAAATCAGTGTTTTCCCATTTCAGCCCTATCCATGAGTCAGTGAAAGTAGAAGTCAGCTATGGAAATACCTTATCCTTTTAATTTCCTCCATTAATATTTTATCCTAAAATAATCTTTTATAATATGTTTGTTGTCTGAGATCATATGTAAACATAGTTGATGTTCTTTTCATCCTCTGAATCTTGAATCTTTGAATGTGTGTCCCGTTTTCCTGGAGGCTTCCTCAACTCCACATTCTGTCCAAGAAGTCAGTGTACTGGAGTAGACATCTGGTGGACCTAGTATTCATGCCTTTATGTTGTCCCATACCACATGGACGCTGGTCTGGGCCATGTGACTTGCTTTGGCCAGTGGGACCTGAGCAAACAGGATAACAGCAGAGGCTTGCTAAGCTCTCACTGATTGAGAACTCTTTTGTGACCCATCTTGGAACCCTGCAGCCATGCTGTGAGGAAACCCAAGCAGTTCCAAGGAGAGGTTCATGTGGAGGAAGAAAGGGATTGTGGTTCATTCAGACAAGTGGTTCTCAACCTGGGGTGATTTTACTCTTCCAGGGACATTTAACAATGTCTGGAGACACTTTCTGTTGTCACAACTGGTGGAAAGTTGCTACTGGTAGAGGCCAGGGTTGCTGCTAAACATCCTACAAGGAACAGGAAAGAGCCCACAACAAAGAATTACCCAGTCTAGATGTCAGTAGTGCCAAGGCTGAGAGAGCTACTCTAGACCAAGATTTCCCCACAACCTGGGTGTTATGGATCCAAGATGAAGTGGCTTGGGAGAGAAAGTATTCACATTTAAATAAAAATCAGCTTTCTGGACAGTCTGCTACTCCTAGTGGTTTTAGGTGGCTCAGATCCATCCCAGTGGTACATTTCCCCTTGTTTACGCTCAGCATTTAAGCAGAGTAACTCATCCAAGTGTTGTGCCCACAACCATTTTTATTAGTTGCCCCATCTCAGATATTGCTTCTCCCTGGTAGTATTGAAGCTGTGGCTTATGACACTTCAATCATAGCTTCCAAATGCCCAACCATGAACAGACTTTGAGGACTGGGGCTTTAACTTCTCCTGTTTACTTATAAAGTCCGTATGTTTTGTTATCAAAGAACTGCAGCCCCACCATGCTAACAAGAGGCCACTCTCTGAGAAGAATGTGTATATATTTTTGTCTGTGAGAGAAATTTTAAGGACTTAAAATTATAGTAATACTGTTGGTAGTAAATTTTATTAGGAGAGCTTAAAATAATTACATCGGCAAAGTCATTCAATGAAAACTTTAAACATATGGTTGAGTATGAGTATGAATATCATTGCTACAGTGATTATCCATAAAATATATAGATAAAAAGTCATTGCAAGTAGGGTTTTTCCTCCTAAGACAATAGAGCACATGTACATCTCCAGGCGGAATGAAAAAGGGGTAGAGGTGCTGCCAAAATTAGTGCTTTGGCCAATTTTTTGGTGAGCAGGCAGATGCAGGAGTTTAAAAGAAACACTTGATGCGCTAGGTAGTCTAATTTGCAGAGTATATGGACCCAGATGAAAATTTCCAACGGTATGAACAATCCCGACAATCACCCATAGCCCAAGAATATGAAGTTGAGTTAGAGCAGGCTACCCCCTGCCTGCAAATGGCCTTCTCTTACTGATGGAGAGTCTATTCTTGGCAACATAACGTAAAACCTAGCCATTTATCCACCCTGTTTAATTTGTTTACATTGAGAACGTTAAACTGTGACTAGCATCATGAACACATAGGCCCTCTACCCCTGTGTAACACACTCCTTTCCCCTGCATTTGGTTTGTGCCCAGAGGTTGGCTTTGGGACTGTATTTGCTTCTTTGCTTGTTGTTGTTTTTAGAAATTTTGCTTTTATCTTTTTAAAATTGCAGTGTAGTTGATTTACAATGTTGTAGTAGTCTCTGATGTATAGAAAAGTGATTCAGTTATATATATATATTCTTGTTCACATTCTTTTCCATTGTGGTTTATTACAGAATATTGAATATGTTCCCACAAACATTCTTAAATAGTGAACTACTGCCATGTCCTTTAAAAAATATTTTGTTATTTTTTAAAATTAATTTTTTGTTAGAATATAGTTGCTTTACAATGTTGTGTTAGTTTTGTATTTGCTTCTTGAGAAAACCTTTCTTCTCTGTCTGCAGGGAGGGAAGGGAAGGCAGGGCCTCCAGGAATGTGGAGGGCTGTGGCTGGGAGTCACCTGGGCCATCTTGCTCCTGGAGTCAGGCCCTTCAGAAAGCAACAGGTAGGAGGCTGTGAAGCTGATAGGAGGGCCACCGGGTCGACCTAAAGATGGAAATCTGGCGGGGCCTTGGCTCCATCCAACATCGAAAGCAACTTTGCCCCTTAGCTGCTGTCAGGGCTCAGATGATCGTTGATATTGTGGCTTTTTCAAGGACCCCGGGCAATTCTGCTCTTTAAAGAAGGACTGGATGGTAAATAATTTAGTCTTTGTGGGCCAAGAGGCAAAATGAAGAGGCTATTATGGAGGTACTTAAATAACAAGAGGGAAAAACTTCACAATGTTTTTATTGATGAAATCCAAACTCTAATAATACGGTTGTTTGGTTTTTTTTTGTTTTTTGTTTTTTGTTTTTGCAGCAGACACCCATTAATGAGAGAAAGGAAAATACTTCTCTTAATCGGGGTTCAATGGCATGGTAGCTGTTATCAGGTACATCCAGAAATGGTCAAGTGTAAAGCGATGCTTAGCTCTCTGGTACAAACAGGCAGGATGTGGATCTCTCCTGCAGGCCAGTGTGCAGACCCTAGTAAACTGCCCTAGCGATCTGCAACGGGTTTGGGGGTATTTCAGGTTGGGAGGCGCTCCTGCTGGGAGGCATCTCCCTCCCCCCTTCCTGCACCCTCCGTCTGTGCACAGTTCAGCAGGTTCACCGACTCTCCCCCGTGAAGCTGGACGGAAAGATCAAGATTAGAGCCTGGAGCTCTCCCACGGAGCCAGGCCACCCAGGGTTTCTCATCCTACCGCCCTCGGTGTGCAGCAGCCCCCGCCTCGCAACACACTCGGGGCTCTTCTTCCTGCTCTAACCCCCCCTCCCCCCCGCCAACCCCGCCCTCCCTCGCTCCTCCAGCTACCCGTCNGGCCTGGCGTGCTGTGATTCATGGGGTCGCAAAGAGTTGGACATGACTGAGTGACTGAACTGAACTGAAACATTCATGTAAATTGTTTCTCTGAGTACCTGTTTTTGATTCTTTCAGCGATATACTTAGGAGTGGAATTGCTGGGTCATGTGGCAATTTTGTGTTTAACTGAGGAACTGCCGAACTGTTTCCTAAAGCAGCTGTATCATTTTACCTGGCTTCAAGCAGTATACAAGGGTTCCAATTTCTCCACATTCTCACCAACATTTGTCACTGTCTTCCTGACTATAGCCAACCTAATGGGTATGAAGTGGTATCACTGTGGTTTTCTTTTGCCTTTCCCTGATGTCTAATGCTGTTGATCATCTTTTCATGTGTTTATTAGCCTTTTGTTCATTTTCTTTGGAAAAATATCTGTTCAAACCCTTGGCCTATTTTTCTCATTCTTTTAATGGACTTTTTTTTAAGAGCAGTTTTGGGTTCATAGTAGAATGGAGTGGAAAGTACAGAGAGTTCTCAACATATCCCCTGCCTCTTCAACTATCAACATTCTGTACCCAAGTACTACATTTGTTACAACTGATGAACCAAGGTTGACATGTCATCCTCAGCCTAAGTCAGTAGTTCACATAAGGGTTCACCTTTGGTGTTGTGTAGTCTATAGGTTTGGACAAATCTATAGACATGTATCTACCGTTATAGTATCATACAGAATAGTTTGCCTAAAAATGTCCTAGAAATCATCTGTGCTCTACCTATTAATTCCTCCCTCCACCCAGCCTCTGGCAACCACGGCTCATTTTACTGTCTCTGTAGTTTTGCCTTTTCCAGAATATCACCCAGTTGTAATCATACACTATGTAGTCTTTTCTGTTTGTTTCTTTTACTTAGCCATAGGCCTTTGAGGTTCCTTGGTATCTTTCCATGACTCCATAGCTCATTTCTTTGTATCACTGGATACATACTGGTATATAATTTGGATGTACCACAGTTTATGTATCTATTCACTTACTAAAGGACATTTTGGTTTCTTCCAGATTTTGGCACTTAGGAATAAAGCTGCAGGTTCCTTTGCCCATTTTTGAATTACTTGTCTTTTTATTGAGTTGTGGTTGTATTTATATGTTCTAGATACAAGTCTTTCATCAGCTACATGGATTGAAAACATTTTCTCCCATGCTTTGGATTGTCTTTTCAGTTTCTTGATGGTGTCTTTCAAAGCACAAAAATGTTTAATTTTTATGTCCAACTTCTCTGTTTTTGTTGTTGTTGTTGCTTGTGTTTCGGTGTCATAATAAAGAAACCATTGCCTAATTCAAGGGCCTGATGTTTTCTTCTGAGAATCTTATAGTTTTGGCTCTTATATTTAGGTCTTTGATCCATTTTGAGTTAATCTTTGTTTATTGTGTGATATCTATATCTTTTTATAGATGCAGACTAAATAATTTTGAGGTCAGTATGCAATGATTGTAAAGTAGAACACTTCAAAAAAAAAA
>SJYX01018289.1:174163-192684 GCA_006410675.1 Oreotragus oreotragus | reverse complement strand
CTAAATTTCATATATATGTGTCAGTATACTGTATTGGTGTTTTTCTTTCTGGCTTACTTCACTCTGTATAATCAGTTCCAGTTTCATCCATCTCATTAGAACTGATTCAAATGTATTCTTTTTAATAGCTGAGTAATACTCCATTGTGTATATGTACCACAGCTTTCTTATCCATTCATCTGCTGATGGACATCTAGGTTGTTTCCATGTCTTTGCTATTATAAACAGTGCTGTGATGAACATTGGGGTACATGTATCTCTTTCTATTCTGGTTTCCTCGGTGTGTCTGCCCAGCAGTGGGATAAAGGTTGAGGCATGAATGACAACCCACAGTACAGTCAAGCTTCCAAGAATAACCTATTCATGAGATTAACAGTGGTTTAAATGGCACATTTTTCTTGTCTGGGGATCATCACTAATACAATATTATCCTTCCCCTGAGCAATCACATCAGCAGGTGTGGACGGACCACTAGGCTGCTTTACTCAGACTTCAGCTGCAATTGCATGTATTTCTTTTTTTTTTATTTTAAGATCATTATATAGTCCAGTTGTTTTTAAACATGAGCTTGAGCAAGCTCCAGGAGTTGGTGATGGACAGGGAAGCTTGGCCTGCTGCAGTCCATGGGGTCACAAAAAGTCAGACACAACTGAGTGACTGAACTGAACCAAACTCTGCATATAAGTTAAATAATCAGAAGCAGGTATTTTTCTGGAACTCCTTTACTTTCTCCATTCATCACTATCCAGCAAATGTTGGCAATTTGATCTCTCATTCCTCCGCCTCTTTTGAAATCTAGCATATTCGTCTGTAAGTTTTTGATTCACATATTGCTAAAGCCTAGGTTGAAATATTTTGAGCATTATCTTTCTAGCATGTGAAATGAGTGCAGTTGTATGGTAGTTTGATCACATACATGTAAAATGAGCATAGTTTTACAGTAGTTGTACAGCATTGCCCTTCTTAGGGATTGGAATGAAAACTGACCTTTTCTTGTCCTGTGCCCATTGCTGAGTTTTCCAAATTTGTTGACGTGTGGAGTGCAGCACTTTAACAGCATCATGTTTTAGGATTTTAAGTAGCTAACAGGCATTCTATCACCTCCACTAGCTTTGTTAATAGTAACGCTTTCTAAGATTCACTTGACTTCACACTCAGGATTTGTGGCTCTACGTGAGTGACCACACCATCCATGGTTACCTGGATCATTAAGACCTTTTTGTATAGTTCTTCTGTGTATTTTTACCATCTCTTAGTATCCTCTGCTTTTCTGTCCTGTATTAAAATAGCTTCATCTTTTTATGATTTGTTTTCTTGATAGCTCCAGTTTTCTTGAAGAGATCTCTAGTCTTACCCATTCTGTTGTTTTCCCCTCTTTCTTTTCATTGATCACTTAAGAAAGACTTCATATTTCTCCCTGATATTCTCTGGAACTCTGTGTTCAAAGATATACTCTGTTGGGCATATCTTTCCCTTTCTTCCTTGCTTTCACTTCTGTTCTTTCCTCAGCTATTTGTAAAGCCTCCTTAACCACTTTGTTTTTTTTCTTTTCTTTTCCTTCAGGGTGGTTTTGGTCACTGCCTCCTGCACAGTGTCTCAAATTTCCATCCATAGTTCTTCAGGCACTCTGTATATCAGATCTAATCCCTTGAATCTATTTATCACCTCTGCTATACAAACAAGGGATTTGATTTAGGTCATACCTGAACAGCCAACTGGTTTTCCCTACTTTCTTGTATTTATTAAGTCTGACTTTTGCAGTAAGGAGTTCATGATCTGAGCTACAGTCAGCTCCAGGTCTTATTTTTGCTGACTGTACAGAGTTTCTCCATCTTTGGCTGCAAAGAACAGCCAGAGTCATCTCTTATATTGTTGAAAAAGGGTGTTTGCTATGACCAGCATATTTTCTTGACAAAACTCTGTTAGCCTTTGTTCTGCTTCATACTCCAAGGCCATGCTTGCCTGTTATTCTGGGTATGTCTTGACTTCCTACTTTGCATTCCAATCCCCTATGATGAATAAGATAACTTTTTTGGTGTTCCAGAAGGTGTTGTAGGTCTTCATAGAACAGGTCAACTTCTTCAGCATCAGTGGTTGGGGCATAGACTTGGATTACTGTAATGTTGAATGACTTGCCTTGAAAACAAATCTATAACATTCTGTTGTTTTTGAGTTTGTACCCAAGTGTTGCATTTCAAACTCTTGTTGACTATAAGGGCTACTCCATTTCTTCTAAGGAATTATTGCCTGCAATGGTAGATATAATGATTCTCTGTATTAAAGTCACTTATTCCTGTCCATTTTAGTCTACTGAATCCTGAGATGTAGATGTTCAATCTTGCCGTCTCCTACTTGACCACACAAGATGGTAAGTTGACCATGACCAATTTACCATGATTCATGACACTAACATTCCAGGTTCCTATCAATATTGTTCTTTACAGCATCAGACTTTACTTTTACCACCAGACATATACACAATTAACATCGTTTTTGCTTTGGCCCAGCCACTTCCCTCTTTTTGGAGCAAATAGTAATTGCCCTCCTTTCTTCTCCAGTAGCATAATGGATACCTTCTCACCTGGAGGCTTCATCTTTCATTGTCCTATCTTTTTTCCTTTTCACACCGTTCATGGGGTCTCAAGGCAAGAATACTGGAGTAGTTTGTCATTTCCTCCTCCAGTGGACCACATCTTCTCAGAACTCTCCATTATGACCTGTCCATCTTGGGTGGCCCTGCAGGGCGTGATTCATAGCTTCTTTGAATTATGCAAGCCCCTTTGTCACAGCAAGACTGTGATCCATGAAGGGATGTTAGATATATGATGTGAAATGTAGGAATCATGCAAGAAAACGTTACAAAGTCTATGTAATAATAATTATAACAGTCCTGAATAGCTAATATTTAGGTAATAAGCTAAGCTTAACAGGGTAAGTGTTAGTCGCTCAGTCGTGCCTGATTCTTTGCAACCCCATGGACTGCAGCTCACCAGGCTTCTCTGTCCATGAGATTTTTCAGGCAAGGTTACTGGAGTGGGTTGCCATTTCCTTCTCCAGGGGACCTTCCGAACCCAGGGATCGAACCCAGGTCTTCTACACTGCAGGCAGATTCTTTACCGACTGAGCTACAAGGGAAGTGCCTAACAGGGTTAGGCAAAGTATTAATTTCCTTAATATACACAAAAGCAGAGGGCATTGATAGGCATTTCACTGAAAAACACATAACCAGTTAAAACATGAGAAGGCATTCAACCACTCTCATGTGAAAGAAATTGTATTAGGGATTTTTTTCCCTTAGGTGATTGACAAAAATTGAAGCTTATTTACCATATTGGCAAATGTATGGAAAAGGCATCACTGCTGTTGGGACTTTAAATTAAGGTGACATTTTGAAAGTTGTTTTTAGTAATATTGAACAAAACAATAAAATAGACATAGTTGTTGGCCCAGCCTTTATACTTGAGGTATAAGGATGATCTTTGCAGTATTGTCTAGTAAGGAAATGAAAAATAATCTTAATGTTCATCCATAGGTTGCTAGTTATTTTGCTGTGGTACTGCTGTTCGATCGAAAACAGTGCAGGTATGTTGAGAGAGAAAGCTAGCATGAGGGCAGGAGAGAGGGATGAGGAGGGAGAGAGAGACGCACAATTGACCTTCTAACAGTGCAGGGGTTAAGGATGTGGGAAATCCACACGTAACTTAGTGTGCTTGTGCTTGTGCTTGTGCTCAGGCACTCAGTTGTGTTTTTGTGGCCCCATGGACTGTAGCCCACCAGTCTTCTCTGTCCTTTGGATTTTTGAAGAATCCTGGAGTGGGTAGGGCTTCCTTATAAGCTGTTCCTCCGTATCCACAGTTTCACATCTATAGATTCAACCTACCAAGAATCATGTAATAGTATTTACTATAGATTAAAAAAAAAAAATTCTAACAGTGCAGGGGTTAAGGATGTGGGAAATCCACACGTAACTTAGTGTGCTTGTGCTTGTGCTTGTGCTCAGGCACTCAGTTGTGTCTTTGTGGCCCCATGGACTGTGGCCCACCAGTCTTCTCTGTCCTTTGGATTTTTGAAGAATCCTGGAGTGGGTAGGGCTTCCTTATAAGCTGTTCCTCCGTATCCACAGTTTCACATCTATAGATTCAACCTACCAAGAATCATGTAATAGTATTTACTATAGATTAAAAAAAAAAAATCTCTGTGTTAAATAGACCCACACAGTTCAAACCTATGTTGTTCAAAGGTCAACTGTGTATGTACTTAAATATGATATGTTGGTAAGTGAAGAAAATTGGTTGGCTAATAGCATGCATGGTACCTTCCCATTCATGTATTACTACTTAAATCTTCAAGTTTAGAAATAAACATTTTTGCTTCTTTACATAGAGAGTGTCAGGAAGGATACATGAAACATTTAACTGATTATGAGAAGAAGGGCAGGTGAAGAAGAACCAGAACTGGCATCGAGTGGGGAGGAGCCTTAATACTCACATTGTACCTTTTTTCCCTGCTAAAATGTTTTGTTTTTCTCTCTCATCTCATGTAAAGCTTTATTATTTTAGACCAGCATACCCAGTGGAAGAATTAGATGAAGAAACTGTTGCAGAAGATGATGCAGAATTAACATTGAATAAAGTGGATGAAGAATTTGTGGTATGTGTGTTGCTGAACTTTTTTGTCCATTTTCACCTTTGGATTCATTTCCCTTCTCTTAATTCCCCTAGACTTCCATTTTCTGGAATATAGTTCATTTCATTGTTTGTAGATTTAAAAACAAAACCAGCTTTTCAATACAGTGCCAAATACCAGTAATTTAAAGAACTTCCTTGGTGGCTCAGAGGTTAAAGCGTCTGCCCCCAATGTGGGAGACCTGGGTTCGATCCCTGGGTTGGGAAGATCCCCTGGAGAAGGAAATGGCAACCCACTCCAGTTTTCTTGCCTGGAGAATCCCATGGGTGGAGGAGCCTGGTAGGCTACAGTCCACGGAGTCACGAAGAGTCGGACACGACTGAGCGACTTCACCTTACCTCACCTTAAACCTTTGGTTAAATTAATTCTCATGTTCACTAATGATTATGGTGTGAATTTAGCAGAGGTTCTTTGAATATAGACAGAAATTAGTCGACCACTAGTTATATAGGTAAACAGTTTGTTAACCATTCATGATCTTAAATAGACCATAAATAATAGAGAATTTAGAAGACAGCAATAGACTTTTGAATTAATACAGTCTGCTTCATAAGAATACCATTCATTTCTCAGGAACTCATTTATGCTTCTGAAATTACGATGATTACTACCCTACCCTGCAGGAACATTAAAAAATACTTATAAATATCAACATTATTTAAGTTGTTTGGCAACCTCTGGGCATATCCTCATTCTTAAAATTCTATCTATAGGGTGAAATTAAATGATCATGTCTTTATAACAGACTGGACTAGGAGAATGGTAGAGAAGAAGAGTTCTTCCTCAGAATCAGAGATGAGTTGACACTAGTATGTTAGAAAGTGTATATATGATTTAAAATGAAAATGGTGGAGAAGGAAAATGTTGCAGTATATTTTACTGTCATAGACCAATTACATTTTTCAGGTGATTTAAAAAAAATCAATAGATGATACATACATTCTGTATTTAACTTAACAGTAATTTATTATGCTACTATAGGCTGCAAAGATATTAATCTCTGCATTATTTTATAGTGAATGCTGAAAATAACCATTAAATAAATTAGACATATCCATATGGTAGAATGTCATATAGCCATTAAAAGAAATGTTTACAAAGAAATGTTAGTGACATTTGATGATAACATACTATATGCACAACTCAACTATGTAAAATACACAGAAAAACAGTTAACACCAATATATTAGTTATATGTGGGTAGAAGGATTATGGATGATTATTTTCCCTTCTATGCCTTCTATCTTTAAAGTTTTTAATGTATTTTATCAGTAGTATAAATATTTTAAACCATATGTGTGAAAAAGATGACTGCTGTTGTAAACAGCAGAGAACATTGGGGTACACGTGTCTCTTTCAGTTCTGGTTTCCTCAATGTGTTTGCCCAGCAGTGGGATTTCTGGGTCATATGGCAGTTCTATTTCCAGTTTTTTAAGGAATCTCCACACTTTTCTCCATAGTGGCTGTACTAGTTTGATTTCCCACCAGTAATGTAAGAGGGTTCCCTTTTCTCCATACGCTCTCCAGCATTTATTGTTTGTAGACTTTTGGATAGCAGCCATTCTGACTGGCGTGAGATGGTACCTAATTGTGGTTTTGATTTGCATTTCTCTGATAATGAGTAATGTTGAGCATCTTTTCATGTTTTGTTAGCCATCTGTATGTCTTCTTTGGAGAAATGTCTGTTTAGTTGTTTGGCCCATTTTTTGATTGGGTCGCTTATTTTTCTGATATTGAGGTGCATCAGCTGCTTGTATATTTTTGAGATTAAGTCTTTTTCAGTTGCTTCATTTGCTGTTATTTTCTCCCATTCTGAAGGCTGTCTTTCCACCTTGCTTATAGTTTCCTTCATTGTGCAAAAGCTTTTAAGTTTAATTAGGTCCCATTTGTTTATTTTTGCTTTTATTTTCATTACTTTGGGGGGTAGGTCATAGAGGATCTTGCTGTGATTCATGTCAGGGAGTGGTTTGCCTATGTTTTCTTCTAGGAGTTTTATAGTTTCTGGTCTTACATTTAGATCTTTAATCCATTTTGAGTTTATTTTTGTGTATGGTATTAGAAAGTGTTCTAGTTTCATTCTTTTGCAGGTGGTTGACCAGTTTTCCCAGCACCACTTGTTAAAGAGATTGACTTTTCTCCATTGTATATTCTTGCCTCCTTTGTCAAATATAAGGCATCCTTAGGTATGTGGGTCCATCTCTGGACTTTCCATTTTGTTCCATTCGTCTATATTTCTGTCTTTGTGCCACTACCATACTGTCTTGATGACTGTAACTTTGTAGTATAGCCTGAAGAAGGGCAGGTTGATTCCTCCAGTTCCATTCTTCTTTCTCAAGATTGCTTTGGCTACTTGAGGTTTTTTGTATTTCCATACAAATAGGACATGGAGGCAACATAGATGTCCATCGGTAGACAAATGGATAAGAAAGTTGTGGTACATAAACACAATGGAATATTACTCAGCTATTAAAAAGAATACATTTGAATCAGTTCTAACGAGGTAGATGAAACTGGAGCCTATTATACAAAGTGAAGTAAGTCAGAAAGAAAAACACTGATACAGTTTCTTAATGCATATATATGGAATTTAGAAAGATGGTAACAATGACCCTATATGCGAGACAGCAAAAGAGACACAGATATAAAGAAAATACTTTTTGACTCTATGGGAGAAGACAAGGGTGGGATGATTTGAGAGAATAGCATTGAAACATGTGTATTACTATATGTGAAACAGATGACCAGTCCAGGTTCAATGCATAAAACAAGGCACACAAAGCTGGTGCACGGGAACAACCCATAGGGATGGGATGGGGAGGAACGTCGCGGCGGGGATTTGGGTTGGGGGACACATATACACCCATGGCTGATTCATGTCAATGTATGGCAAAAAACCACCAAGTACTGTATAGTAATTAGCCTCCAATTAAAATAAATAAATTGATTTTTTTAAAAAGATGACTACTGTCTATAGAAAGAAAAAGACCATTGTAAAACCAATCAGTTTAAAAGATATTTTTCTTAATGTGATAAGTTAAGGTAAAAATGTAGTCATTCATGTGTTTATTGAGCACCTGTTATATAGTAAGCACTGGGCAAGACCCTGGTGGAGCTGCATGTACAAAAACTCAGAGGAAGAAGGGCGCTTACCATGATCAAGGAACTGAGAGAAAACCATTGCGGCCAGCTCTCCTGAGTGAGGAGGAGAATGACTTCAGATTGTGCATGTTAGTTGCTCAGTCTTGTATGGCTCTTTGGGACCCCATGGATTATAGCCTGCCAGGCTCCTCTGCCCATGGACTACTCCAGGCAAGAATACTGGAGTGGGTTGCCATTCCCGTCTCCAGGGTTAACTGGGAAGAAAGACCAGGTCCAGATCGTTTTGGTCATTTTTGGGAGTTTAGACTTGATTATTTGTGTAATAAATCTTTCCATTCAGGCTCAGAAAATTTTAAGTCCTCATATAGTCCCTGTTGTTAATCTCAGTTATTTTACTCAGGTATTTCCTCATCTTGTTTCTTAGTTACTGTTTATTATTAGTAGTAAATAGTTTATCTACAGATACCTGGTCATAATGCATCAGTATTTAGCTTTAAAGACCTATAACTCAAAACAGCAAGTCAGGGGAAAAAAGGACGAAAACCAACTAATCAGAAGGAAAACTCCATGAGGGCATAAACCAATTTTGGACATTTTTTGTCTCCAGTTTATTATGCAATGCCTGGTGCATAGTAGCTGTTCATTAAATATTTGACAAAAAGCCATCTGTCAGCATATTGCTTATAACTTTTAGAAAATAGAGGTTTTTTTTTTTTTTTTCTGAGAACCATTAAAAGTTCAAAGCAGCATTGCTCTTTGTATAAATTAGAGAAACAAACTAGAAAGCATCCTCTTCACACATTTCTTGCCAACTGTGAAGTAAAGACCTCTGCTGTCATAAGACCAAGCTGAAGCCTTCCTCAAAGAGTTGTGTCTGAGCCTCTTAGTTCCCTTACGTCATGTCTCTTGAATTTTTTCCTTTTTCTTCTTCCTTGTTGTTATATTATTCTAAGGAGGCCTCTTACCTTTCTCATTCTTCTTAGTAAGGAGAGCTGGGTCAGTGCCAAAAGCCTCTGGATGGTGGTATATTACTTCATTTTGTTGCCAGAGTTTGTGGGATAGCTCACAGATGGCAAAGATCATTTCTGACTAAGTAAAGTTCTTCTGTGATCAACAAGAAACTCAAAAGCTTCCGTTTTAGACTGGTCAAATCAAGTTAGGACACATTGATAACTGGAAAGTGAGAGAGAGGGATAGGGGAAGGAGGGAGGGAGGGCGGCCTAGAGGGAAGAAGGGAGGATTGGGATCACGACACAGAATATTCTCACAGAATGTCCTCACAGTATATAATCATATCCTTAGTAATTGGCAGTAAGAGAATGAAGACACATATTAGACAAATGACAGGAAATTGAGTACCTTTTAAATTACTGAGATTAAAATCCTCAATTTAAAGCTATTTTTTGAGTCTGTTTATATTCAAATTCATTTTGAATGCTTTCTTAATAATTTTTAATAACTTAAATTCTTTTTCTAGTACCTACTCTTAAAGCTTTTTGCCTAATAGTGTTCATTCGACCACAGTTCAACAAGTACTTATTGATCACCTATGTAAACAGTACCGATTAGGTTATTATAAAAACATTATAAACTCGTCTCTTCTCCCATAGGCACTGAGTCATTGGCATCTATCATTTGCTCTGGTTAAGTACACCATCATTATTGCAAACACAGGATAGACTGAGCTGTTTCTCAAAGATGTGCATCTGCATGTATGCTTAGGATTTAAGATGTAAACACATCAGTTTTGTCTACACATCTAGGCCTCACTGCCTCCATCCCTAAAAAAGTGAACATTGTTTGATTGTACATTATCTGCGTTTATATTGTTTCATATTTTACTATAATCTTTCTAATTTCTCAAAGATTAACATAGTTCTAATGTCTCAGCTTAGTGGCCCCACTCCTCGGAGTTTCTTTGTAGATCTGGGATGGTTAGATTACATTGTCACAGGCTCCCAGGTGATACTAATGCTGCTGATCTAAGAACCACATTTTGAGAACCATTGTCTTACACACTTCTAAGTGCTTAAAGATAAGGGTTATCTTTGAAATCAACTACTGTAGCTTTTGTGCAGCTCTACATGTGAAAGTGTACACCAAACAACTCTCACTTATTTTTTTTGTTTTTCTTTCCAAGACTTTAGAACCAAGCTCCATTGGCCTCATTATCATGTCTTTAAGCTTTGGATATTCTTGTTAAAATTGCTTCACCCACTTTGTCACTTGTCACCACAAAGACATTTTAACATTTTGTCCTATCTGCTTATACAGCCTGCTCAAACTCTGTGTATTTACTGTGTATTGGGGAGGAGATTGCTTGTCAAAGGGTCTCTTCTAACACTGTCCCCTGCATCAGTTGGGCTCAGAATCAGGACCAGCTTGGAATCTACCTGAATTATCCTTTTATTAGATAGTTAATATCTAAGATACAAGGTTAATATCTTACATCCTTATATAGAATTAATATTTAATATCTTTAAACTTAAGCATATAGGAGATGAGATGGCAAAAATACACATTACTGTGATTGGTCCCTGGAGAAGGTGAGAGTATTCCATGTCTATCAACCTCTCATTTTTGTCCATTTTAGTCATCTTACTCAAAATTTCCATTAACTGTTGCTTATTCTTTTCTTATGTTTATTTATCCCTAGTTTCACAGCTCTTTTTTTTTTCTTAAGTGATTATAAAAAAAGCAGTTCCTATTTTTAAATGGCATCATCAAAACCTCAAAAAGCAGATAACATAATGCCCTACTTTATGCACACTGCTAAGCTTTTAAATGTCCCTTCTTTGTTAGTCTTCCTGTCAAGCTTAGCATAAGTGTTTGGAATTGACATGTATACATTGCTATATTTAAAATATATAACCAACAAGGACCTACTGTAAAAAAAAATCTGGAAATATATTTTTTAATTACAACTTTTATAATTATTCACTTTTAAACTCTTTTATTTTCCTAAGGAAGAGGAGACAGACAATGAAGAAAACTTTATTGATCTCAACGTTTTGAAGGCCCAGACCTATCGCTTGGTGAGTTACATGGGATACATGTGGGACCAATAAGCAGTCAGTACATGTATTCTGCTGGGAATGGAAGCAAGTAGAAATCATTGTTCTGGTCATTGTTCTGTGTGTCATTTGAAAAGTAGCTCTTGAAATTATTTTCCTATACATAAAATGTTATAGCAAATATAAAACTCAGAGGGGCAAGTGGAACAGCCTCTGGTCTATATCATGAAATATCAACTCAGGGTCAATTTCAAGTTATTTTCCATTATAATGGCCTGTAATGGTCTTCATTATACCAAAATAACTAAATTGTAGGTAATTCTTTGAAATAAAATGGATTATATTAAGACTGGTATATGAATAGATGGTCAGTTGTTTCAAGTCAGTTTTTGCTTTATTTTAATTAGGAAATAAGCCCAGTCTATAAAAGAGAATCCACTCAATAAAATAATTTCAGAGTACAGTTGGGATTTTTGTATTTTCCTGTATGTATTTTATATTTCAATAAAGTGATACTTATCGCATGCCACAGAAATACATATGAAACAAAATCTTATTTGTCCTTTATTTAATTTTTCTTATCTTAATTCTGCAAATAATTTTGAACCTAGTTTTGGGTACGTATCATGAAGACTTCCTTGGCCACCTCACCCCAAGGTGGTCTCTTATCATTTACTGACATAGTATTGTTAGCATTTGTAACTATTATTAACAATATGTGTGTGTTTTTTGCCCAACTTGAGGTGTATGTAATATAGTGTGGCTAACTTGCCTGACTGTGTGAGTTGTCTTTGAGACTTTTCCCTACTTACTAGGTGTATGACTTTGAGTAGGTTTCCAATCTTCTTGCGTCATATCTTCATCATCCATAAAATCAGAATAAAACTGTTACCTTTAACAAAGATTTTTTAAAGATTAAAAGAGTTACTGCACATAAAGCATTTATACGATGTCTGTCTGGCACATAGAAAGTACTTACAAGTTATTGGCAAAAACCACACCTCCCCCCACATTCCTTCTCTTAAATCTGACTTGTATAAGCTCCTTGGAAACAGGAATAACTATTATTTTTTATATTCTCCATAGTGTAATACAAAAGGTACTGACTAAATGCTTCTTAAATGAACAAATAAATTTTTGTTGCTTAATTGAAAATTATTTCAAAATAATATGTTAACATTTAAATATAGCCAAGCTTCAGTTATAACAATATACTTGCCAATCACTACAGTTTTCAAAGTACTTTAAAACACATCCTTTCCTGACCTTTTAAGGTATTTGAGAAGATGTTACCTCCATTTTATAGATACACAAACTGAAATTTCTAACCTTGAGACAGTTTGATCTTTTAAAAAGCAAATAAATTGCAGTGCCATAATTTTAGCTCAGTTTCTTTAAACTCCCAAGTCTATTGCTTTTTCTCCTTTACCTTATAACAAAGAGTTCAATGGCATAGATGCCTGACTTGAGCAAGGATGCTTTGGTGCTTGGTGTTCTTGTGATGAAGATGTGATGACAGAGTTCTAGAGTGTGAAGAAAAAACAAAAGGAGAGTTGCATACACAGTTATTCTTATAAAGGAGTTGTTACTTGTACCATTCATTCGTATACTGATGGTGTAAATAGAAGCCTGTGCAGGCCACCTGTGATTCCCTCTAGACTACGTAGTTTGAGTATTGGGAAGGAGCAAAGTAATTTAACTTGCCTCTACCATGACTCTAAGTCCCTGTTGGTCCTAATTTCAATTTTTCACCTCCATTAAACTGTGTAAGGATGGGTTTTTGCTCTACCAGTGACTTTAAAAATGATCTAAGTATTAGATCCTTTGGTCAATAGTTATTCATCTATAACTGATACTTTTTTTGAGCTAAGACTATATGGTTGCGTTTTCACAAGAGGAAAAAGTCTGAACACCAGGTGTTTGTGGATGGTCAGCCATGAAGTACTAATGAGGCAGAAAACCCTTTTATATTTTAAAAAATCTGGCAAGTTTATGATGTTGCCCACTAAAGCCATCTGCCTGAGACATCTGTATCTGACTAGAGCTTTCAGTGGCTCAGGCTGCTCTTTCCCTAAGACAGAACTGCTGTATAGTTAGTAACACAGATTTAAGATTTTATGTTTCATGAAGCAGGTGGGCTCACAATGTAGAAGAAATATTATCTCACTCAAGTTGATGTGATGAATTCATTGCTAGAACAAGAATGGTGGATTCTATCTAGGAAATTGATTTCTTAAATGTATACTTGACTGTGCCAGCCCAGCAGCATGTGGCATACAGCAGTCCCCTCTAACTGTGGTTTAGAAACATTAGATGCTTCTCCAGTCATTCTTTGTCTCCTCCCCCAGCTTTATGGTTCTTCACAGGCTCTGGCATCATACTCATCTGATTTGTTTATTGTCTGTCTCAACCAGTAGAACACAAACTCCTCTAGAGCAGAAACTTTTTAAACTCTTTTTCACCTACCTGTGCCTGTTGTGTAGAATGTGCTCGATAATGAATAATATTGAATGAAAACACGTATGAATAGATGCTATTTTATATTTACAATTTTGTGAGAAAGTATAGTTTAATCTTCATGGAGAAGAGAATCTCTCAGCAATAATTGGGTTCTCTTCTATATACCATGTAGGATCGTGCAAGGAGAAATTTACTTATATTCCTTTCTTTCATTTAATAAAGCATAGTCTAGACCTTGAGAAGTTTGCTCTTAAGGATGGTGGTAACTCAAGAAGCTGGGTCTACATGAGCATTTTCCTGAGACTTGTGGTAGGAACAAGAGAGAAGGCAAATGAAACAGACATACGTTGTAGATCGTGTTCTCTGGTAGTAGACACTGAGACAGTTTGG
The DNA here is from genome assembly GCA_006410675.1 of Oreotragus oreotragus. Taxonomy (NCBI): domain Eukaryota; kingdom Metazoa; phylum Chordata; class Mammalia; order Artiodactyla; family Bovidae; genus Oreotragus; species Oreotragus oreotragus. The sequence continues at coordinate 179,035 of SJYX01018289.1, read as the reverse complement.
GATGCAAGATGTTCATTTTGAAAAACGGTGAGAAAGCGGTATTGTGCTGAGGGGGGATGGAACTGTGAGAACGGCCTGATAAAGCCTTGGCCAGCCTGCTGAGAAGCTGTGGAGAAGTGCTGCCTGCTGGGCTTGATCTCTGGAGGCAGGCTGCCCTGGGAAGGAGGCAAGCCCCAGGATCAGTAGCTCTGCACATGGGACAGAGCCCGAGGGAGCTGACAGCAGGACAGCCATTTGCTGCCCAGCTGAGCGCAAGTCCTTCCTTGAAAGAAATCCAAGAGGCAGAGCATCCTTACTCCCACTAAATAGCTGAAGCCTATAACTGCTAATTTGAAGAAGTTGTAAAGAGATGCTGTGTGCCCACTGACTAAACTTTGCAGTGTCTTCCTAATCAGAGCGTGATGCAGCAGCAGCATTTCATGAACACTGAAACCAGGGTTCTAAGAAAATGGTGCTTCCTATCAGTCATGGATGCTTGCAGTGATGGCGTTGGCTTGCGTGGAAGCAGGTGTTTTTCAGAATAGTTATCTACTTTGAGGTTTAAAAAATATACTTTAGAGCCATTTTTCCTGTGATTTCCTCCTCTAGTCTCTTAACGCATTATAGTTTTACCAATAACAGGTATACCTCATCTTGTGATACTTCACTTTATTGTGCTTTGCAGATACTGCATTTTGCAGATACTGCTTTCTTTTTTTCAACAAATAGAAGATTTGTGGCAACCCTGCATTGAGCAAGTCTGCTGATGTTATTTTTCCAACAGTATTTTCTCACTTGATCTCTGTGTCATATTTTGATAATTCTAGAAATGTTTCAAACTTTTCCATAATTATTATATTTGTTATGGCAATTTGTGATCAATGATTTTTTTTTAATCAATGATCTTGATGTTACCACTATAACTTGCTAAAGGCTCAGGTGACAGCATTTTTATTGATAAAATCTTTTTAAATTAAAGCATGTACATTATTTTTTAGACATAATGCTGTTGCACACTTAACAGACTACAGTGTATTGTAAACACATATCTCTTATGTGCACTGGGAAACCGAAACAGTTGTGTGATTTGCTTTATTGTGGTATTCACTTTATTGAAGTGGTCTGAAGCCAAACCTGCAACATCGCTGAGGTTTATGCCCATACTGTGCAAGAAAACAATTCCTGCAAATAGTGAGGGATTGCTTTATTTTTCCAGAGTTTGATTTGCAGGCTATTTGTTTAAATTTTGAATTTTTTCTTAGAAAAAAAAATGCTAGCCCCCAGAGTTCCACATTCTTTTAGTCCCTCTGGTTTCCAAATGTTTTCCAAGTCTGAAATTGAGTTAAAAGCGTCTGTGAGATTGGCCATGGGGTGGGAGACACTGGCGGGGAATGAAGCTCTGACAGTTGGGCAGAGCCTGTGAGGGTTAGTGATGTGGTAGAATGTTCAAAGATGTGAGGAGTGGGAGCAGGGAAAGAAGCAAGGTGTTCGGCAGGTGTTCTGGTTATTACCATTTGAAATTTGAGCATGCTGATTGGAAAGTGCCAGCATGTTCATGGTAACTAGGCTGTAATTATGAGTGGTCTCTGAAAAACCTCTCCATTCTGAAGCTCAACAGAATCCCAGCAGTAGCGATCTGGCAGCATAATGCAGATGTCTCATTCTTCTCCCCCAGCAAAAAAAAAAAAAAAATAGAGAAGCTGCACACTCTCTGAATTCTATTTTTAAATGCCCATCACTTCATTTCAAAACATTTTTTTCAAACATGCCATAGACACCATTCTTCCTTGAGATGCTAAATTTAAGGTTTTAGAAACCAAATCCTAAGTTATACTGCATAAAACCAACTCTCTGAAAAGGTTTAAACACAATTGGTTTTTAATTACTTAGCAAAAAATTCATTATAGCAAAAATGAGAGAATTTTTAGCTTAAAAGGCAAAAGCTGTAAGGAAGTAAAACTCTGGGCTTGGGATAAAAATCATTTCAGTTGTAGTTTAGGGTGTCATTGTGGCAACTCTGCAGTATTGTAATAAAAAAGGGGAAGAAGATGGATCTACTTTGATTAATAGTTAAATACTTTACATTTTCTTCACTTTACATATGGTTTACACTTTACTGTTCAACAAAGTGTCTTTCTGAGTAATACAAGGGAAAATATACCATGCTACAACATGGTATATTTGATAAACTATGCCCCATAGTTTATCTCTGGTTCTGATTCCTGCTTGAGGAAAATGTTTTCTTCTTTCCTAAAACAATGGGGTGTGAGTTCTCCTTTCTGTGCTGTGACTGTGCTCTATCATTGGTACTTCACAGAAGAAACAATTAAAATGCCACATGTTTTGAGTGTGATGGAATGCGTTATGGCTGAGCAAATGCTTTTATTTCTCTGTTAACTAACCCGTACCACCCCAGCAGTTTCACATCTGGAGGTGAATAGGAAATGTAGGTTAGAGAAAAAAGCTGCACCCCTCACTGCTCAGAGGAGACTCAAATGGCAGTTCTTGCTGGGTTTAAAAGAGAGTTTTGCTTGATCTTTAGCATTGCTTTTGAATCCACATTTGAAATAGTAAAGATCCTCATCTTCATCCTGGTTTTATTGTGAGGAAGCAAGGACTTTTCAAGGTCTCTTCCAACTCTGAGTCCATACCTTTAAGGCCAGCGCTACAGTGGAAAAGCAGCATTAGATAGAAAATCCTGACCACGTGGCCATGATTTATCCTCTCTCTAACTCAATTTCTTATCTTTAGATGGGGACACAATTCAACCCAGGGTTGTTTTAAGGTTACTAGAACTTGGGGACCACACCTAGCATGGTGCTGGCAGACAGTATATGTTTGATGAATTTCTTATTTTGTATAATTTCCACCTCTCCTAGAGATTGGAATTAGTTATAAACATTCTTAAGTGTTATAGGAGAATAGAAAGAAGCCCCAGTCTCACAGTACAAATTTCTAGACCACCATGAATATTTTTGAGTAAGACGCGTACGTAGCATGTAAGTTATAAGGAAGATTGCAGTTTGATGTAAATTAGGAAGCTCTGGTGATAGTGTGGCTTTAGTTTCATTGTCTGTCGCTGGATTATTATTGCAGGCCCATTGGACTCAGTCTGCTGTTGCATAGGATCTCCTCTATAGAGATGACTAAGGGGAATCTAATGAAAAGTATTGTAGTTTTAGGATCTTTTCTAGGAATCATTTGAAAGCTGTCATTTTATGAATGGATGGGTTTTACTTCCTTAATCAACACTAATAGCATGTAATTTATTATAAAATTCAGTACATTAGATGTTTACCCGGAACGTGTGCTCCTCTATAAACCTATATTCTTAAAAACCCTCACCTGCAACCATCTACTCCTCACAGTGTTAGTGCTTTGAATATCTGACAACTGATTCATTTTTATCCAGGACATGTAGTTAGTTACTAAGACCTGTAGATGGTGCCTTTGAAGTCCCTCTCATATTCACCTTCCCCAACTCTACCCTTTGCTGAAATATTTTTCCTCTTATTCCTCAATCTTTTTTTTTTTTCCCCATGTTGTGGGATCCTAGTTCCCTGATCAGGGACTGAACCTGGGCCCTCGACAGTGAAAGCATGGAGTCCTAACCACTGGACCACTAGAGAATATCCTCTTACTCTTTGATGTTACTCCCCCAAACATGACTTTTGCCAGATCCCTCTGAAGCCAATAACTTTTGTTGGCTTTTCGTTGCCTACAGCTAAGTTTAGACAGATAACAAAGCAATATATTTTTGGTCTGGCTTTCAAAACCCTTAGCAACTGTCCATATAGCCAACTTTATATTTTCTTTTGCTGGGATAACTTTTCCAGGTAGACTTATGAGGTTTTAAGGTAACCTCATGAGTATATCTGCTCTCATCTCATCTTCTTTTGTCTCTTACCTAAAATGCCTTCCCCTCATCTCTCTACCTGACCCTTCAATGTTTAAGGTTCAGCTCAAATCCTGCCTCCTTAATGATACCTTTCCTTCTCACCCCAGCTCCATTTAATCAATGATTCACAAATCTACAACCTATAAATTTTCATAAAACAAAACTAAAATATTCTTTTATGAGGATTTTTATCATTTTATTCACTATCCCTGGAGTAGAACAGTACCTGGTATTTAGTAGGTACTAAATAAAGATTTCGCCTCTCTTCTTTTCACAGCTATTTGTAAGGCCTCCCCAGACAACCATTTTGCTTTTTTGCATATCTTTTCCATGGGTATCGTCTTGATCCCTGTCTCCTGTACAGTGTCACGAACCTCATTCCATAGTTCATCAGGCACTTTATCTATCAGATCTAGGCCCTTAAATCTATTTCTCACTTCCACTGTATAAATCATAAGGGATTTGATTTAGGTCATACCTGAATGGTCTAGCGGTCTTCCCTACTATTCTTCAATTTAAGCCTGAATTTGGAAATAAGGAGTTCATGATTGGAGCCACAGTCAGCTCCTGGTCTTGTTTTTGTTGACTATAGAGCTTCTCCATCTTTGGCTGCCAAGAATATAATCAATCTGATTTTGGTGTCGACCATCTGGTGATGTCCATGTGTAGAGTCTTCTCTTGTGTTGTTGGAAGAGGGTGTTTGCTATGACCAGTGCATTTTCTCGGCAAAACTCTATTAGTCTTTGCCCTGCTTCATTCCGCATTCCAAGGCCAAATTTGCCTGTTACTCCTGGTGTTTCTTGACTTCCTACTTTAGCATTCCAGTCCCCTATAATGAAAAGGACATCTTTTTTGGGTGTTAGTTCTACAAGGTCTTGTAGGTCTTCATAAAACCATTCAACTTCAGCTTCTTCAGCATTACTAGTTGGGGCATAGACTTGGATTACTGTGATACTGAATGGTTTGCCTTGGAGACGAACAGAGATCATTCTGTC
>SJYX01018289.1:94498-171351 GCA_006410675.1 Oreotragus oreotragus | reverse complement strand
CTGTGAAGAAGGCTGAGCGCCGAAGAATTGATGCTTTTGAACTGTGGTGTTGGAGAAGACTCTTGAGAGTCCCTTGGACTGCAAGGAGATCCAACCAGTCCATTCTGAAGGAGATCAACCCTGGGATTTCTTTGGAAGGAATGATGCTAAAGCTGAAACTCCAGTACTTTGGCCACTTCATGAGAAGAGTTGACTCATTGGAAAAGGCTCTGATGCTGGGAGGGACTGGGGGCAGGAGGAGAAGGGGACGACCGAGGATGAGATGGCTGGATGGCATCACTGACTCGATGAACGTGAGTCTTGAGTGAACTCCAGGAGTTGGTGTTGGACAGGGAGGCCTGGCGTGCTGCAATTCATGGGGTCGCAAAGAGTCGGACACGACTGAGCAACTGAACAACTGACTGAAATAAAGATTTGTTAGGTTAAATTATTTTACCTTGTTTGTAACTTTTCTTTGTCCTCTGGCTTAGAGGACAAAATTCGCATTCCTCAGCCTGGCCCCTGAGGTCTTCACGATATATTCAATTTTCTTTTGCTTCCCAGTATTTCGCTTTTTAATCTCCTAGTCTCTCATCTCATGTGATCTTTACAAGCTATGTTCATTCCATATTTCATATTTGGCTTACGATGCTTTTCTACCTATTTAAACGCTTGACTTGTCTCTTCTGTCTGTTTACATCCCAAACTTCCCTGTAAAGTTAAATTTAAATTTCACCATTTCCATTAAAATGCACTTCTCTCTGTTATTCAGACTCCTAAAGCATTTACCATCCCTGTACCAGCTAGTGTTTGGAAATTAATCAAACTTACATTTTTACTTGTTTTTATTGAAAAAACCTTATTCTTTTTAAAGGTAAAGTATATTCCTTGTTTATTTTAAATAAAAGCCCAAAAGAATACAAAGAAAAAATTAAAAATTTCTTCAAAACTCAGCACCTAGATATAAACATTGTAACCCTTTACACATAATTGCCCTGAGGTCAAGTGAGATGCTAACATTTAGTGACTCTGGATGAAGGGTATATGTGAATTTTTAATACTATTTGTGTAATTTTTTATAAGTCTGAAAAAAATTATACTGATGTAACAATAGATTAGTGAAGTAGTACAGAGTTAAAAAATAATCCACATATATGATTATGTTAGTATATGAAGAAATGCAAATCAATCAGAGATTCAATTAAATGGTGATGAGATAACAAGCTGTTCATTTGGAGAAATAAGATGGATTCCTCCCTCATATCTTACACCCAAATAAACCTCATACGGATCAACAAATTAAAAACTGATGAGGCCCAAGGATATGAGTGGCAAGTGTAATCTTCATGCGTTGAAATAGGCATGATAAAGCATGGCGAGAAAACTAAAAACCGTAAAGGAAGAGTACTGATAAATCTGAATGCATAAAAATTAAAACCTTATATGTGGAGGGATAGGGAATACCATGAAGTTAAAAGACAAGTAAAAAACTGGACAAACATAGTTGTAACTTATATGACAAAGGATTGATAGCCATACAGGAAGGTGCTTCAGAGCTTGTGCTCTAGGGTGACCTTGCCTGGGCCCTGCCACTTACTAATGATGTGACATTGGGAAAGTTGCATAACTACTCTCTACCTCATTTTTCTTATTTGCAAAAATGGGAATAAGCCTCCTTTGATTCATGGTCTTATTACTAGGCATTTAACCTGTGTGTAAAAGCATCTAATACCATGCTTGGCATAGAATAATGGTAATGGTAATCATAACTACTAACATATATTGGGGGCTTATGTATCAAGTATTATGAAAGCCTTTCAAATACATCATTTAATTTAATCCCCATAACAACGCTTTCAATGTGGAGAGGGTACAATTATTACTTTCATTTTACAGATGAGGACCCTGAGATTTAATGACTAGCAGCTAGTAAGTGATAAAGGTGGAATTTGACCTGAGATGGGATGCCTGACTCATTGTCTTAACATTTACATCATACTGTGCTGATTCTTAAGACAACTTAGTTCCCTGAGTCCTGGGAATATTTAATCTTGACAATTAATTGGATTTTAATATTGCTCTCAGTAGGTATGAATTGAGCTCTTCAAATGTATTTGAGTGCTTGTATATCCATGTGGTTGCAGTCTCAAAAGAAACCTTATAGAAATTCCTGCCATAAAAAGTTAGACTTATTTTGCATACTCTGCAACACCTAGTATTGGGGCATTGATATATCCATGTTGTTGTCATCTCAAAGAAAAGAAGCCTTTCAGATATTTATGCCATAAAAAGTTAGACTTATTTTACATACTCTGCAACACCAAGTATAATGTCTACATTATTTCCTCCAGATGCACTTCCTGTGTTACTTTCTTTGGTTTTAGTTTGAGAAAATAAATAGTCTATGGAAATGATTTTATCTTAGCACTTAGTGTACCAGTGTAGCTAAAGTAGTTAAAGTAGTAAAGGTAGTTTGATGTGTTAAATAGAAATAATATTGGAAGTTAAATTCTCATTCAAAAACAATTTCAGATCTTTTACTGGAAAATTAAATTTTTTGTGTGTTAATTTGGGGAGCTTTCTTTTTACCCTTTTTGGTATATGGGAACAAAATTTATTCAAGTCTTGGTTCACATTATAACTCAATAAAATTTATTTTGATAGTCTTAAAATTAAACTTAAAACTTTTGTGAACTTCATATATTTCAAGACAGAGGCTACCATCTATTTCTTTCGATAGATTAGCCAGGGTTTAATTTGGTTATTCAGAGCAAATTTGAAGATACTTTTTGTATGGTATTAAACATTCTTCTTCACAGTAATATAGTGTTAAATCATGTAAAACCTAATTTGGAAAGAAAATAATGAATTAGATTCACATTTTGTGCTGCTTTAATCATGAAGAAGAATTGACTTGTAGTGACATGAATGGTTTTATCTCTGCCTTAAATATAATTTGTTAAAATCATTAGATTTTGAGGGAATACTCTGATTGAAATATCAATAACTTATTTACCCCTTTCACTAGCTTTATTGATAGCTGGGAAAGAAGGGCACTAGATACCCATACCCTTAGGAGGAACCCTGTTTAATCCATAGTAATACTGTATATACTCTATTAGCCTTTTGGCCATCTAGCCTATCTTGGAAATGTGGCAAATGAGGCAGAATTCAAAAAAGACCCCTGAACAACCAAAATAAGAATAAACACTTTCATCTAAACTTTTTCTGTGAAGAGTCCTAACCTCACTGCCCTCCATCCCTAAATGCTCACTTTTTTCTCTTGCATTCTTGTGCTCAGTCGCTCAGTCATGTCCAACTCTGTAACCCCATGGACTGTAGCCTGCCAGGCTCTTCTGTCCATGGGATTTCCCAGGCAAGAATACTAGGGTGGGTTGTCATTTCCTGCTCCAGGGGATCTTCCTGACCCAGGGGTCAAACCCTTGTCTCTTGAGCCTCCTGCATTGACAGGTGGATTCTTTACCACTGCACCACCTGGGAAGTCCAACTTTGCCTAAATTCTAACAAAGTTGGTTATTAGGTTTCTAAATCCACAGCAGCTTAGGAGAAGGAAGAGGTGCTACAGACAAGCAGGATGACAGCCACAGGTGATCACTGGCATCATCATAATAAACAGTTCTAGGAACAATTTAAAAGCAGACATTAGAAAGCAAAACTTATAGTTATGTGGGATCATTTAGTATGGGATCAGTTATATCCAGATTTCTCTGCTTTTAAGGCATCGTTGTATTACAGCATAGTACAATAAGAGCTGTCAAAAAGTTATAGCCAGTAAATGTCAACATTCCCCGTATCCGAAATCCATTCTGACAGTGGTGTCTGATCTTCCTCAGAGGCAGGGATTTGGGCTTGGTAGTTGCAGGCTTAAGCACCTCCCCTTGCTCTTGTTTCACTACTAGTTATGTGTTGGGATCTTCTAAATTTCCCTTCATCTCCCATTTTCACCTGGAAGTCGGTGAGTCCACTTTCTGCCCAGGCCTTCATGATCTAGGGCCTCCCAGCAGGCTCCAGTCTGAACTTGTGATCTCTTTGTAGTGTCTGACCTGAGGTATCCGTTATCAGAAATGTGTTCTCATGGGTGCCTGAGCCTTGAGCTTCACTCTTGGGTCTACCCATACAATGGCTTTATTTACCCTCATGTGATCTCCCTTTCTGATATGCAACGCCTTTCCTTATTACCTCTCTATCATCATAAGACCAAAACCACGTCTAATTGTGTATATTTATGTGTGTGTGTACATAAATGCACACACAAAGAACACAGTATTTCTTCAGATGCTAAACTGTCCCATTCATATTCCCTGGGAAAAGGGGAGACTACTTTCTGGAATAGGATTCTGAGCAGGCTAGTACCATTGCATGTTTGATCCTTGAACTGACCTTGGGGAATATGCACCAAGGTTACATTATGGGATGGCTTAGACTGCTATCTTCATTTCTTCCTTTGGCAGTCTTAGGGTCAGTTCTCATCAGTTTCTCTTTCTTAGGACCAGTTATTACCTGTATTAACTAGCCTCAGAGGCTTTCTAATAGGCTATAAACTCTTTACAGGCAGGAATTAAATCCTTTTGTCATCCCATACTAAGCACAGTGCCTGGATTCTTACCTTGCATGTTATAGAAGCTTAACAGATAGCTTATTGGTAAATTAATTAATTATAAATGAGACTTCAGGATAGTCTGTGTATTATTGAGCTTCTAATTGTTTCTTCAGCAACATTAACTAGAAAATGCAATTTCCCAAGAGGCATCCTTTATCTTAGTTAATGTTTCAGAGAGGGACTTCGTCATGATGATATAAAATTTTGATTAAGTGGAAACAGCAGTTTATTTCTCTTTACTAATAGCTTCACATAAAACACCATTTGTTATCAGAGAAACAATTAGAAAGGAAAGATTTTCTCAAAGTATTATAACCAAGGCATGGTTAAAATGATTTATACTTCATATGTAGGGCTTGCTCAGTGAATGTATCCACTTATTAGGCATTGGGAAATTTTGAGTGAGGAACAAAGTTATGAAATGTATGTGCAAAGATGGAAGTAGAAAGAGACTGTATAGCTTGAATACATTAATGCTGCTCTACCAAATCTAATGTGCTTTTTTTTTTTTTTTGTCCTTTCTTCATTTAGTAACCTAGGTTATTTCCCCCAGTATATTAACTATAGCCTAGGACTAACTGAAAACTTTCAAGCTACTACATTAAATCATTTCAGGACATTGGGAGTAGGAATTAGCAAATCATTGCTTACCAGAACCAAATAATAAGCTAAGAAGGGTCAATGCAGCTTACTAAAGGGCCCAGTATAAAAAGGAATAGTAGCTCATGCACTGGAGTATCTTGATGTAGTGTTTGATCTCCATATATTCTGTTAACTCTTGGATTCTGAGTCTGATTCAGACAGGGCCAATGCTAACCCATTCGCCTTTGTGAAAATCAGAAAAACGTGCCCTTCCTTGAGTAAGAATTTTAAGTATGTTATGCACGACTTGAATAATCCTATGTTCAGGCCTAAAGAAAGTGGGAATGTGGATGGCTTTGGCGATTCTGGGCTCCACCCTCCTGTAAGGAAAGGAGGAAGGGGGGCATGGGGATGAGAGGATGGTTTTGGTAGCAATGGCTCGAGTATTTCATCAAGAATACCAATTTCAGTTCACTCAGACAGTGGGTCTGTAAAGCAGCTGATTTTTAAATCAGTGATTAGAACATCTATGTTCTAGTAAGAATTATAGAAAAACTGCTGCTTCAGAGGACATGTCCCTTTTTGACTCAGCCTGGCTCTGCAGAGTTGGGACATGGGGGGCTCGTAATCCTGGCAGGAGCAAGCCTGTGTATATACCATACACACGCCCCAGATGTCAGGGCTCAAATCCCACTGGCAGTGCATCCACCCTCCCACCCTGACCCTCATCCTCATAAGACCTAGCCCTGGTTGTTATAGACAATGAGTTGGTCAGAATTGGGCTTCCTAGAGCCAGGGAGGGAACTGGGATGTGCCAGTGAGTGTGCAAGTATATGAATGTTAATGAGTATCTGTGTGGAGCTACATGACTGAGAACATTCCCCGTGGCTTTACATTTCCCCTGGGAGATCCAGTATCTCTTCTCATCCCATCACATACATCCTTATATAACTTCACACATGTCTGTTTGGTGAATACACCACCGCTCCCCAGTTTTGATGCTATGTGCTACTTTGGGTTCAGTTTATACAAATATATAGCATTATATTAGGTGTGCAGTATGAGCACTTTAATGTTCAAATAGGATCTTGAACATTTTGCACTTAGAGTTTCCACATTTTACTTTTCTTAATGTAATCCTTGTATTTTTTCATACTTCTGGGTTTTTCAAAAATAGAAAGTAACTGAATAAATTCAGACCACATATTGTGAAATAAAAAAGCATATATTAGTTACCCATCCTCTAACTACATGATTAGAGCTGTATAGCCCCCAGAATTTCTGAACAAAAAGCAGTATAAGCTCCTTTTCAGGCTCTGAGCCTATTTTGAACTTGCTAATATGAACTGGGAGGTAGGAGAGGAATAGAGGCTTTCTCGTGTTAGCAGTGCCCTAGAGACTCAGTCAGGAATGAGTTCAAAGCCCCTAAAGACCTCAAGCTCCCCATAAAATCAAATCCTGATATAAGGTTATTCTTATACTTGGTGTTAGACTGGATAAAAATATCTTTTAGTGACATAAATTCACACTGAGTGTAATTTCACCATGAGGTTGTTTATATAGTCTTTTATTTTAAATGTTGTATTTTGGGAAATATCAAACATGTACACAATTAGAATGAGATAATGAACCCTTAGGTAGTAGTACCCAGTTTAACAGTTAACATTTGGTTGATTGTGTTTCCTTTGAAGCCCCTGCCTCTTTTTTCCTTTGCCCCATAGTATTTTAAAGTAAATTTCAGATATTACATCCATTCACTTGTAAATATTTCAGCTGCTGCTGCTGCTGCTAAGTCCCTTCAGTCGTGTCTGACTCTGTGTGACCCCATAGATGGTAGCCCACCAGGCTCCCTCGTCCCTGGGATTCTGCAGGCAAGAACACTGGAGTGGGTTGCCATTTCCTTCTCCCATGCATGAAAGTGAAAAGTGAAAGTGAAGTCACTCAGTCGTGTCTGACTCTTAGCAACCCCATGGACTGCAGCCCACCAGGCTCCTCCATCCATGGGATTTTCCAGGCAAGAGTACTGGAGTCGAGTGCCGTTGCCTTCTCCAAATATTTCAGCACTTATCTCTAATTTATAAGTCTTTTTTAAAACATATCCACCATGCTATTTTCATACCTATAAAATTAATAATAATTCCTTAATATCATCCAATACTCTTCCACTTTCCAATTTCCCTGATTGTCTCAAAAACATCCTTTTACAGATTATTTAAATTAGAATCCATNGAGTGCCATTGCCTTCTCCAAATATTTCAGCACTTATCTCTAATTTATAAGTCTTTTTTAAAACATATCCACCATGCTATTTTCATACCTATAAAATTAATAATAATTCCTTAATATCATCCAATACTCTTCCACTTTCCAATTTCCCTGATTGTCTCAAAAACATCCTTTTACAGATTATTTAAATTAGAATCCATAGAAGGTCTATACATTGTATTTGGCTGTTTATGTCCCTCAAGTTTCTTTTTTTCTACATTAGTATTTTTCCTTACTTTTAAAATAATTGTTCAAGGGAGCATAAAAGGAAAACCACTACCAAAATTAGCACATCAAGCTTTATGTTTTGTTGTTGTTGTTCAGTCACTCAGTCATGTCCGATTTTTTGTGACCCCGTGAATTGCAGCATGCCGGGCTTCCCCATCCTTCACCATCTCCCGGAGTTTGCTCTAACTCATGTCTGTTGAGTCAGTGATGCCATCCAACTATCTCACCCTCTGTCCCCCCTTCTCCTCCTGCCCTCAGTCTTTCCCAGCATCAGGGTCTTTTCCAATGAGTTGGCTCTACACATCAGGTGGCCAGAGTATTGGAGTATCAACTTCCGCATCAGTTCTTCCAATGAATATTCAGAACTAGTTTCCTTTTGCATTGACTGATTTGATCTCCTTGCTGTCCAGGGGACTCTCAAGAGTCTTCTCCAACACCACAATTTGAAAGCGTCAGTTCTTCAGCGCTCAGCCTTCGTTATGGTCCAACTCTCATATCTGTACATGATTACTGGAAAAGCCATAGCTTTGACTATAAGCTTTATCTTTAAATCATTAATTTTTATGTTCTGTATGTTTTCAGATCCATACATACTTAATGCTGAAGTGCATAGGGCTAAGAAAATGGGGGGAAAAGTTTTCCTTTTCTGATCTGAAAACAGGCATGAATTGATCTTATACTCAACAGCAGAAATCAAATGCAGAAAGTTAGCCCTATTTGAGTTCAAATAGGTCTGCATTAAATCACATTTTTAAGCTTTATTATGGTTTAACCTAACCAAAATATCACCTTATAAATATAAAATTTGTAAATGAAGTGCCCTTTGCTTCTGGAATTTTATCTTTTTTGTTTCTCAGATTTGGGGTTTGTATTTCAGTACAGTGAGTTTCAATCTAAGACAGTGTTTTCTTACCAAACATATGAGTGTTTGTATCTTTTCAACTGTTATTAACATACCTAAATGGCTTGTCCATTTGACAGTATTCCTATTGAGTTCACTCTGATATCTCAGAAGCCTTATTCTTTACAAAAAAAAAAAAAAATTAGTTACATCACAAATTTGCTTCTTTATAATTCTAAATACTTATTTTGCTATTCTACCAGCAAGATAATGCACCAAGCATTATCTTCTTTCGACATGGATAGGGGGACAGAATAGAATTTCTTCTGCTGCTATAATTTTAACACTACCGTGCTTGATATAAATTGTGCAGTGCTGCTAAAATGCCTCAAAATTTTACCATTTCTTTTTATAAACTCTCAATCCTGTGATATCTTTCCTTTCTTAGGATATGAACGAGTCTGCCAAGCAAGAAGATATTTTGGAATCTACAACAGATGCTGCGGAATGGAGTCTGGAAGTAGAACGTGTACTACCACAACTGAAAGTCACGATCAGGACTGACAATAAGGTATAGAAGAGAGAACACATTTTGGTCAGATAGATTTTTATATGGCCATTTAGGATCAAGGGTACTCCCGCTTATACAAATGATTTCAGAAGGGATTCAGTTTCCAATGTTTTATTTTAGTAGAGATTTAGTAAACTGTTGTTGAATGAATATATAACATTATATGGTCCACAAATCAAGGAATATATCTTTAAAATGATTTGGAATAGATCACGTTTCCCTGGAAGTAAGGTGTATTTTCTCAATATATTTTGATATAGTTTCTTGGCAGTCATATTTTGTCTAGGTGAATAGTGAATGAAATTGGAATTCTATGACTGTATACTGAGTAGAGTTAAAAGTGGTTTTAGATCTCTGCTGGATGGCAAAACAGAAGACATCCTGGAAGTTACCTTACATAATCTATTCAGTACATGTGACTAAAAGTTAAATATTAAGAAAATAGTCAAGAAATCATATGCAAAAAATATATGGAGATTAGGCCAAATGAACCAGCCCATTTAATGAAGTTTCTGCTTTTTTACCTACAATTTATAAGTAAAAACTTCAGAATAAGCTAATAAGTGACTAGACAATCCTATTCTTTAGACAGTACTATATACTAGACAATACTATATGGTAATCTCTAAAAAGAGCTAGAGAGACATCTAGGTTAAAAAAAAATTAAAAAGAACAAAAGGATTTTCATCTTTGGAACCTGAGACAAGCTCCAGAATTATGGAACAAGGTTCCCAGGAAACTTGTCATTCTGCAAATGTGGTTGTGTGTCTATCTCCAAAGGAGAAGCCTTGCAAAGACTGCTGTTCTCAGTTCCTGGGAAGCTAATTCATACCAGATTGTCTGGATTTGGGCTGGTAGAGTTGAATCCTGGAAAAGGTAAGGCGTGGCCTAGGGCCAGTGCACTCCTAGGACAGTCTTAAAATAAGGACCTCAGAGGTCTTCCGAGACTGAAAGGCTGTGGAACAAGCTTTCTCTAGAGTAGATGGGCAAATCCTGCAGCCCTGTTTACCATATGTTTACCCAGTCCTTATGGAGGACAGTTATTATTTGAGTACATCGGGGGTAAATTCCTGTTTATATATCTCATATATAAATACATATTAATAAGAATTTCTTTCCTGATTTGATCTCTGCTGAAATATTTACAAAAATGTAATTTTTTCTTAAAATATAATTTCTCATTTTTATAGTTTTGTCAGAACAAATTCTCTTCATAAAATTAAAGATCACTACTATTGTGACTGTAGTTAGAACATGTTAAAATAACTGTGTAGTTGGGAGCTCTCAAGCACATTTTAGTTCCATAAGGAAGCAAGTTTAATTTGTTTACTTAACAAGTTAAGTCAACTCTTGAAATCAAACATCTCACAATAGGATGTTTGATAGGATAATAATAGGACCACACGAATGGTCTTGATCACCATATAACAGAAGTAATTGAATAAAAAACAAGACAATATAAATGTAACTGCTAACCTGTACGGTTTTATAAACCAGTATAGCAGTAATCAAAATCCTGGATTCTTACAAAATCGGGGAAGAATTAACTAGTTCAGAGTTGAACTGAGTCTCGTGCCATTCATTACCAGCCTTGACCTTACGAGGATGTACTGTGTCAAATTAGCTATACAATCCCTGTGTTACAGGCAATACTCGAAAATGTCAGATAAAGTTTTTAGGGGGGTTGGTATTTTTTAGAATATATGAATATCATTTTGAGTTTAGATTTTTGTGGTAAAACATACTGATGTAAAATCATGTTTGATTGCTTTTTCTGAATTCTTCTCTAGATAATTTGGTCTTTGTGTCCAGTAGTTAGTTCATAAACCCTTTTTTTCCCCTAAGTATTTCAGCTGTAGCAAATGGGAATTGCAGCTTTAAGGTCAATTCTTTATTCAGCTCACTTAAGAAAAATAAAATTATACATTGATTTGAGAAAATAAGGTGCTAATGAATAGAGAAATGTTTTTCATGTCTCAGAAGTAAAGTAATCTGGTAATATATGTGGTTTTTCACGGACTCATTATCCTCCTTCATCAGGAGAGGTTGACTCCAGCATCATGGTAGATCCCCTTCTTCCTCAACTCCTGACTAAACCAAAACCTCCCCTTTACTTTTGGACAAAACAATAACCTTTCACTCATCTGTAGGCTGTTTAGGACCTCTTAAGATTTCAACTTCATGTTTGTGGGGGGGTAAAAAATTAATTACTTTCAGATCAGTGTCTTTTACTGGTCACTGTTAGATTAAGTTTTAAGTAGCATAGAGATGTAGAAGATAAGTAATGCAGAGTTTCCATTATTTAAAACCATTATAAATTTCTTTAAAATGACCTGGTGTTATAAGTAAAAAAAGTTGCATATTTATTTGGCACCAGATCAAGCATTTGTTTTGCTTTTTTTTCTTACAAGTTCAGTTTATTCCTTGTATGCTTCCCAACTGCAAAAAAAGTAAATCTTTTCTGTTCTTTTTGCATATTATAGTCTGTATGCTTGATGAGATCCTGTCATACACCAATATTTTATTTTGTATATGCGTCATCTTGTAATCAGGTTTTTATTGCAAGGCTAGCTTATCCTTGTTTCTGGCACTACTTGTTACTATTGCCAGTTCCCAAAGAAAGCAAATACATTTTAATATTAGCTTAAACAAATTACAATTGGGAAAATAAATATGTTGCCAAAACTACAAATAATACATTCCACAACTGAAGATAAAAGATTTTGTCGTATGCTGGCTTGAATGGACTGTATGAGCTGTTTCCCTTTTTAGAGCTAGATACAGAGAATGCTCCTGGTGATTACTTCTAGAGTAGCTGTATATCCGTCTCAGATCTACCTCAACTTGGAATAATATGTCTGAAGACACAGTCAGAAGTTCTGCCAAGAGAGTCAATAAATTCCGCCAAATCCTGGGTCGTTCAGCCCTGGTTAATGCTTCATTTAGGGCCAAGTGCGTAAGGCTAGGGCGTCAGTTCCTCAGAAGGACAGTCTGAGGACACTTAAGCTAGAGTGGATGTCGGTGCCACCTAATAAAATTATCTACAACTATTAGTTTGCACCTCTACGTCTTGTTCTTTTCTTCCTCTTGATTTCTCTGGTCTTTCCTTGCTGCTGTGTTTTTTGTTGCTGTTGTTCTTTACTGGGCTTCTCTGGTAGCTCAGTCAGTAAAGAATCTGCCTGCAGTGCAGGAGACCCAGGTTCAGTTCCTGGGTCAGGAAGATCCCCTGCAGAAGGAAATGGCAACCCATTCCAGTAGTCCTGTCTGCAGTATCCCATGGACAGAGGAGCCTGGCAGGCTACAGTCCATGGAGTCACAAGCGTTGGACATGACTTAGCCACTAAGCCACCATTGTTCTTTATTAGATCCAACAGTAAGTGCCCACAACTGTTACACACCCACCTTTAAGAGCAAACATCTGTGATTATACTCAGACTAGACTGAAATCTGTAACTGCTCAAGAATTATCCTAATCTCTGAGTCTTTTTAAAATAAAATTTTATTTTTAATTATATAAGTAATACAGAAATAATATTTCAAGGGGAGAGGAGGCAAGCAGTGTACTGTGAATTAGAAGCTAGGGAGAACACATTTAGTCCCACCATCAAATCCTGTTTTATTGAACAAAGTTTCAGAAACTTAATAGAACTGTGATAGTTATAAAGACCCAGGGAAGATGGAGCCTATCTCACACAGCTTCCATGGGCACCCGAAGTTCGTATTTCTACCACTTAACTAGCTGTGTGATACAGGGCAAGCTACTGTACCTCTCTGTTCCTCTTTTCCTTATCTCTAAAAAGGGACTAATTATATTACTCACCTCGTGGAGTTGTTGTAAAGCACCAAGAACAGTATCTGACACATAGTTATTGCCTAATAAATATTGACTATTTTTATGTTACAGCATTGTTTTGTAATATTATTGTGTTCTATCATAGCCCTCTTTGTGTCTTTATCAGTGTTCAGGAGGAGTTTACAAAATTTCTCCACTAATGCTTCCAACATTTAAGGAATATTGATTACTGTCAGCCTTATATTTTTTAATAGGATATAGTTGGATTCATATACATATTATTTTTGTAATCTTTCTAGTTTTTTCCCTAGTAAAGGTATATATAATATGATTAAAATAATAGTAGTAAATGATATTTTTTCAGTGTTTGCTTTGTGCCACGTGCTGTTCTTAGCACTTCACATACGTTAACTCATTTAATCCTTTCCACTGCCCTATGATATGCAGGTACCTTTTAATACAGATGAGGAAACTGAAGCAAGGAGAAGTTATTTGTCTCTGCCTAGTAAGTGACAGACACGATATTTGAGCCTCCAGCCTGGGTTCTTAGCTATTCAATTAATGACTATATAGCACACTGGTTTAAAAGCACAAATTCTGAATCCAGGATGTCTGAATAATAGTCTTGACTCTAACATTAGCGGTTGGACCCTGTGGGTAGGTTACTTAACCACTCTATGCCTCAGTTTCCTCGTCTGTAAAGTGGAATTCATTATAAAGCCTACCTTAAGTTATTAAAACTATTAAATGAATTAACATATCTAAAGCACTTAGAATGGTGCCAGAAGAATCACTTAATATATGTTGCTATGTGCTTTTGTGTGAAAGTGAAGTTGCTCAGTCATATCTGATTCTTTGCGACCCCATGGACAGTAGCCTATCAGGCTCCTCCGTCCATGGGATTTTCCAGGCAAGAGTGCTTGAGTGGATTGCCATTTCCTTCTCCAGGGGATCTTCCAGACCCAGGAGTCGAACCTGCGTCTCCCACATTGCAGGCAGACGCTATACTGTCTGAAATTATACCTCTTTTTTTCACCTAACATTTTATCATGATTATTTCCACATATTCTTAAAAATTATAAAGTATAACTTTAGATGACTGTCTGTAGTGCTAAAAGGTTGCCGTCACTCTCCAGCAAAGCACAGGTAGCAAGATGGCTTGGCCAAGTTTAGCAGGTTGGGGTCAAACCAGGAGGTCTAAGATCTGGGTGGAGAAATGACAGGGCAGTGTCACACAAGAGCTAGTGGTTAGGATATGGGCAAGCCTATTGGGGGCAGGAGGAGAAGGGGACAACAGAGGATGAGATGGCTGGATGGCATCACGGACTTGATGGACGTGAGTCTGAGTGAACTCCGGGAGCTGGTGATGGACAGGGAGGCCTGGCGTGCTGCGATTCATGGGGTCGCAGAGGGTCGGACACGACTGAGCGACTGAACTGGACTGAAGGACCATAAGATCTGAGAACACTATCCAGTAGTTAGAAGTGGGTTGGCCAGTGAGTCATTTTAGAGAATAAGTGGCTGTTGAATAAGAAAATCCAGTTGAAAGAGAAAACTTGGAGAACAGAAAGCCAATGATGATTAAATAGAAAATGAAATTAGAAATCTTACATAATTACTTATTGGTGCAAGAATGTACAGTCAGAAAAGCCTTTGGGTTGTAACTGCTTTTGCCGTAGTTAATCAGTTGACAGTTGTTGGGTTAAATAATAAAATGATTGAAGCTGAGATGCCAAAGAATTCTACATGTCCTCTATTTCTGGGAAAATAGAAAATGTGCCTGCATATTCATATAGATTTCACTGTCTGTATTTTTGATTAATTTTCATTGCTAAAGAAATACTTAATGCCATTTCTTAAGGAGAATTATTATTTTTTTAGTTTTCTTTTTACTATAGAAAAGCAAGCCTTTATTTGACTTTATGAAAATAAACAGAGCCCACCTAAATGAGAGCAAGTCTGTTTATTCAGAGCTTGCTATAGCAAGGGATCAGCCACCACCACTTGCATTTGGCAGAGAATTTAAGGCATGCAGGAATACTTAAAAGAATTATAGTAGAAAAAAGGAAAGGCTTCAAATGTTCAGATGTGACTGGGAATTTGGAGGCAGGCTCGCTAGAAACAGGGCCTCTCTTGATCAGTTAGGGGCAGATATTTGGCTTTTTCTGATTGGTCCTACATTAGAAATGGGGTGGAAGCAGGGGCAAATATTGGAGAAGCCGACAGTTACTAAGTGCTGACCATTTTGGTCACTTGCTACACAGGTTGTGGCCTGGCTTCCTGAAGTAGGGGCCACAGATTGTGGGTCAGAATTCTATTCTGAGTAATGGTCTAGCTATTATCTATTGTCCATTTGTATCTTCAGTTTCTCAACTTTAGTCATTGAATCGAAGGGAAATGTCTTCTTAAAATGATCAATCTTATTAATCTTTATCAGGAGAATGATTTTTTCAAGTCAAGGGTTTTTACGTAGAAGCCAAGTAATCATTAATAATATTTATTTCACAAATAAGGAAGAGCAGCAAGTGTGAAATCAGTTTTCAACTAAACCTTACACAGATTCTTTTTTTTCAATTATGCAGTATTTATTCCTAAAAGATTGTATATTAGAATGATTTAATATTAGGTATTTAATGCAGTGAACAAATGTTCTATCGTGCTTTAATGCCCTATGGATATTGTAATTAGAATTTTGATTAATGACTTAAATAGACTTTTTTCCAAATTGTAATTAAATATTTCTTGCTTTGTTGCTTTAAAAGATAGTTGGCTAGGTACCCCTTTTTCCACTAAAATGTCTTTAGTCATTATGTAAATCTTCAGGTTCATTACAAGGAATTCAGATAAAGAGATGATTTTTTACTTAAAGCTTAGGTAGTACTGCAGCATGTGTTTCAAATTATTTCAAGCCTTTGATTCAGTGAACTGCTTTTTCACATCCTTACTTGTTCTTCAGAGTCCAGCTCTGTCAGGTTGCACTTGTAAAAAAGAACCTTAAACTTTACATTTCAACTCCAAGCAATTGGATTTTGTTTTAATGTAAACAAACCATACGGATGTTGCCTTGGGTAATTCACAAGGAGAAACCTTTTGGGAAGTATTTGTGCTAAGGGTGGAATCATTACACTAGTCAAGCCCTTGGACTCTTCAGTCACTGTGCTAGCTAAAACCTAAAAGGGAATAGAGAGGCCTTCATTAATCAGAAGATGGAATTCCATTTAAATGAACCTGAAGAAACCACAGAATTGCTGTATTACTTCTAAGTCTCTTCATATTGTAAGCCAAATCCTGCAGAAGGGTACAATGGTAGGCTTTCTCTTCTTACTCTTGTAGACAAATCTGTACCAGGAAGCAATAGAGGGTATTTTTTCCATTCCAAAGCACTGGAAGGTCAACTTGCTTTGATCTTCTGCCATCAGTGTGTTGAAGAGTGTTAATAAAATTTAGCTTTCTAAATATTTCTTACCTATATGGATTTATCAATTATTACAGTTCTGGAATAAAAAGCATTTCTTAAGACTTGTACTCTGGTTGCTGGATAGGCTATATTGATAGGATCCTTGTTCAGTTCAGTTCAGTCATTCAGTCGTGTCCAACTCTTTGCGACCCCATGAACCTCAGCATGCCAGGACTCCCTGTCCATCACCAATACCTGGAGTCCACCCAAACTCATGTCCATTGAGTCAGTGATGCCATCCAACCATCTCATCCTCTGTCGTCCCCTTCTCCTCCTGCCCTCAATCTTTCCCAGCATCAGGCTCTTCTCAAATGAGTCAGCTCTTTTCATCAGGTGACCAAGTATTGGAGTATCACCTTCACCATCAGTCCTTCCAATGAACAGCCAGGGCTGATCTCCTTCAGAATGGACTGATTGGATCTCCTTGCAGTCCAAGGGACTCTCAAGAGTCTTCCCCAACACCACAGTTCAAAAGCATCAATTCCTCAGTGCTCAGCTTTCCTTATAGTCCAACTCTCACATCCATACATGACCACTGGGAAAACCATTGCCTTGACTAGACGGACCTTTGTTGACAAAGTATTGTCTGCTTTTTACTATGTTGTCTAGGTTGGTCATAACTTTCCTTCCAAGGAGTAAGTGTCTTTTAATTTCATGGCTGGAATCGCCATCTGCAGTGATTTTGGAGCCAAAAAAAATAAAGTCTGACACTGTTTCCCCATCTATTTCCCATGAAGTGATGGGACCAGATGCCACGATCTTCGTTTTCTGAATGTTGAGCTTTAAGCCAACTTTTTCAGTATCATGGTAATCCAGATCTATGCCCTGACCAGTAACACTGAAGAAGCTGAAGTTGAATGGTTCTATGAAGACCTACAAGACCTTCTAGAACTAACACCCAAAAGAGATGTGCTTTTCATTATAGGGAACTGGAATGCAAAAGTAGGAAGTCAGGAAACACCTGGAGTAACAGGCAAATTCGGCCATGGAGTACAAAATGAAGCAGGGCAAAGGCTAATAGAGTTCTGCCAAGAGAACACACTGATCATAGCAAACACCCTCTTCTGACAACACAAGAGAAGACTCTACACATGGACATCATCAGATGGTCAAAACCAAAATCAGATTGATTATATTCTTTGCAGATAGAGAAGCTCTATACAGTCAGCAAAAACAAGACTGGGAGCTGACTGTGGCTCAGATCATGAACTCCTCGTTGCCAAATTCAGACTTAAATTGAAGAAAGTAGGGAAAACCACTAGACCATTCAGGTATGACCTAAATCAAATCCCTTATGACTATACAGTGGAAGTGATAAATAGATTTAAGGGACTAGATCTGATAGAGTGTCTGATGAACTATGGACAGAAGTTCATGACATTGTACTGAAGACAGGGATCAAGACCATCCCCATGGAAAAGAAATGCAAAAAAGCAAAATGGCTGTCTGGAGAAGCCTTACAAATAGCACTGAAAAGAAGAGAGGCGAAAAGCAAAGGAGAAAAGAAAAGATATAAGCATCTGAATGCAGAGTTCCAAAGAATAGCAAGAAGAGATAAGAAAGCCTTCTTCAGCAATCAATGCAAAGAGATAGAGGAAAACAACAGAATGGGAAAGACTAGAGATCTCTTCAAGAGAATTGGAGATACCAAGGGAACATTTCATGCAAAGATGGGCTCGATAAAGGATAGAAATGGTATGGACCTAACAGAAGCAGAAGATATTAAGAAGAGGTGGCAAGAATACACAGAAGAACTGTACAGAAAAGATCTTCACGACCCAGATAATCATGAGGATGTGATCACTAATCTAGAGCCAGACATCTTGGAATGTGAAGTCAAGTGGGCCTTAGAAAGCATCACTANACATTTCATGCAAAGATGGGCTCGATAAAGGATAGAAATGGTATGGACCTAACAGAAGCAGAAGATATTAAGAAGAGGTGGCAAGAATACACAGAAGAACTGTACAGAAAAGATCTTCACGACCCAGATAATCACAATGGTATGATCACTCACACTCACGTAGAGCCAGACATCGTGGAATGTGAAGTCAAGTGAGCCTTAGGAAGCATCATATGAACAAAGCTACTGGAGGTGATGGAATTCCAGTGAGCTATTTCAAATCCTGAAAGGTGATGCTGTGAAAGTGCTGCACTCAATATGCCAGCAAATTTGGAAAACTCAGCAGTGGCCACAGGACTTGAAAAGGTCAGTTTTCATCCAGTCCCAAAGAAAGGCAATGCCAAAGAATGCTCAAACTACCGCACAATTGCACTCATCTCATACGCTAGTAAAGTAATGCTCAAAATTCTCCAAGCCAGGCTTCAGCAATATGTGAACCATGAACTTCCAGATGTTCAAGCTGGTTTTAGAAAAGGCAGAGGAACCAGAGATCAAATTGCTAACATCCGGTGGATCATTGAAAAAGCAAGAGAGTTTCAGAAAAACATCTATTTCTGCTTTATTGACTATGCCAAAGCCTTTGACTGTGTGGATCACCATAAACTGTGGAAAATTCAGAAAGAGATAGGAATACCAGACACCTGACCTGTCTCTTGAGAAACCTGTATGCAGTTCAAGAAGCAACACTTAGAACTGGACATGGAACAATAGACTGGTTCCAAATAGGAAAAGGAGTATGTCAGGGGTGTATATTGTCACCCTGCTTATTTAACTTCTATGCAGAGTGCATCATGAGAAACGCTGGGCTGGAGGAAGCACAAGCTGGAATCAAGATTGCTGGGAGAAATACC
Source organism: Oreotragus oreotragus (assembly GCA_006410675.1). NCBI lineage: Eukaryota > Metazoa > Chordata > Mammalia > Artiodactyla > Bovidae > Oreotragus > Oreotragus oreotragus. The sequence goes on along the minus strand of SJYX01018289.1, from coordinate 152,260 downwards.
AATAACCTCAGATATGCAGATGACACCACCCTAATGGCAGAAAGTGAAGAACTAAAGAGCCTCTGGATGAAAGAGGAGAGTGAAAAAGTTGGCTTAAAGCTCAACATTCAGAAAGGAACCTTGTAGACATGAGCAAAAATATATATTTTGTGGGCTCAGCTCAGTCCAGTTCAGTTGCTCAGTCATGTCTGACTCTGAGACCCCCTGGACTGCATAATGCCAGGCTTCCCTATCTATCAACAGCTCCTGGAGCTTGCTCAAGCGCATGTCCATCGAGTTGGTGATGCCATCCAACCATCTCATCCTCTGTCGGCCCCTTCTCCTGCCTTCAATCTTTCCCTGCATCAGGGTCTTTTCACAGCATAAGGAGTCAGTTCTTCGCATCAGGTGGCCAAAGTATTGGATTTTCAGCTTCAGCATCAGTCCTGTTTTCCTTTAGGATTGACCAGTTTGATCTCCTTGCAGTCCAAGGGACTCTCAAGAGTTTTCTCTTGGGAGTTCATGTACACCCATGACGGATTCATGTCAATGTATGCCAAAACCAATACAGTACTGTAAAGTAAAATAAAGTAAAAAGAAAAAGAAAAGCATCAATTCTTTGGCACTTAGCTCTATGCTCCAACTCTCACATCCATACATGACAACTAGAAAAACCATAGCTTTGACTATACAGACGTTTGTCAGCAAAGTAATGTATCTGCTTTTTAATATGCTGTCTAGGTAGGTCATAGCTTTTCTTCCAAGGAGCGTTAGTCTTTTAATTTCATGGCTGCAGCCACCATCTGCAGTGATTTTGGAGCCCAAGAAAGTACAGTCTGTCACTGTTTACATTGTTTCCCCATCTATTTGCCATGAAGTGATGGTACTGGATGCCATCATATTAGTGTTTTGAATGTTTAGTTTTAAGTCAGCTTTTTCACTCCCCTCTTTCACTTTCATTAAGAGGCTCCTCAGTTCCTCTTCGCTTTCTGCCATAAGGATGGTGTCATCTGCATATCTGAGGTTATTTATATTTTTCCTGGAAATCGTGATTCCAGCTTGTACTTCATCCAGCCTGGCATTTGACATGATGTACTCTGCATATACGTTAAATAAGTATACAGCCTTGACGTACTCCTCTCCCAATTTGGAACCAGTCCGTTGTCCCATGTCCAGTTCTGACTGTTGCTTCTTGACCTGCATACAGATTTCTCCGGGGGCAGGTCAGGTGGCCTGGTATTCCCATCTCTTTAAGAATTTCCCATCATTTGTTGTGATCCACACAGTCAAAGTTTTAGTGTAATCAATGAATGAAGCAGAAATAGATGTTTTTCTGGAATTCTCTTGCTTTTTCTATGATCCAGGATGTTGGTAGTTTGATCTCTGATTCCTCTGCATTTTCTAAATCCATCCTGAACAGTCTGTGGGCTGTGATACAGGAATACATTTTACGTACATATTAGTCAGAAGATGGGATTCTGCCTGTTATTTGAATAATGGAGAAACTACAGTTGTAATTCTTACAGATTTTCTGGTAGACCTTTTGTTGAAAAATATTCACAAAAGTTTTAAAAAATAAGGCACCAAATTTTGCAATTACCAGTAACACATGTAAATACAGGTGGCAATAAGTTGATCTCCATGAGGCTCCATGCAGGAGTAATAGCTCCAATTACTGTCACAAATGTTTGTAATTGTATCTATTGCTGCCAGACAATAAATGCTTTTTAATATAGTAAGGCCATAAATGTACACGCTGCTGTTGTTTAAACAAAATACAATTTTCAGCAAATTTATCCTTGAAACACCTGCTATAATCAAAAAGAGGTGAATGCTATCAAAATAAACTGCCTAAATTAACTAGACAAACATACATTTTTAGAGCAGCCGGTGTGATTACTCAACTGCAGGTTGTCTCAGAGAATGAGAGGAAATATTCACTGATGGACTTTTACAGGCACACTTTCTTTAAGGGAGACTACACGAAAGAGTACTGTTTTGGATTTCTGTATTGTTTTTAAAAAATGGTGTCATTTAGTGGACTTTAAGTTGCATTCTCAAGGTCAGCTGTATTTTTTTTTTCTTTTCTTTGTAGCTTGTGGGTCATGGGCGGGGTTGTAGGAAAGTATAGTAGGCATAATTATGCATTTGAAAATACTACAAAGGGGCGAAGGAAAATCCAGCTATCCTTAGGCACCTGGAAATGATTTTTAGCTGCTTCTGTCAGCGCTAAGCGTTCAGGATATTCTGTGTTTAAACTTGGTTGAAGATGCTTTCCTTCCTATTTACCCTGAGTGTGATAAATGTTTCAACTGGATCCGGAAAGGTTTCATTTATCACAAGTTGAAACAGTTTTTGCTTTAGAGATTACAATCAGCTCTAACTAAAGAACATCAACAGTGGTAGATTTTTAAGGAAATAACCAATAAAGATTACATGTTATGTAAATGCTGTAGAGGAAAGTGATTCATGCCTCATGGCAGATATACCTCAGGTAGACATTTGTGATTGAGAGCGTGGAGTTAATACACATTTGATTATAACTGAAATTTCTAGACTGCCTAAATATTTCATTATTGCAAAGTATAATTTCATGTTTCCTTTTAATTACTTAATATAAAATATGAATTGAAGCAGAAACCATTTATCATATGGACCTCTCTATGAAATGCACTTTGTAATTGCCTTGCCTCATTTTTCCAATCAATAGAGCAGTTCTCACCATCAGAATGTTTTATTACAAATTTCATAACATTTGTACAGATTGTTACCCCCATAGTCTTTATCCCATTATATGTGGTTGTTTCTTTATGCCATGGTAATGATTTATGTTTCTTAGTTCTTCAAATATGTAGATGACTTCCATTTTTGTTTTTTGAGTATCAGTATGAGATCAAAGTTTTGATGATTAATTCTTAAGGTTGAGAGGGATTGGCAAGGTCATCCCTTCTGGCCCTCCACCATGGTTCCTCAGCGTCATGTGAAATAATGACATTCTGAGTCAGCCTGAGAGTGTTCCTGCATTTTCAGAAGAGCCCCTTTCTCTGCCTTGCCAAATCTCTTCTCAAGGCTCATGACTCTAACTAAAGTTTGGAAGCCCTCACTCAGAAGATTTGGACTTTTAAAAGGGTTGTGGATAGAGAAAGCATGAATAATAAGACGGAGTCAACATATGAAAATGCTTAGTAGCAGATGGTAATCAGTAAAGATAATCTCTGAGCACACATTAGAAATGTTATTTTTTAACTAACAAGGTATTTTATGGAGAGATTATGGATCTCCACTTTCAGTTCAATTACAGTCAGGTGTGAGGATCTCAGTGATTGTTATGATAGCCTTTGCTTACCCTTTATGTGCATGTCTTATTTTTCTGTACAAGAGGAATATCTAGGAAGCAAGAACTTTCCCGAGGAAATGCATATTTCTAGCATGATTCCCACACCCCCCACAACATATAGCATACACTGAACGTACGTACTGAACTCTCCGTAAATCATATGGTTAGTTCTTTGAACACTTAGAAAGAAAAATCCTGCTTCCACTCCAAAAAGGTGTACACAGAAGACTTTAAGCTGCTGACAATTAAAGAAAAATCTCCCATTTAAAAATTCAAGGCAACCACATTCTGCAATTATCCTGCAACCTGGTGGGCATTTTTCATTAAGAAAGTAATTTAATCTCATGAAAAAATTATTTAATTTAATGCACAGTCTCTCTCTTTTTCTCTCTCACTCACATACACAAAAATGTGAGCAGTGATGAAGCTGAAAATTAATGTAACAATTAGGACAGGAAGAAGCGATTGCAAAACTGCTTGTGCAGAGTGGCAGAAAGCGAGAATACAGATAATGTTCCGTCATTAGAGTGGAGAGTGTTCTGGGTGGAGAAGGGAAATATGCTACTCATATCCTTGCAGCTGCTAAGTTGCTTCAGTCGTGTCCGACTGTGCGACCCCGTAGACGGCAGCCCACCAGGCTCCCCCTTCCCTGGGATTCTCCAGGCAAGAACACTGGAGTGGGTTGCCATTTCCTTCTCCAATATATATCCTTGCAGAGAGTATGATAAATTATTGACCTATTCCAAAAATATTTGCTACAGTGAACTTAGCCATATGCAGCTCCTTCTATCAAGCTGTCTTCTCTGCCTCTTTCATTTAACCTGATTTCCTGCTATCAGATTACCAGAGAATTTTGTCATTGACTGTGGATGGGATATTAAACATGTCACAGGAACATCAGTATTCCAGAGTGAAATCTTGAGACTGATCACTTTGGGACCGCAGCTCACCCCTGGCCTTATCTCTGTATGACTGCAACGACAGTTATCATTTTAATAACTAGGTCTGTCTCCCTCTGGTTAAAACACAGATGAGTTGTCCACGTCCCCTTCCAAGCAAGGCCTTGCTGCCCAACTTCAGAGAGTGCTGTCTGCAGACAACCTCCAGCTATCAGCTCCTTCAGTACAGAGCTGCCTAACCCAAGCTCATGCCCTGCCAGGGTAACCCACATCTGGCTTATGTGAGTTGTTTATAGTTTATGACTTACATACATAACGCTGGTTTGAAAATTCTTGAATATGTCATTTGGGAAACATAAAGTACACATTTCTCCTACAGTTTCTACTAAGAGTGGAATTGCTGAGTCATGGTGTCTGCGTATGTTCACCTTTAGCAGACCCTGCCAGATATTGATCGTTTTTGAAAGTAATTATACAAATTTATACACTTCCTGCCTTATCTGAAAGTTCCAGTTGCTCCCCATTTTCTTCAGCATTTAGTATAGTTTTAGTCTTTTTTATTTTAATCATCATGGTGGGTTTCTTGTGATGTCTCATTGTCATTTTAATTTGCTTTTTCCTGATGCCTGATGAAGTTGTGCCTGTTTCCATATGTTTATTTGGCAATTGGGTATTCCCTTTTGTCTTTTGCTATTGGGTTACCTGCTTTTTCTTTTGATTTAAAGAAGTTTTTTTTAAATACCCTGGACATGAGTCCTTTGTCAGATATATTAATATGTATTGTAAATATCTACCTTTTGGCTTTCTTTTCACTCTTATTGGTGTACTGTGATAAAATGGCTTAATTGTAATATACACAAAATGATCTGTTTTGGAGAGAGTGGAATATGGCTGATATTTGTGTTTTAATCTTTGTTTCAATAATCTTTATTTAAATCTAGGTTTAAGAATCTTTGCTTCCCAGTGTTACAAAGATAATCTTCTGTTTTCCTCTTGATGCTGTATTGTTTTACCTTTTCCACTGAGATCTGCAGTCCATCTACATTTATTCTTATATACAGTGTGAGAGTGTAAGGCAGAACTCAAGATTTATTTGGTTTTCATATGTTTATGCAATTGACCCAATTTATTTTTAAAAATTTTCTTTTTACCAGTGTCCTGCTTTGTCATAAAAAGAGAACATGTTTTTGTGGGTCTGTATCTGGACATTCTGTTTTATTTCATTGGTCTGTTTGTTTCAGTAGTATCGCTTAGATTTTATTTTCTGTTTATTTTTTCTGCTATTTAAAAATACATTTATCTGTGTATGTGTGTATTTGTACACATCTCCAGCAAACTTGCTAAACTCACTTATTCATTCTAACTAGGCAATGGCACCCCACCCCAGTACTCTTGCCTGGAAAATCCAATGGACAGAGTAGCCTGGTGGGCTGCAGTCCATGGGGTTGCTAACAGTCGGACAGACTGAGCGACTTCACTTTCACTTTTCTCTTTCATGCATTGGAGAAGGAAATGGCAACCCACTCCAGTGTTCTTGCCTGGAGAATCCCAGGGATGGGAGAGCCTGGTGGGCTGCTGTCTATGGGGTCACACAGAGTCGGACACAACTGAAGTGACTTAGCAGCAGTAGCAGCAGGCCTGTAGACTCCTTTGCATTTTCTGTGTATACAATTATATTATCTGCAAATAACATCTATCTTATTTCTTTATAAGCCTTATCCCTTTTATTTCCTNGGTGGGCTGCTGTCTATGGGGTCACACAGAGTCAGACACAACTGAAGTGACTTAGCAGCAGTAGCAGCAGGCCTGTAGACTCCTTTGCATTTTCTGTGTATACAATTATATTATCTGCAAATAACATCTATCTTATTTCTTTATAAGCCTTATCCCTTTTATTTCCTTTGTCTTGTCTGAAATATACTGATTGAGAATCCTAGTCTATGTTGGATATACGTGGCATTAGTAAGGAGAAAGCTTTCAATATTTCAGTTTTACCATTAAGGATGATGTTAGCTTTATGACTTTTATAAATATCATAAGATGGGTTAAGGAACTTTCTTTTTTGTTCCTAGTTTGTTGAGTTATTATTATGAATGGATGGATGTTAAATTTTTTCAAGTGATTTTTTTCTTTATTCATCTATTGAAATGACTATTTGATTTCTCTCTTCTTGTTTTCTCTCATGTTATAATGGTTTATTGAGTATTAAACGAACCTTGCATTTTGGAATTAATGTACCTTAATCATGTTATATTATCTTTTTGTATGTAACTGGATTCTCTTGGCTGTTAGGTTTTTATATCCCTACAAAAGATACTGATCTGTTTTTTTTTTTCTTGTTTTTTAAATATCTTTGTCAGGTTTTCGTGTGATGCTCTGAAGTTCTTATAAAACAAGTTGGCAGTTGCTATCCCTTTTTCTTCTATTTTCTGGTAGAGTTCACATAAGGTTGTTGTTATTTCTTTCTTACATGTTTGAGAAAACTCACTGATAATGCCATATAGGTATAGGAATTGCCTGGTTGCCCAGCTTCCACTGCCGAGGGCACAGAGTCAATCCCTGACAGGAACTAAGCTCCCACAGGCCATGCAGCATGGCCGAAAACAAAACGAGACACACAGGTAAAGCATGTGGGTGTGGCTATTTGTGAAAGCGTTTTTAATTACATATGTTTATCCTAAAATATTTCATATTTTTCATTATACTATTGATATATAAATACATTCTTATAAAAATTCAAATATTAAAGATAAAACTAAAGACTCCTTTAACCATCACCCCATAAAATTTTTAGTTGTGCTTTACTGCGTTTCATCAGAGAAAGGACATGATATCCTGTGCTGGTCTTTGCAGGTTTAGGCTCTACCCAATTTGCCTGTTTGAGCTTGGGCAGCCTACTTTGAAGCAGCCACATCTCAATATCCTCATGAAGTTTTTAAGAGAATCATATGTGATGATTTTAGAAACAATGTTTAACATAGTGCCTGACACATATAAAGCATTCCTTGAATATTAACATTGAATTTGCTATTATTAGACTTAAAAAGATCTCAGAATGGATGTAAGGTACATAGGATTTCCTCCCCAGAGTAATTTTTAAAAATTCCCAGAGAAAGTGAATTCAGAGTTGAAACAAAGGTTTAAAAAGAAAAAATGGGTTAGGCACTTTCCATGGAGGAAACCCGTAAAAGCTGTTGTAAATGATTTTATATTCATTAAAATAAAACTACAAAAACAGAACAATGAATGAAGATTTCATCACTAATTATTCATAACAGAATTGAGGGAGAAACAATAAGAATAGAGGGAAAAGATGGGACATACAGCAGAAGTAACATTTTCTGTGATGGAAAGCAGTTCAAGACATCAAGGCCTTGGGACCCTGCCCCTGCCCTTGGGGGCTGGAGCAAAAGGTGCCCATAGATCAGTCAGCTGTGCCCTGGCATGGACTTTTCCTGAGCCTGTAAGAAAACCATCCCAGTACACACGAAGGTGCCTTCCTCAGCTTTTCTATATCAAGAGTCTTTGGCACAGGGCCTTTCCACACATAAAGAAGCTCAAACTTGGGTGGAAAAAAAAAAAACTGAGAATTTGACATTTCACAAGTTGTAAATTAGTAGAACTTATACACAGATAAAAGTTCCATTTGCCATCCCTAGCTCATGTTTCAGACTCACTTTTTCCTGCTATTTCAGAGAGGTGCTTTAAGCACTAAGTTGGGAAAAAACAAAATGTCTCTCTGTATGCAAAGGAAATTGTTCAGGTGTTGTTCTGTTGAAGTAAAACCCAAAGATCTGTAGTCTTCCAGTCACCTTAACTTTTATAACTAGATCTCATACATTTTGATTGTATGGTATACCATGAATCACTATCTGCAGAGATGTTATCACAGTTCTCCAGTTTCTGAAAAAGGGAGATATATAATTTGGTAGTCAAGAATTTGGAACAGGGAGGAGGATTATAGTTTCAACAATACCTTTGCCATCTACCTCACAGTGACAGAACTACACACAAGATTTTGTATGAAAGGATTTGTAAAATAGAAGGAAAAGTGTAAAGAAATGATATTCTCTCATTATTAGTTTTCTCATTTCCATAGAGAGACGAAATGTGCTAGATTAGATGAAAAGGTCACCTTCAATAGCGATGAGAAATGATGTTTAATAGACACATGTGGAACACACGTGGAGCACTTTGGAATAGGTGATCAGTACCCTCTCGTAGTCCATGTGATCTCACTTGACACATAACAAAAAGAAACCGTGGTTTACCTTACGTACTCTTTGGTAGTTCATTTTATGACAAAGAAAAGCAGCATATAGTATGTGGAAGAGGCACTAGCATGGAATGCTTTCCATTTTCCAGACATGAAACTTTGGAAAGGTCATTTAACCTGTTTCTTTTTTTCCCTATAAATTACGTATGTATAGTCAGATTTCTGTATCACAAACCACCCCCAAATCACAGTGGTTTACAACAATAATAACATACATTTATTCTCATTCAAGATATGCATCTGCCGATGTGTGCTCAGCTGTGGCTTTGCTCCAGCTGCTTTCCATATTTCTTGTTCTCAGACCTATAGGATAAACCCTTTGTGGGGCTTGCCTATTATCGTGGCTGAAAGAAAGGGCAAGTGAGTTGACGATACCTCTTACAGCTTCTGTGCAGTCCTGGCGTAGGCCCTGTCCGTCATCATTCCACTGGCCAAAGAGAATCAGTGGCCAAGGCCAGCATGACTGGAGCAGTGAAGTGCACTTCTCCCACAACCAGCAGCAAGTCATATAACATGGTTACAGGGAAGGATAGCGGTGAAAAAGAAGGGACAAGGGATACTTACTAGTGCTCTCAAACATTGTGAGTCTCAGACAAGAAAAGTATTTAAAAGTGCCTCATAACCAAATGGATTCTCTCTTATTTAAGAATTGCTATTATTGTTTAACAGTTCTTCTTACTGTTCCTTATCTGGAGGATCAGATCCTAACATATCATTGAAACCTATATTCTCCATTCTTACCGCTAACCTTTCTAAAGTCTTTAACTCTCTTAGTTGTAGTTTTTTAAAGCTATGTATTCATGTTTTGGGACCTCCCAGATGGCTCAGTAGTGAAGAATCTGCCTGCAACTTAGGAGACACAGGTTCAGTTCCTTGGTTGGAAAGATCCCCTGAGAAGAAAATGGCAACCTACTTCAGTATTCTTGCCTGGGAAATCCCATGGACAGAGGAGCCTGGTGGGCTACAATCCATGGGGTAAAAGAGTTGGATACAACTTAGCAACTAAACAAGAGCATTCATGTTTTTAAAATGTTACAAGTACAATTATTTATAGCCTCTATTACAGCTATATTAAACCCCTTTCAGAAATGTCTTTGGGCACCCGGAAAGTTTTTGACATTTTTTCCCCTGATGATTAAAAGTGACAAGATTCTCTTACAGGGAATTGGGAAAGTGTTATTAGAATGAGGAAGAAACTTAAAATACCAATATTCAAATCCTGTCTTAATAAACATAAAAATATAAACAGATATTAATTTTTACGAGGTGGACAACTAATGAATATACTCTATTGGCAGTGTTTTTCCACCTTACTGAATGCTACGTCTGTGAAAAACAGGCTCTTTTTTCTATGAAATATATTTGATATTTTAATATACAACATTATATATTGAATATGAAATCATATGGAATTTTAAAATCCAGTGATAAGCACTTATGAACCCAGTACGCAACCTGAGAGAGAACTGGACCATTACAATACCCTGGAAGTTGTCCATGTGCTGCTCTGCTGCTGCCCCTCCCCACCCCCTGACCCCATAGGTAATCACTGTCCTGTGATTTGTGTACTGCCAGTAGCTGCTGCTGCCTGTTTGTTTTTTTTTTTCCCCTTTTTAGTGTTTTCATATATGTGTGTGTCCTTTCCAGGTGGCTCAGTAAAGAATCTACCTGCAATATAGGAGACCCAGCTTCGATCCCTGGGTCAGGAAGATTCCCTGGAGAAGGCAATGGCAACCCACTCCAGTATTTTTGTATGGAGAATTCCACGGACAGAGAAGCCTGGTGGGCTACAGTCCCTGGGATCACATAGAGTCGGGCGTGACTAGGCGACTAACACAACAACATGTGTGTACCTGTCAATACCCTGGAAGTTGTCCATGTGCTGCTCTGCTGCTGCCCCTCCCCACCCCCCGACCCCATAGGTAATCACTGTCCTGTGATTTGTGTACTGCCAGTAGCTGCTGCTGCCTGTTTGGTTTTTTTTTCCCCTTTTTAGTGTTTTCATATATGTGTGTGTCCTTTCCAGGTGGCTCAGTAAAGAATCTACCTGCAATATAGGAGACCCAGCTTCGATCCCTGGGTCAGGAAGATTCCCTGGAGAAGGCAATGGCAACCCACTCCAGTATTTTTGTATGGAGAATTCCACGGACAGAGAAGCCTGGTGGGCTACAGTCCCTGGGATCACATAGAGTCGGGCGTGACTAGGCGACTAACACAACAACATGTGTGTACATCTCCAAATAGTGCATCCTTGATTTTTGCTTTGAGCTTTATAAAAACGTTATCATACTACATTGTTTTTAGGAATGAAATCTATGTTGCAGAATTAGTTTAAAATCATCCTCTACTGTTAGATATTTAGAGAGTGTTCTGCTATTTTACACAGAGCTTATACATTGGCCTTTGTGTGTATCCCCAATTATTTCCTTGGGAATAATTTCTAGAGGTTAAATTGCTGGGTTAAAGTGTAAGAACACTTTTATAAGGCTTCTATAAAAATAGTTGTATGTCAGGAAATGTGTCCATCTCAAAGATTTTAAGAAAACAAGCATTCAAATTTGCCTGGCAGATAATTATAGATCATTACTAGTTTTCTACTTTAAAAGGCAATAAGAATACACAAATGTCCCATTAGCTTATCAAATTAGAAAGTCCAAAACCAAATTCTTCAGTATTTCTGACCCCCTGAAATCCATTCTGTTCTTGTCACACTGTGATTGTACTATGCTCTCAGTTCCTAAGACTAGAAACCTTGCAGACATCTGTCTACTTCCCCACCACCCTTCAGCCACCTCACACTCCTCCTGAGTCAGTAATCAAATACTTGTAGTCTGTCTTTGCAGTGTCCCTGGAATCCACCCCTTCCCTTCCATTCTTACAAGCACTGCTCTGATAAACCCCTGCTAATCTGTCAAGTGGTCCATGACACAGCCTCTTAATTGGCCTGCTGCTGCTGCTGCTACTGCTAAGTTGCTTCAGTCGTGTCTGACTCTGTGCGACCCCATAGATGGCAGCCCACCAGGCTCCCCCATCCCTGGGATTCTCCAGGCAAGAACACTGGAGTGGGTTGCCATTTCCTTCTCCAATGCATGAAAGTGAAGTCGCCCAGTTGTGTCAGACTCTTCGTGACCCTATAGACTGCAGCCCACCAGGCTCCTCTGTCCATGGGATTTTCCAGGCAAGAGTACTGAAGTGGGTTGCCATTGCCTTCTCCAACTGGTCTGCTACCAGCCTTCAATCTCTTACCTTTCTAATTCGTCCTTCACTCTGTTACTTTCTCAAAACACAGACTTGTCTTTAAAACTGAAATCAAAACTCTTTGAAAAAAAAAAAAAAAAAAAACTGGAGTGGGTTGCCATTTCCTTCTCCAATGCATGAAAGTGAAGTCGCCCAGTTGTGTCAGACTCTTCATGACCCTATAGACTGCAGCCCACCAGGCTCCTCTGTCCATGGGAGTTTCCAGGCAAGAGTACTGGGGTGGGGTGTCATTGCCTTCTCCGTGTACACTGTTGGGAGGGAATGTAAATGGGTACAGCCATCATGGTAAAGTACAGATATAAATAGAAATACTGTATGATCAGCAACCCACTTCTTGGTATATATCTAAGAAAACAAAATGACTATGTCTAAGTGATATTACACTCTCACAGTCACTGTGGCATTATTCACAGTAGCCAAGGTATGTAAACAATTTAAATGTGTGATACACACACATACATACAACCACATAATAGAATGTTATTCAGCCTTAAAAAAGAATAAGGAAATTCTGCCATTTGTGACAACATGGATGAATCTAGACATTTCACTGAGTGAAATATGCCAGACACAGAAAGACAAGCACTGCATAATCTCACTGATATGTCGAACATAAAAAGCCCAACACACAGAAAGAGAGAGTAAAATGGTGGTTGCTACGGCTTGGGTGAAGGGGAAATGGGGAGATACTGGTCAAAGGCTACAGGCTTTCAGTTATGAGTAAGTTCTGGATACCTAATGTACATGCATGTGTACTTAGTCGCTCAGTCATGTCTGACTCTTGTGACCCCATGGACTGTAGCCCACCAGGTTCCTCTGTCCATGGGATTCTCTAGGCAAGAATACTGGAACCACCCCACCCCACCCCACCCTAAGAACTTTGTGTGTTATATTCTAGCCAGCCTGGCCTACTGTTCTCTATATATTTTTCTGTTTTCCCTTGTTCTTGTTACTCCCTCAGCCTAAAATACTGTTCCTCTCCCCCTCCTTTTCAGCAAGTTGAAATGCTAATACTCATGTTTCAAGATTCCAATGAAATGCCAGCTCCTCCATGGAGCTTAACATCAATGTAAGTTGTCATAGTTATGCACAGATGAGTCAGGCATGTTTGCTTCTCTCAAAATACTTTGAAAATCAAAACATGAAAAAAAATGCATGTTTTAAACATTTGCTGGATAGAAAACAATGCTAGGTAGAAAAAAGTAGAACACAAAAGTATTTTAAACATCAGTTATACTAAATTTTAAATGTATGTATAAATATATGTGTATGTTTATACATTTATATATGTATAAACACACATATATATATATGTTGACAGAGACAGAGACTGATAGGAATACTTGAGCTTGATGTTTATTAAGCTTCTAACATTTTTTTTTTTTAAATCAGGCAGGATGAGTACTTCTTTACAAAATTATTATAATGATACTTGTTAGGTTCATTATCTTTCATCAAGATGCTTGCTTGAGCTTAACAGGTTTCCATTTTAAAACTTAACCATATTAGGTCTAGTTGCAGGAGGTCAGCCAGTTGCTTCTCCTTCCTTTTCCTGTGTTGACTGGCTTAGTTGGAGGGGCCTGTTTCCTGGTCACGTCTGTCTAACCATAGTCCTAGGTCATCAGCAGTCCCCTCAAGTATAAAATAAAGGCATTGCTCTAGATGACTATCAGATGGGTGAACCGATGACCTTCAAGGTTCTTTCCACGCTCTGTATTCCGAGATACTTTCCACTCATGAGACAGAAAAAGTGTTCAAGGACCCAGCGAAGTACTGTTTGTTCTCTGCTCTAGGGTTCCCTGGTGGCTCAGGCAGTAAGAATCTGCCTGCAATGCTAGAGACCCGGGTTTGATCCCTGGATCAGGAAGATCTCCTGGAGAAGGGACTGGCTTCCCACTCTAGTGTCCTTGCCTGAGGAGCCTGGCAGGCTGCAGTCCATAGGGTTGCAGAACTGGACACAGCTGAGCAACAAACAGCTCTCTGACTAGCACCTTCCCTGGTGTCAAGCAGCCAGTTTCTCCTTTTATTGGCTCTGAACTGCCAAAAGATACTGTGTGGGGATTAGTACCCTGGGCTTCTGGTCCACATACACCACTACCTCTGGGGCCTTGGACGTGGCCCTTTCTGTCACTGAACATCTGTTTGCCTGTCTGTGAAATGATGAAGGTCAGGCTAGATGCTCTTTGAGCTTCTTTGCAGAGGTAATGTAGTTTCATAATTGATATGTGTGAAATATCCGAGGATTTTTTACCATATAATCACAGATACATGTTTCAAAGTTAAGAAATCATCAGAATAGAACTATTCACAAAAGAGTTTTTCCTTCATAAAGTGGTATAGATATAAAATGGGAGCAGGAAGGGAGAAAATGCAGGAAAGTGTGTGTGATTGAGGGATAGCCTGGCCCCATCACTTACTTCAACTCACCTTAATATTTTTCTCATCTGATGAATATTTTTCAAGTCTTAAAATTGTTACCTTTAGTAATATAAATCAAAAAATTTGAGAATCTCTTCTAGGAAATTAAAATATTGGGATAGATTTTAAATATGCACACAAATTTAGATCAGTCTAGAAATAGTAGAATATATCTCAAATATATGAACTCTAATAATCATTACAGAGATTTCTTAAGAGAGAGACTCTGAAGTCTAAACAAGAGAGCCCCATTTTAATTTCAAGGGACAAACTAATATTTGATATATGATACAAGTTCAAACTACCTTACAGTTGCGCTCGTTTCACACACTAGCAAGGTAATGCTTAAAATCCTTCAAGCTAGGCTTCAGCAGTATGTGAACCAACAACTTCCAGATGTACAAGCTGGATTTAGAAAAGGCAGAGGAACTAGAGGTTAAATTGCCAACATCCATTGGATCATAGAAGAAGCAAGAGAATTCCAGAAAAACATCTGCTTCGTTTACTACACTAAAGCCTTTGGCTGTGTGTGTGTGTATAACAAACTGTGGAAAATTCTGAAAGAGATGGGAATACCAGACCACCTTACCTGCCTCCTGAGAGACCTGTATGCGGGTCAAGAATCAACAGTTAGAACCGGACATGGAACAACGGACTGTTTCAAAGTTGGGAAAGGAGTATGTCAAGGCTGTATATTGTCACCCTGCTTATTTAACTTATATGCAGTATACATCATGTAAAATGCTGGAATGGATATGTCTATCACAAGCTGGAATCAAGACTGCCAGAAGAAATATCAACAACCTCAGATACATAGATGATACTCCCCTAATGACAGAAAACAAAGAGGAACTAAAGAGCCTCTTGATGAAGGTGAAAGAGGAGAGTGAGAAAGCTGACTTAAAACTCAAGAAAGAAAAGAACTTAAGAAAACTAAGATCATGCCATTCAGTCTTATCGCTTCATGACAGATAAATGGGGAAACAATGGAAACAGTGAGAGACTTTATTTTCTTGGGCTCCAAAATCACTGCAGATGGTGATTGCAGCCATGAAATTAGGATAATTCTTCCTTGGAAGAAAAGCTATGACAAACCTAGCTGCTGCTGCTGCTAAGTCACTTCAGTCGTTGCTGACAAAGGTACATCTAGTCAAAGCTGTGATTTTTTTTCCAGTAGCCATGTACAGTTGTAAGAGTTGGACCATGAAGAATTCTGACTGCCAAAGAATTGGTGCTTTTGAACTGTGGTGCTGGAGAGGACTCTTGAGAGTCCTTGGACTGCAAGGAGATCCAACCAGTCAATCCTAAAGGAAATCAACCCTGAATATTCTTTGGAGGGACTGATGCTGAAGCTCCAATACTTTGGCCACCTGATGTGAAGAGCCAATTAATTGTACAAAACCCTGATGCTGGAAAAGATTGAAGGCAAGAAGAGAAGGGGGCAATAGAGGACAAGATGGTTCTATGCATCACCGACTCAATGGACATAAGTTTGAGCAGACTCTGGGAGATGGTGACGGATGGGGAAGCCTGGCATGCTGCAGTCCATGGAGTCACAAAAAGTTGGACATGACTTAGCAACTGAACAAAAACTTGATTCCAGAGTTGCTTCTGTTATACATAATTGTTACTGTTTAAACAAGTATTTCTTTTCTAGTAATTAGGTTTTTTTTTTTTTTTCCATTTTGATGGGTAGTCATAAATATTAACCACCAGCAGTGCAGGGATAATTTATATTCAAATTGTCAGACATCACTCTGTGAACACATAAAATAATTTAAATTTATTTAGAACCTTTTATACTGAAGTGCTCTACACATATTTCTTTATAATCTGATTGCAAGCTATATATAGGCCTCTCCTACCTGAAACAGAGCAGCAACCAAAGTAATTAAAGAATACAGCTTCAAAAAAGTAGAAGAAAGAAGGAAATGTATTTTTTACTTGTTCGTCTATGCTCTTATCCCTATAGGATTGGAGAATCCATGTTGACCAAATGCACCAGCACAAAAGTGGGATTGAATCTGCTCTAAAGGAAACCAAGGTATGTGAATTACTTCAGATGAGTCCGTGAGTCCATTTATTCATCTGTGAAGTACCTATTAAGGGAAGACATGAAAGAAAAATGGCCCAGTCCTTACCCTTGAGAAGTTTACTGATCAAATATACCATATTATATTTCAACAGCCCTAAGATTTAAACCAACTAAAGAAAGGTAACTATTTAAAGGGTGTGTGTATGTGTATATATATATATATATATAGTTTATTGCATACTTTAGTTTATTTATATATGTAGGTGTGTTAGAATCATTTCATCATTCCTTCCTCTTTGAATCCCAAAGAATAACAGAGCGCCAGGCCAGCAATGCCTAGAACCTACAGCTTCCAGGCTTGCTGCCCGGCCAGTAATAGGGACTTTTGGAGACTACCACAAGGAAGCCAAACTGGAGTAAGGTTCTGGTTCCCAGACTGGAGCTATAAGTTTGGTTTGGTTTGAACAGTGTAAGTTTATTTTCCCACAGCTCCAGAGGATAGAAGTCTGATATCAGGATGCCAGCACGACCAGGCTGTAGGGAGGGCTCTCTTCCTGGCTCACATGCAGCCACTTACTTGCTGTGTCCTCACATAGGGAAAGAGAGCTATGATGTCTCTTCCTCATATTATAACAACACCAGTTCTGTGAGCTCCACTCTGATGACCTCATTTAATCAAAATCACCTCCTAAAAGGCTCCAATACAGTCACTTGAGGAGAGATGGGGGAAACGAAGGCATCAACATATTAATTTCAGAAAACACAATTCAATCATAGCAAGATTGCTCATGCCAAAGTATGAATGTGCTATAGAACCCCTTTTTCCCTCTGGATACCACTCAAAACTGGCATCTTTTTTGTGTCACCCAATGATGTCACTGCATACTAGAGCGATAAGTTTAATGATCTACTTCCAGCTGCAATATTCCAGTCATCTTTGAATTGTACTTATAAGAAAATTAAGTTATTCCTTTACCTACTTTGATTGTGAACTTTAAAGCAAATTCCACTCACACACATTTTGGATTTGCATGAGGACAAATAAATCAACTAACACTACCAGGTGCTTTTTAATTTTAACATTCTGCAAAGTGTGACTAAAATAATTCTCCTTGCAGACTTTTTTGTTACTGAAAATTTCAAAATGTTTCGTCTTTTTCATTTGTAACTAAGAATTTGTGGGCTGAACAGAGGGAGATTTAACCCATTTAAAACTACTTTGGAAAAACATATTTGTGCATTCTTTGCCTATTAAAATTTCATGAAATTTCTAGGGATTTTTGGACAGACTTCATAATGAAATTAGTAGGACTCTGGAAAAGATTGGCAGCCGAGAAAAGTACATCAACAATCAGCTCGAGCACTTGGTTCAGGAGTATCGCGCGGCTCAAGCCCAGCTGAGTGAGGTAACTGGAGTGACACTCTGGGCTCATTCCGGGTCATGACTCTAATCCCTGAACTTGACACAGGACTTCTCTTCTAGGGGATCATGCAGTACTTTTCACAGACAGCAGCGCAATAATTCTCTGCCCGCATTCGGAAGCAAATGCAACTTGTCACCTCCATTTTACGTGTGCTAGAAATGACATCCTGGGAATCTTTAAAATGCATTTCTTCATCTGACTGAAGGAAAATAAGTCATATATTCCTTAGAAAAGGAACAGAGTGTCAGGACACCTGGTTTTGTTTCTAAGTCTGCTGTTAATTTACTGTCTGAGTAGGAGGAAGTAGAAGAGTATGCATTTACGTGAGTCAGGGAGAAAAGACAGCCTTGCCTAATGGCTTACAACCACATAATAAGGGATATGAAAGCAAGACACATTCAAAGACAGCAGTTTAATTAATTAAATGAGCACTTTTTTGATCCTTGCAACGTTTTAGAATTTCAACCAGAAATAAAATAAAAACCTTCGTCCTTTGAAAGCAGCCGTGCTTTGTTCCAGCGGCAGGGATCTAAAGGCTTTTTTCTCTGGGATTTATGCTCCCCACTTTCCTGATGTCGAGGAAGACCACTAAGAGCACTTACTGATGTCAGCTGAAGGCAGACAAGGCTTGGAGAAGAGAATGGGAATAAACTGGAGACACTTCTGTATTAATACTTTGAGGAGTTCTCAAAGATGAAGCAGAAACTAAGCTTCACATTTTTTATTGTTTGTTTAATTAACTGTTCACACATATATACACGTATTCATGGATAATTTTTACTTTTAAAATGCTGTAAAAAGTCTCTTATTAAAGCCACCCTGTATTTCTCAAACACCGACACTAAATAATTGTTAAATTAGTTCCCAAGAATACATTCATACTGCCTGTTAAATCTTACTAATTACTGATTCTGATGTTCTATTGTTTTTGAGAATGAGTTTTCTCTGCATAGCGGGCAGATTAGATCAACCAAGAGCCATTGTCTAAACTGTTTAGGAACGGCTGAGGACAGATTTTTATGGTGAACTGTGGCCCTGTGTGTTACGCAGTCAGTATATGGTGATTGAGGTAGTTCACCCTTATATAGTGTTTTCATTAAATGCATGGTGCCTGTTAGGGACATTCAAAGAGCTGCTGTTAAAATGCCACTTTTCACAAATGTATTCACAGACAAGAAAGGGGGTTGTCATAAAATGATATGCAGAAATTGTGAATACAAAGAGGTCATATTTAAGTAATCTCCTTGTTTTGATTTTGCCATTAATCAAAATGTTTTCTCCCTCAGGCAAGGGAGCGTTACCAGCAGGGAAACGGTGGAGTAACTGAAAGGACCAGAATCCTGTCTGAGGTACTCACTGTGTTCACCCAGATTCTCACCTGTCAGCAGGGCCCTGCTGTTGACAGCCATGGATGGTTTAATACTGCTACAACCATGGTCGTTTACTTTAGTAATTGCTTCCTTTTCTTCAGGAGGAAAATCCCTAAATTTTCTTTTCAATGAATCCGTTAGGTATTTATATACCTACTTATTTCCACAAAGTGCCTAAAATTGTTTTACTAAATATAACGTAAAACATGCTAATGATATTAGCACATTTATAACCTTCCTTGATCTTTTTAAAAACATAATAATTATAATTAATATATAGAAGAGTAAGTATTTACTTAAATGTCTATGGTAAATTTTAATGTTAGTATTTAAGATATAATTTTTTTTAATGATTGTTGCTGATAACTTGTATGTGATCCTATTTCTCTGTCCAGATATTGAGACAGGCATTTAACCCTTTCCCTTCTAAAGACTTTTTAGAAGGGATTTTTAGAATATTTTTAGAATAGTCTAAAAAGAAGAGTTTTTACAATGTTTACATACATTGTTGTGTTTACTTTCATCATTTTTCAAGAGATGGAAGACCTAATATATATTAGTTATATTAATAATACATGTATTATATTTTATGTATTAGGTCTTACCTTTAAATATGTATGTGTGTTTATATATATATATATATATAAATAATATATACTCCCACTTCTCACTGAAGAGCTGAGAGGGAAAAAACCTGACAAGATCAGTAGCCAGTGTGGGACTAAAGTCTAAGACTATCTGTGGATACATTCGAGTATACCTGTTACAAACTTTTCTGTATAGTGGGCTTCCGAGGTGGCTCAGTGGTAAAGTATCCACCTGCCAGTGCAGGAGACACAAGAGATGTGGGTTCAGTCCCTGGGTCGGGAAGATCCCCTGGAGAAGGAAATGACAACCCACTTCAGTGTTCTTGCCTGGAGAATCCCATGGATGGAGGTGGGCTCTAGTCCACGGGGTCACAGAGAGTCTCACATGACAGCACACAGAGCAGACACACACATTTCTGTACGGTAGGACTAAGCTTTTTTCCTGGAGATTATTTGAGGAGTAAATAGCTATTTTAAAATAATAAGAATATTACTTTAGAAATATTTAGACTCTAGTCCTTTGGTGCTTCTAGGCAGATAAAACATTATATAGAACTAAAGTGCTCACTTAATGTTAGGTAAATTAACACTGGAAGGGAGTCCAGGGAACCATTTAGTTCTTTCGGAGTATGTAGTTATCCCCAGTTGTAACATTTCAGATGCCTGAACAAAATTAATTTGCTTTACTTGGATGTGCCCTTTATTCCCAAGGAAGTTTTTACTCACCAGTATGATAAAAAATAAAGACTACTAAGTTATAATAATTATGGTTTGGTTCTAGATTGTATCAAAATTTTTTCAGTTTTTAAAGGTGATAACTTTCTACCAATATTAACGCTAGTTTGGAATTTTGCTAATAACAGAGACTATAGTACAATTTTGAGTATGATGTAGAGTATATATAAGGGCCAGTATAACATAACGGTATGCCTCTTGGAGTTCATGGTTTGGATAAAGCAGTTAGAATATTTTTACATATAGCCATATGGCATAAATGTTATTTTTAGTGTCCTGTAGTGGAAGAGGTGGCATATTCTCTTACAAAATTATAATATTAAGAAAGATACCTAGTAAATCTTTAGAATTAGCAGAGCCTTTAGGATGTTTATGGTATTTTAATTAATAACTAGTCATTAGAGACTTGCATGGTAGATGCTGTGAGATAACTGCAAGGTTTGAGTGCCTAATGCCTAAAAAAACCAACTTAGATCTTTTTTATTCTATCATGTTACAACCTGAGACAGTTCATGAGAAAGTAATTTGGTGATGTTTAACAATAGAAGCACGCTTAGAAGATAAAAAGCTTAGCATGTCTGCATACTTCATCTTATTGTTCAAATTATGTCCAGGATACTGCTAATATCTTTGTATCCCTTTTTGTGTGTATTATGTCTGAATTATTTGTCTTAATACATCATTCAAAAATTTAGACGTTTCTTTAAAATCCAGCACTCATGAGGACTTTTGTTTTCAATGAAAAGGTTACAGAAGAGCTAGAAAAGGTGAAACAAGAAATGGAAGAAAAAGGCAGCAGTATGACTGACGGTGGTAAGTACACACTAATTTTAAGAAGGCAATGAGCAAAAGCAGTGTCTCTCCTTAAGAGATGTATTTTAAGAAGATATTAATGAATAGGAAGTCTCCTTTTTAAAATGAATGTGTTTGAAGGAGGGGTACATGGTAGAAAATGATGTCTGATAATCAGTATACTATCTTCCTTATAAATGAGCTAGAAGAGTCATTTTTACTATTGTTCAGGATTTTATTCAAACTATATCTGTTCAGAAATGGGATAGAAAATATTTAAATATACACTTTGATATGCCTGTTTAAAAAAGTAATATTTTGTTCTGTTTTCATCCAGTGAGATTCATCATTCCATTTTATTGTACAAAAACACTCAGTGTAGGTGGTGATGTGATGACTCCCTTTTTCACTCACCCCCAGTAGGCCTGATGGGCAAGGGTCAGATAGGGAAGAATTAATATCCCTACAGTAATCATCTCCAATGTGAACTAGTTGCTTTGACATGGCCTGGTGGTGATTGCCCAAAGGCCTTTTTATGTTCTAGAAAGATTTTAGAGTTCTAATGGTATATACTGAGTAATCTTTCAAAAGGTGATGTATAGAGGGTTTGCAGTATGTTTGAATGAGCCTATTAGCTGTGTCTCAAAGTAATTCTTTCTTCCCTTTTTATCCCTTTTTTAATCTCCTTTCTCCCATAGTATCCTTTTTTCCTTAGACAGATATACTAGCCCATTAAAAAATACTGAAGAAATCATTATATACCTCTTTAGCAACTCTTCCTCTAGAAAAGAAGTTCAGCCTCAGTACATCAAATGCTACATCATTTCCCAGCCTAGAAATTTCAGGTGTTTAAAATGCCACAGCAAAACTGTGTGAATGTCAGTAAATTGTTGGCTATGTTTTTAACCCTATTTTTGGCTTAAGACAAAGTGAGGAAAATGTCATACCATTCTGTAATAAACTGATACTCCAAATGAAAATTTTTATTCCATGTTATTTTCATTCTGCAGCTCCTCTGGTGAAGATTAAACAGAGCTTAACGAAGCTGAAGCAAGAAACTGTTCAAATGGACATTAGAATCGGTGTTGTGGAACACACATTACTCCAGTCGAAACTGAAGGAAAAGTCCAACATGACAAGAGACATGCATGCCACAATCATTCCAGAATCTGCTATAGGCTCTTATTAAAACATACCATTTTTCATGCTTCTGATTATTGGTTTTTTATAGAAAATCATATTTCATGTTGCATAGATTACAAAGCACAGTTATTCCTCTTCAAGCATGTTGATGGGTATTTTTTTACAAACATACACACATATTGTATCATGATGATTATGGATGGTCAAAACTTTTAAATTGAATATAATATTTAATAAAGTAATTTAAAATTCTCACTTTCAAAGCAGCTTTCACTAATCATTACATATAGTAAAGCCCTGACCTGGTGGCTCCCTGTTCTTACGGTTCCCTGCGTTTGAGGGAGAGGAACATGGTGCAGAGTGGGTAGGACCCATGCCTTCTGCAGGTGCTGCTGCTGTTGTCAGCACATGGACCTTTGGCACAAGCCAGCCCCTTCCATTTGATACACACACAGTGATCTCAAGTGTTTCTGCTCCCAGATGCAGCCAGCAATGGCTGGGAATTCTTTCCAAAATTCCAAACTACCCTTGCCTCAACTTTATGGTTACCTAAAATTACATTTTTTTAAAAAAGCATGAAAATAAAACTTCAGTATCTTTATTAACATTTGAAGTTTATTATTTACCATGACCATTTCATGACTAAATGATTTTATATCTACTATGATCTAAGGTGATCCAAAATCACTGCAGATGGTGACTGCAGCCATGAAATTAAAAGACGCTTACTCTTTGGAAGAAAAGGAATGACCAACCTAGATAGTATATTCAAAAGCAGAGACATTACTTTGCCGACTAAGGTCCATCTAGTCAATGCTATGGTTTTCCTGTGGTCATGTATGGATGTGAGAGTTGGACTGTGAAGATGGCTGAGTGCCGAAGAATTGATGCTTTTGAACTGTGGTGTTGGAGAAGACTCTTGAGAGTCCCTTGGACTGCAAGGAGATCCATCCAGTCCATTCTGAAGGAGATCAACCCTGGGGTTTCTTTGGAAGGAATGATACTAAAGCTGAAACTCCAGTACTTTGGCCACCTCATGCGAAGAGTTGACTCATTGGAAAAGACTCTGATGCTGGGAGGGATTGGGGGTGGGAGGAGAAGGGGACGACCGAGGATGAGATGGCTTTATGGCATCACGGACTCGATGGACAGGAGTCTGAGTGAACTCTGGGAGATGGTGATGGACAGGGAGGCCTGGCGTGCTGCGATTCATGGGGTCGCAAAGAGTCGGACACGACTGAGCGACTGAACTGAACTGATGATCTAAGGTTCCCTGATAAAAAATAAATATTTCAGTCATGTTTGATTATGTTCCTGTAGTAAATAAAGAGGTGTATACATTTCTCAGTTCTACTTTTTTCTGTGGTATCAGATATACTAAAGAATCATTTTGTAGCAGAAGGAAGGATAGCAAGTCATGTCACGATCAGCCACCTGGTACTGACAGTCTTTACTTACACATCACTGAGCAACTTTCTCATCTGGGATTTCTAAGTTGGTGACATAAGTAGTATGAGAGTGACCAGACTTGCAACTGGGGGAAACTGATGAGATGTGCTCAAACCAGAAGATAGCCCACACTTATTTTTTGAAAATAAAGGGGAAACAAGGATCTAGTGATAAATTTTGATTAGAATACTGTATATATGGGTGTGTATATGCATATATATGTGTGTGTATATATATATGACAGAAAAAATAAAATCCCCTTCTTATTTTTCATTTGATTATTTCCACCCTGCCTTTTTTTTAGCCTTTGCCTTCAATATATATACCCTCACACACACAAATCTTTTTCTTTCAAACTTCCTAGTTTAAGATTACATTTAGATAAATCAGTATGCATAAACTGTTCTTTTACTCAGGAGTAAAAGTGAAAATCCTGCCTGACTCTTTGTGACCCCATGGACTATACACTCCATGGAATTCTCCAGGCCAGAATACTGGAGTGGGTAGCCTTTCCCTTCTTCAGTGGATCTTCCCAACCCAGGAATCAAACCCAGGTCTCCCATGTTGCAGGCAGATTCTTTACCAGCTGAGCTATCAGGGAAGCCCGTTATTCAAGGGGGTGGCAATCAATACAATGGCAAAGTCAGTTTATTTAATTTGGGATAACAGGTAGTTTAAAATGAAGTCCCACATTTTTCCCTTCCTTTATGGTCATTGGGAGGAGCAGAACAGAAAGACCAAATCCTAACTTTTGGACCCACAAACTTAACAGCAGTTTCCCTGGAACTTACTTGCATAGGTATTGTCATGGCTCAGAGGTAAAGCCTCTGTCTACAATGCGGGAGACCTGGGTTCGAGCCCTGGGTTGGGAAGATCCCCTGAGGAAGGAAGTGGCAATCCACTCCAGTACTATAGCCTGGAAAATCCCATGGACAGAGGAGCCTTGTAAGCTACAGTCTGAGCAACTTCACTTCTCGCTTTCACTATTGTCATAGCTAAGTAGTAATGTGGCGAATTCAATCAGTGCAGAGACCCCTTCTAGATAAATGAGAGCTCCCCAAAAAATGTACTGTTACTCAGAAACAAAGTGCACTCTTCATTTCATGCAAATGCAATAATCTAAGGACTCTTCCAATAACTAGTGTAAGCAACCTATTTTCACTTCATTTGAAATAATCCAGTTTACTCAGGTTGGGCCAGGTGGTCCTCCTTTCAGTTCCCATAGAGCCCTGTGAATAACAGAACTTGTTGTACTATATTGTCATTATTTTTTCCTCCATCATCTCTAATAGATTGAGCTGCTTGAAGATAAGGAGAAAATCTTGTTTCTGTGTTGCTAACCAGGTCCTGGCACATAGGGTGTGAGTTAGTAAGTGAATATGTATTGTGCAGCTTGAGAGTATATTGCAGGTCCTATTCTACAGCAGATTAATTATATTATCAAATCTGAGATCTGACAGTTTCAAGATAGTAATTATAAATCATAGGTCCAGGATTGGAATTAGCAGCATTAGTATGAATTCATGGATTTTTCATAGTTATATTAATTATAAATATTTATAGATATAGAAATACAAATAATTTTATACATGTGTTTACTAGTGTCTAGAAACAGTAGATAGCAATGAGAATACCTAGCACTCAGATCTTGGTTTCTAAATTTTCTACTTAAAAAAAAAAAAAAAAACAAACAGGTTTCTTAGAAAAATTAGTAATTCCTGGGCTAGGGCAGAGAAAGCACAGATGAGCCCGGAATTCTTTGCCAGATAGTAAGGACATGTACACAGAAATGATGGGGATATGGCTAAAGGACATAGACTGTAGAATATCGTACTAGCCAATCTGGGACAACTGAGCATCAAAACAAATAATTATAGTAATAAATTATAACCCAGAGAATAAAACAACAAACTATGTGTCCATACAGGTAGAGATAAATGAATCAATGGCAGAAGAGAAGGGTCCTCCTTATAGTACAATAACAGCTAAGATAAAAGAAATATAGCATTTAGAAATCACCATCTGGCGACTGCCATGCAGGTGTATCTCACAGATACTGTAGGTTCAATCCCAGGCTACCACCATAAAGCAAATAACACAATAAAGTATATCACATGAATTTTTTAGTTTCCCAGAGCATGTAAAGGTTATGTTCACAATAAACTGTAGTCTCTCTTGTCTGCAATAACATTAAAACTATATTGTACTATATTGTATATATTTTAATTAAAAAATACTTTATTGCTAAAAACTGCTAACCATCATTACAAGTCATAGTAATAGAATCAAGGCCCACTCATCAGGTTGTGAACAAGAAGTTTAACTGTGAATAAATTGTGTTCCTTCCCAGGATGGTTGAGAAAGGATAGACAGGAAAGAGGGGAGAAGAAAGATCTCCACTTCTGCTGGGACTTTTTAAATAGTCAAGAAGGAAAGTACTCTTCAAGCAGAAAATTGAGAGACAAATTTGGATAATAGCTAATTATCATTCAATGATATCTTGAGTAGCAAATAAGAAGGAATTTGATGGAGGGAAAAAAGATCACTAATCAGGGAATTTCCTGGTGTTCCAGTGATTAGGATTCCACGCTTCCACTGCAGAGGGCATGGGCTTAATGCCTGGTCAAGAACCAAGATCCCAAATGCCACATGGCATGGCCAAAAAGGAAAAAAAAAAAAAGATCACTGATCATATAATAATAATAGTAAACATTTGAAGAATTAAGTTTTCTTAACAATTACCCAAATGAAGCACAGAGAATGAAATAAGCATTTCCAAAGCATGCTGGGAAAATGGCACAATATTACTGGTAATTTGAACTGGCCTCAATTTGCTTCTTTATATACGTTGTTGTTGTCTAGTTGCTAAGTTGTGTCCAACTCTTTGTGCCCCCATGGACTGCAGTGCACCAGGCTACTCTGTCCATGGAATCTAGCCATGAATACTGGAGTGGGTTGCCATTTCTTGACAAATGCTAAAACTAGTAGGTGAAAGTTTAATGAAAAACTGAGTATTTACATAATCTCAAAGCCCATGAGATATTCTACAGAAAGAAAAATCATAACTTGACGGTGGAGAAACCTGGGATATATCGCATTAAGGGATCAAAAGTTAACGTTACTAGCAGTGAAACAAATAGATATCATCGTTTCTCCTGAAAAAGGCACACATTCCTGAAAGTGTATGATTTGAATCTGTTAATAGTCATGAGAAAACATCAGACAAATCCAATGGAGGGATGTTTTACAAAATGGCCTCTGTTCTTCAAAAAAGTGTACTTGTGGCTGAATCACACTGCTGTATGGCAGAAGCCAGCACAATATGGTGAAGCAATTATCCTCCAATTAAAAAATAAATTTAAAAAAAATCAAGAGAGGCTGTGAAATAAAAAAAAGAAATTACAAGGTCATGAAAAACAGACTGAGGAATTGCTCCAGATTAAAGGAGGTGAAAGAGACAATTAAATGCAACAAACAATTCAAGACTGAATACTGGGCAAAAAAAATAAAAAAGCCTTTATTAGAAAAGGTAAGATTTTCTGAGACAGGTAAGATTAAGATCTATAGACTAGATAATAGTGTTAAATCAACATTTTTTTAATATATTTGTACTGGAGTTATATAAAAGGATGTCCTTTGTTATAGCAATACATACAAGTATTTGAGGCAAAGAAGCATCATGTCAGCAACTTGCTCTCAAATGGTTCAGGAAAAAAAATGTATACTTGTGTGTATGTTTGTATATTCACACACATATAGAGAAAAAGAGTGATTTTTAAAAATATGGTTAACATTTTGAGATTTGAGAGAATAATATATAAAAATATAGAAATCCACTGTAAATTTTTAGAAGTTTTCTATAAATCTGAAATCACTTCAAAGTATAAAGCTAAAAAAATGATGGTTCTTGGAAATGATATGCTTCGGATAAAGTAAGTCTCCCTTTGAATAGGCAACTTGTATGAATTGTATGACCTCTCCAATAAAATTATATGGCCCATTGAACATGTCTTAAACTTACATAATCATTTACTCATTGATGAAGTAGGAACAACTTCCTGACACCTCTAAGGAACTATTTCTCTACTGCCCTCTTAATTAACCTAGGTCAGCATTTCGCATGAGTTTAAACAATAAGCAAATGTTTGTATAACCAGTAAATTTGAAAAACATTAAACAAGTTTCATTTCCTTCAGGACTTCTCATCTACACTGTGAATCTGCAAGCAGCAAATGTAGTTCCTTTTCTTTTTCACAAATAATGTAACAGCAGACCCTCTTCACCGAGAATCCCCTTTAAGAATGTAGATTTAGGTAAATGGGTGTGAAAACTCAGTGTGCAAATCTTAGATTATTTTCCAACCTTTTATTAGAACAGATGGATCTGTGAAGGAAGATGAGAAAACATGTAATTCTCTGATTCAAAACTCTTCTGCGTGACGTGGATGGTTAACAAACATGGGTTTGAATGCTCAGGGTCAGTAAACTTTAAGGATTTAGGAACCTTTGTAGAGAACCTAGGATTAAATGCCCAAATGCTTTTCTTCTTAAAACTCTTTTCTGCCAGCCTGAAATGCTTCTTGTGTTTTCTTTAAAGCAGTCTTCTTTATAACAATGTGATTGAAGTAGTTAGGATCCTCTCTATTTTGTAGTCGAATAGCATTCATTGTCAAAGCTTTACCTTTTTAAAAACTGAATGCGCCCAACAACCAAGTCATAATTCCTAAGACTTTATATTTGAAAAGGTGGCATGGTCTTTTAAAGGGTAAAATCAATTTGGGATTACTCGTTTGTTGTCGTTTGACAAGTCTTTTTACAAATACAGGGAAGAGGAGGGCAAGAACCATCTTAATGTGTTCATGTTACCGTGTTCTAAAGAATACATCTTAAGCATTAGATTTCCATAATTGGGTGCTTTCAATACAGACATGCAAAGTTCAAACCTGCGATTTGCTGAGTCACCATTAGTATTTTGTTTCAGGCCACCTTGGTCCACTCCATACTTTGTCCTTGCCTCTTTAAGAACTGCAGTGACACTTTCCAGTTGCTCCTCAATAGTGCCCTAGAGCTCATCATATGCTTTTTCCCATCCCATATTTGAGAAACTATTGGATAAAATCTTTGTACATAGCCCCTACTCTACGGGTCAGTAGTCAACAGCAAGTGGCTTAGATGGTAAAGTGTCTGTCTACAATGTGGGAGACCTGGGTTCAATCCCTGGGTCAGGAAGATCCCTTGGAGAAGGAAATGGCAATCTACTCCAGTACTATTGCTTGGAAAATCCTATGGACAAAGGAGCCTGGTAGGCTACAGTCCACGGGGTCGCAAAGAGTCGGACATGACTGAGTGACTTCACTTCACTTCACTTTACCCTACACAGCATTCTCTAGGTTGGAAACCTCTGAAGTTCCTAACTCTAGTATGGAATCAAGTAGGCAACTTCTTTTTTTATTTTTATCTTTACTTTATTTTGCTTTACAATACTTTATTGCTTTTGCCATAGATTGACATGAATAAGCCACATGAATCAGCAACTTATTAAAAAAAAAAAATCCGATTTCCCAGCCCTCCTCTCCCTCAGTTCTTATTGCACAGGTCTTGGGTGGAACCTTGGGTTGTCAGAAAGTTTAAAAAGCTCCTCAGGTGCCTTTGATGCAGCTAATCTAAGAACTCCTTTAAGGAATTACCACTCTAGAAATGTTTCCTGGCTATGAGTAAACAGATAAACTACCTTAGATCTAAAAGGGTCTTCAAAGAGGATCTAAATTAGTGCTTCTTCTGTGAGCTACCTTAAAATTAACCCCATCTGAAATGATTTTTAATAAAGTACCCTAGATTATTCACCATTAGAGTTTAAGACATACTAATATTAAAAACTGTCTTTAAAAAATAGTAAAACCAAAGCCATAAAAGGTTAAGTGCCCCGCCTATTTAACAAACCAAGATTACAAAGTGCAGAGTTTCCTAAGTTATTCTTAACACAGTTTGGAGCAACTCTGAGGGCGCTTCATGGTCACAGCCTATCACCCATCCTGTCCCATCTATAGCCCAACACACGATTATACAGTCAGATTTCCATTCATAGCCAAAAACTACTTTTTTCTCTACTCCCTATGTAAAGGCTTTGGCATAGAACACTGTATGGGGAGTCCAGACACCTTGATTCCAATCCCAACTTTTCTAGTAACTTTCTGCATGACTTTAAGGATGTTACTTATCTTCAGCATTTATTTTCTTCTGAAAAGTTAGGAGTAGTACTAACATATTCTGGATGCTTCTAGTCCTAAGACTGCATGAAATTAAATTTTAATAGGCTCACCTCCACTGGAGAAGGCAGTGGCACCCCACTCCAGTACTCTTGCCTGGAAAATCCCATGGACGGAGGAGCCTGGTGGGCTGCAGTCCATGGGGTCGCTAAGAGTCGGACACGACTGAGCGACTTCACTTTCACTTTTCACTTTCATGCATTGGAGAAGGAAATGGCAACCCACTCCAGTGTTCTTGCTTGGAGAATCCCAGGGACGGGGGAGCCTGGTGGGCTGTTGTCTCTGGGGTCGCACAGAGTCGGACACGACTGAAGCAACTTGGTAGCAGCAGCAGCCATTGTAGTAGCTTGCAATGGTGTACCATCCCCTAAGAGCTCATTGTCAGAGATTCAGACATTTTGAGAGTGGTTGTTAAACTGTTGTAGCTTAAAATCAGCCATTAACGGGAGTATTTACACCATAGAAATAGGAAAACACTAAAAATCGTGGCTTTAAAAAACAAAAAGAAAAGAAGAGAACGTGATGACAGAGGAGTAGGTGGTCATGGAGCACATCTCTCTCCATGGATACATCAGGAATACACCTTCAGATGCAGAAGCGCATGCAGAACACCAGCTGAGCGCAGACAGGAGGACCTGATCAGTGGAAAAGAGTATACAGAACCAGGCAAAACTCAGTAGGACAGAGGAACGAGGGGGAATACAGGAGTGTGAGTAGGACTGGACTGGCCCTCAGTGGGTGGGGGAACTGAAGCAGGGGTCTGACCCCCAAATCAGGGCAATTGTCTGAGTCAGAGGAGAAACAGTTAAGGCTAAGAGTGAAACAGCTGATCTGTGGCAGCCTAAATGGAATGAGAATCAGACAGTCCTTGCCACAGCCACACGTACCCCAGACAGGAACACTGGTCCCTGGAAGGAGCAGCAGCTGGGAGCTGGAGTTTAGGGACTGTGGAGCAATCCCAGGGCCAGGGCTGCTGTTGACTGTGGAGAGACAGATCAAGGTGATGTGAGGGGGGAGATCATGGTGGGAACTGCCTATGGAAGAAAGCTGGGCAGCAGCCATGGAAGCAAGGCGCACTACCCGAAAAAGAATTCAGAATAATGACAATACAAATGATCGAAACCCTTGAAAACAAAATGGAGAAAAAGCAAGAATCAATTAACAAAGACCTAGAAGAATTAAAGAATAAACATAGAGAGACAAACAACACAATTATCGAAACTAAAAATACTCTAGAAGGAATCAATAGCAGAATATCTGAAGCAGAAGAGCAAATCAGTGAGCTGGAATATACAATGGTGGAAATAACTTCTGAAGAGCAGAATAAAGTAAAAAGAATGAAAATAACTGAGGACAGTCTCAGAGATCTCTGGGACCATATCAAATGCACCAACATTCGAATTATAGGGGTCCCAGAAGAAGAAGAGAAAAAGAAAGGGTATGAGAAAATTTTTGAAGAGGTTATAGTTGAAAATTTCCCCAACATGGAAATAGTCAATCAAGTCCAAGAGGCACAAAGAATCCCATACAGGATAAACTCAAGGAGAAACACGCCAAGACACATACTAATCAAACTACCAAAGACTAAACAAAGTCTCTACAATTATATAGATCAATTCCCACCATGATCTCCTGATCAATGGAAAAGAATATATAGATCTACAAAGAAAGAATATATAGATCTACAAAGTCTCTACAAAGAAAGAGTATTAAAAGCAACAAGGGAGAAGCAGCAAGTAACATACAAGGGAAACCCCATATGCTTAACAGCTGATCTTTCAGCAGAAACTCTGTAGGCCAGAAGGGAATGGCAGGATATATTTAAAGTACAGAAAGGAGAAAATCTACAACCAAGATAACTGTACCCAACAAGGATCTCATTCAAAATTGATGGAGAAATAAAAAGCTTTTCAGACAAGCAAAAGTTAAAAGAACTCAGTACCACCAAACCAACTTTACAACAAATGTTAAAGGGTCTTATATAGTCAAGAAGTACAAGAGAAGAAAAAAGATCTACAAAATCATCCCCAAACAATTAAGAAAATGGCAATGGGAACATATATATCAATAATTACTTTAAATGAAAATGGATTAAATACTCCAACCAAAAGACACAGACTGACTGAATGGACACAAAAAAACAAGACCCATATATACGCTGTCTATAAGAAACCCACTTCAGATCTCAAGACACATATAGACTGAAAGTGAGAGGATGGAAAAATATATTCCATGCAAATGGGAAGCAAAAGAAAGCTGGAGTAGCAGTCCTCATATCAGACAAAATAGACCTTAAATAAAGTAGATTTCAAGAGATAAGGAAGGACACTACATAATGATCAAGGGATCAATCATGAGGAAGACATAACAATTATAAATATCTATGCACCCAAGATAGCAGCACCGCAATACATAACACAAACACTAACAGACACAAAAGGAGAAATTGACAGTGACACAATAATAGTAGGAGACTTTAACACCCCACTCACACCAATGGACAGATCATCAAAACAGAAAATTAATAAGGAAACACAAGTCTTTTTATTTTATTTTATTTTATTTTATTTTACTTTACAGTACTCTACTGGTTTTAGCATACATTGACATGAATCTGCCACGGGTGTACACGAACTCCCAAACATGAACCCCCCTCCCTCCTCCCACCCCACATCTTCCCTCCAGATCATCCCCATACACCAGCCCCAAGCATCCTGCATCCTGCATTGAACATAGACTGGCAATTCATTTCTTACATGATAGTATACATATTTCAATGCTATTCTCCCAAATCATCCCTCCCTCTCCCTCTCCCTCTCCTTCTCCCTCAGAGTCCATAAGTCCGCTCTACACATCTGTATCTCTTTTGCTGTCTTGCATACAGGGTCCTCATTACCATCTTTCTAAATTCCATATATATGTGTTAGTATACTGTATTGGTGTTTTTCTTTCTGGCTTACTTCACTCTGTATAATTGGTTCCAGTTTCATCCATCTTATTAGAACTGATTCAAATGTATTCTTTTTAATGGCTGAGTAATACTCCATTGTGTATATATACCACAGCTTTCTTATCCATTCATCCGCTGATGGACATCTAGGTTGTTTCCATGTCCTGGCTATTATAAACAGTGCTGCAATGAACATTGGGGTACATGTGTCTCTTTCTATTCTGGTTTCCTCGGTGTGTATGCCCAGCAGTGGGATTGCTGGGTCATAAGGCAGTTCTATTTGCAATTTCTTAAGGAATCTCCACACTGTTCTCCATAGTGGCTGTACTAGTTTGCATTCCCACCAACAGTGTAAGAGGGTTCCCTTTTCTCCACACCCTCTCCAGCATTTATTGCTTGCAGACTTTTGGATCGCAGCCATTCTGACTGGTGTGAAGTGGTATCTCATTGTGGTCTTGATTTGCATTTCTCTGATAATGAGTGACGTTGAGCATCTTTTCATGGGAAACACAAGTCTTAAATGATGCATTAGATGAGATGGATCTCATTGATATCTTCAGGACATTCCATCCAAATGCAGAAGAGTACACCTTTTTCTCAAGTGCACACAGAACATTCTCTAGGATAGACCACATTTTGGGTCACAAATCAAACCTCAGTAAATTTAGGAAAATTGAAATCATATCAAGCATCTTCTCCTACCACAATGCTATGAGACTAGGTATCAATTACAAGAAAAAAACCCATGAGAAACACAAACACATAGAGATTAAACAACATGTTTCTAAATAACCAACAGGTTACTGAAGAAATCAAAATGGAAATAAAAAATTCCTAGAAACAAATGACAAAACATGACAGCTCAAAACCTATGGGATGCAGCAAAAGCAGTTCTAAGAAGGAAGTTTACAGCAATACAATCCTACCTCAAGGAACAAGAAAAACATTGAACAGACAGCCTAACTTTACACCTAAAACTGGAAAAAGAAGAACAAAAAACCTGGAAATTAGTAGAAGAAAAGAAATCACAATGATCGGAGCAAAAAAAATAAAGAAGCAATAGTAAAGATTAATAAAACTAAAATCCGGTTCTTTGAGAAGATAAACAGAATTGACAAACCTTGAGCCATACTCATCAAGAAAAAAAGAGAGAAGAATCAAATCAACAAAATTAGAAATGAAAAAGGAGAGGTTACAACAAACAATGCAGAAAGACAAAGGATTATAGGAGATGATTATGAACAATTATATGGCAATAAAATGGATAACCTGGAAGAAATGGACAGATTCTTAGAATAGCTCAATCTTCCAAGATTGAATCAGGAAGAAATAGAATTTATGAACAACCCAACTACAAGCACTGAAATTAAAGCAGTGATCAAAAATCTCCCCAAAAAACAAAAGCCCAGGACCAGATGGCTTCACAGGAGAATTCTATCAAACTTTTTGAGAAGAGCTAATGCCTATCCTTCTAAAACTCTTTCCAAAAAATTGCAGAGGAAGGAACACTTCCAAACTCATTCTACAAGGCCACCATCACCCTGATACCAAAACTAGACAAAGACAGCACAAAAAAGAAAACTACAGGCCAGTATCACTGATGAACATAGATGCAAAAATCCTCAACAAAATTTTAGCAAACAGAATTCAGCAACACATCATGCACCATGATCAAATTGGGTTTATTCCAGGGATGCAAGGCTTCTTCAATATACACAAATCAATCAATGTGATATACCATATTAACAAACTGAAAAATAAAAATCATATGATCATCTCAATAGATGCAGAAAAAGCCTTTGACAAAACTCAGCACCCATTTATTATTAAAACTTTTCAAAAAATGGGCATAGAAGGAACCTACCTCAACATAGTATAGGCCATATATGATAAGCCTACAGCAAAGATTATTCTCAATGGTGAATAACTGAAAGCATCCCCCTAAGATCAGGAACAAGACAAAGGTGTCCACTTTTGCCACTATATTCAACATAGTTCTGGAAATTCTAGCTACAGCAATCAGAGAAGAAAAAGAAATAAAAGGAATCCAGACTGGAAAAGAAGTAAAGCTCTCACTGTCTGCAGATGACATGATACTGTAGATAGAAAACCCTAAAGTTAGTATCAGAAATTTACTAGAACTAATCAGTGAATTTAGCAAAGTTGCAGGATACAAAATCAGTACACAGAAATCCGTTGCATTTCTATAAACTAACAATGAATTATCTGAAAAAGAAATTAAGGAATCAATCCCATTCAACAATGCAACAAAAAGAATTAAATATCTAGGAATAAACTTACTTAAGCAGACAAAAGAATGGTACACAGAAAATTATAAGACACTTATAAAAGAAATCAAAGATGACATAAACAGATGGAGAGATATTCAATGGCACCCCACCCCAGTACTTTTGCCTGGAAAATCCAATGGACGGAGTAGCCTGGTGGGCTGCAGTCCATGGGGTCACTAACAGTCGGACAGACTGAGCGACTTCACTTTCACTTTTCTCTTTCATGCACTGGAGAAGGAAATGGCAACCCACTCCAGTGTTCTTGCCTGGAGAATCCCAGGGACGGGGGAGCCTGGTGGGCTGCCGTCTATGGGGTCACACAGAGTCGGACACGACTGAAGTGACTTAGCAGCAACTAGTTGTTTAGTCGCTGAGTAATGACTCTTTGCAACCCCGTGGACTGTAGTCTGCCAGGCTCCTCTGTCCATGGGATTATCTAGGCAAGAATACTGGAGTGGGTTGGCATTTCCTTCTCCAAAGACCGTCTATGGGGTCACACAGAGTCGGACATGACTGAAGTGACTTAGCAGCAACTAGGAAGAATCAACATTGTGAAAATGACTATACTACCAAGCACAATCTACAGATTCAGTGTGATCCCTATCTAATTACCAATGGCATTTTTCACAGAACTAGAACAAAAGATTTCATGATTCATATGGAAGCACAGAAGACCCTGAATAGCCAAAGCAATCTTGAGAAAGAAGAATGGAGCTGGAGGAAACAACCTTCCTGACTTCAGATTATACTACAAAGCTAGAGTCATCAAGACAGTATGGTACTGGCACAAAAACAGAAATAGAGACCAATGGAACAAGACAGAAAGCCCAGAGATAAACCCATGCTCCTATGGGGTACCCTATTTTTGACAAAGGAGGCAAAAATATACAATGGGACAAAGACATCCTCTTCAATAAATGGTGCTAGGAAAACTGGACAGCTACATGTAAAAGAATGAAATTAGAACACCTCCTAACACCATACACAAAGATAAAGTCAAAATGGATTAAAGACCTAAATGTAAGACCAGAAACTATAACACTCTTAGAGGAAAATATAGGCAGGACACTCGATGACATAAATCAAAGCAAGATCCTCTGAAACCCACCTCCTAGACTAAAGGAAATAAAAACAAAAGTAAACAAGTGTGACCTGATTAAACGTAAAAGCTTTTGCACAGCAAAGGAAACTCTAAGCAAGGTGAAAAGACAACCCTCAGAATGGGAGAAAATAATGGTAAATGAAACAACTGACAAAGGATTAATTTCTAAAATATACAACCCAATACTAGACAAACAAACAACCGAATCAAAAAGTGGGGAAAATACGTAAACAGACATTTCTCCAAAGAAGGCATACAGATGGCTAACAAACCTATGAAAGGATGCTCAACACCACTCATTATCAGAGAAATGCAAATCAAAACTACAATGAGATATCACCTCACACCGGTCAGAATGGCCCTCATCAAAAAGTACAAACAATAAATGCTGGAAAGGGTGTGGAGAAAAGGGAACACTCTTGCACTGTTGGTGGGAATGTAAAGTGATACAGCCACTGTGGAAGATGATATGGAGATTCCTTAAAAAACTAGGACTAAAACCACCATATGACCCAGCAATCCCAATCCTAGGCATATCCCCTGAGGAAGCCAAAATCGAAAGAGATACATATATCCCGTTGTTCATTGCAGCACTATTTACAATAGCTAGAACATGCAACCTAGATGTCCATCCACAGATGAATGGATAAAGAAGTTGTGGTACATATACACAATGGAATATTACTCAGCCATAAAAAGGAACACATTTGAGTCATTTCTAATGAGGTGGATGAACCTAGAACCTATTATACAGAGTGAAGTGAGTCAGAAAGAGAAAGATAAATACCATATTCTAATGAATATATACAGAATCCAGAAAAAATGGTACTGAAGAACTTATTTACAGGGCAACAAAGGAGAAACAGACATAGAGAACAGACTTATGGACTTGGGGAGAGGGGAGGAGAGGGTGAAATGTATGGAAATAGTAACATGGAAACTTACATTACCATTTGTAAAATAGATATCCAATGGGAATTCGCTGTATGGCTCAGAAAACTCGAACAGGGGCTCTGTATCAACCTAGAGGAGTGGGATGGGGAGGGAGATGGGAGGGAGGTTCAAAAGGGAAAGGACATGGGTACACTTATGGCTGATTCATACTGAGGTTTGACAGAAAACAGTAAAATTCTGTAAAGCAATTATCCTTCAATAAAAATAAACAGATTTTTTTTTAAGTGGAAAAAAACAAAAAGAAAACAGAACAGAGAGGCAGTTTACCAGCATGCCATGAATAGTAATGTTTCATAGACCAGAACCAAATGCAGTAAATATACAACAGAACATTCCACGATATTTTAAGGTATATTATTATAGTACTAACTGAGTTAGACCAGATCTGAAAATTGTTCTCAAAAATCACCATCCCTACTAAGCATGTGAAATGTGCATCCACTGCACCACTTTATCGATGCTATTTCACTGTCTTCCTAACCAAACCCAGTTCCTTTTATTGTTTCTCAAATCAATAAGCTAAAGCAGCCCAAGCATCTTCTTACATGATAGATTCAAAGATCACACTTGTTCTACTAAAAATATGTAGACTGTACAACCAGATCAATTACCTGGCTATAAAAAAACAACTAATTCAGTTCACTGCATCATTGATCCATTTAATTGTAGAGCAGCTTCCTATTGATAACAGGAAATGTCCCTGACCTAATCATGCTGAGACTGAAACTGGCCAGTTTTCCACAAGCATAAATTTCAATAAGGATTATTCATAATACATAGAAACTAAGACCACAGCCAGAGTTTATTAGATTTTTTCTTAGTTTTACTGACTTATTGCCCTTGCATGTGACCCAATTTCTTTTATGCTTCCTGGACTTTGTTGGTCATTATGTTAGCCTATATTTATGTTCATCACTGGATATCTTATCTCAGATAGCCCCTGTGATACATTTTAAACCATCTCTTCATCTGGTTCTTGGAAACCATTCAGGAACCCATGAGCTTTACAGAAGGTAGTGCTGATTCAGAAGTGCCACCTTCAGCTGTATATCTTACCTCTTGGTTTAGGCAGATGCTTTTTTGGCACATTTATATAGGACAAATACAACAAAAAATTTGATAAATTATTCCTCTATTTTGAGCACAGTATTAGGTACTGAGAGAAATAGATAAGACATTATCCTTCCCTCCAAGAGATCACATTCTAATGGGAAAGATAGATACATATAATTAAAATGTTATAATGCCGAGTTTCCTAAGAGAGAAATAAACAGCATTATTGAAGCTGGGCAAAAGGTTAATTCTAACTTGGAGGAAACAGAGAATTCACAGAGGTGGTCCCTGGTGAATGAGTAAGAGTCCAGTCGCAAAGAAAAATAGGAAAACTCATTTCAGCAGAAGGAAAGACAGTCATGGGAGTTTGTTATGGTATGAAGGGATCAGATGGTCCAGAAGAAGTATTAGAGAAACACTGGGAAAAAAGAAAGCTAAAATGGAGCATTCTGAATACCAGGATGAGTCCAGGAGGAAAAGTGGCAAATCAACATACATAATGCAATAAACTGTAATAGTAAACCTGAGTGCAATGAGACATGATTGAGAGAAGATGACTCCACTGGGAATAAGGGTATTTCAGCCAGGTCTTCTAGAATTTTGCAAAATGAAAAGGAGGATAATCAGCATTCTAAGAGAAGACTAACATGAGCAAAGGCACAAAAGATAGTGATAATGCTGATCGTTGCTCTGTATGCTAGGCACAGTGCTAAGCGTTTTACCTGTATGATCAGACTTCATGTTGCAACTGAGGGAGGTATTATTTCCA
Source organism: Oreotragus oreotragus (assembly GCA_006410675.1). NCBI lineage: Eukaryota > Metazoa > Chordata > Mammalia > Artiodactyla > Bovidae > Oreotragus > Oreotragus oreotragus. The sequence goes on along the minus strand of SJYX01018289.1, from coordinate 113,174 downwards.
TTTTAGAGATGTGAAGCTGAGATTCAGAGGAGTCACATGCCCAAGGCCCCACAATAGTGTATTTGAGCCCATTATGCTGTGATACATTCAATCTAAATGCAAAGATATACGACATAAGAGGACAGCGGTAAGTCAAGCTGATAATAGTGCAGTACAGTTTTTAAATTATAACAGTCCTTTATGGAACAGCTACTACTCTAAAAGCAATTTAATATATGTACAAACATACTCTTGCAATACTGTGGTTCAGTTCCTAATCACCACAATAGATCAAGTCACAGAATTTTTTTTGGTTTCCCAGTGCATATAAAAGCTGTATTTATACTCTACTGTAGTCTATTAAGTGTGCAGTAACATTATGCCTAAAAAACAATTGACATATTTTAATTTTAAATACTTTATTGCTGAAATACATTAACCATAATCTGACCCTTCAAAGGGCCATCCTCTTTTGGCCTTGATGTTGATGGCTGCTGACTGATCAAGGTGGTGGTTGCTGAAGGTTAGGATGGCTCTGGCCATTTCTTCAAAGAAGACAAACGTAGTTTGCTGCACCCATTGATTCTTCCTTTCCTGAGTGATTTCCCTGTAGTGTGCAAGGTTGTTGGATAGCATTTTACCTGAAGTGGAACTTCTTTAAAAATTGAAGTCAATTCTCTCAAACCCTGCCCCTGCTTTATCAACTAAAGTTTTTGTCATATTCTAAATCCTTTGTTGTCATTTCAACATCATCACAGCATCTTCACTAGTAGTAGATTATCTCAAGAAACCACTTTCTCCGCTCATCTATAAGAAGCAACTCATCTGTTCAAGTTTTGTCATGAGATTGCAGCAATTCAGCCACTTCAGGCTCCACTTCTAATTTCAGTTCTCTTGCTGTTTCCACCACCTCTGCAGCTACATCCTCCACAGAAGTCTTGAACCCCTCAAAGTCATCCATGAGGGTTGGAATCAACTTCTTCCAAACTGCAGTTAATGTTGATATTTGGCTCTCTTCCCATGAGTCTCAAGTGTTCCTAATGGCATCTGGAATGGTGAATTCTTTCCAGAAGGTTTTCACTTTTCTTTCCCAGATTCATAAGAGCAATCACTATCTAAGGCAGTTACATCCTTACGGAATGTATTTCTTTAGTATTTAGATGAGGCCTTACAAATAGCTAAGAAGAGAAAACTAAACACAAAGGAAAAAAGGAAAGATATACATATTTGAATGCAGAGTTCCAAAGAATAGCAAGGAGAGATAAGAAAGCCTTCCTCAGTGATCAATGCAAAGAAATAGAGGAAAATAATGAAATGGGAAAGACTAGAGATCTCTTCAAGAAAATTAGAGATACCAAGGGAACATTTCATGCAAAGATGGGCTCGATAAAGGACAGAAATGGTCTGGACCTAACAGAAGCAGAAGATATTAAGAAGAGGTGGCAAGAATACACAGAAGAACTGTACAAAAAAGATCTTCACGACCCAGATAATTATGATGGTGTGATCACTCACCTAGAGCCAGACATCCTGGAATGTGAAGTCAAGTGGGCCTTAGAAAGCATCACTAAGAACAAAGCTAGTGGAGGTGATGGAATTCCAGTTGAGCTATTTCACATCCTAAAAGATGATGCTGTGAAAGTGCTGCACTCAATATGCCAGCAAGCCTGGAAAACTCAGCAGTGACCACAGGACTGGAAAAGGTCAGTTTCCATTCCAATGCCAAAGAGAGGCAATGTCAAAGAATGTTCAAACTACTGCACAATTGCACTCATCTCACAGGCTAGCAAAGTAATGCTTAAAATTCTCCAAGCCAGGCTTCAGCAATATGTGAACCATGAACTTCCAGATGTTCAAGCTGGATTTAGAAAAGGCAGAGAAACCAGAGATCAAATTGCCAACATCTGTTGGATCATCGAAAAAGCAAGAGAGTTCCAGAAAAACATCTACTTCTGCTTTATTGATTACGCCAAAGACTTTGACTGTGTGGATCACAACAAACTGTGGAAAATTCTTCAAGAGATGGTAATACCAGACCACCTGACCTGCCAGCTGAGAAATCTGTATGCAGTTCAAGAAGCAACAGTTAGAACTGGACATGGAACAACAGACTGATTCCAAATCAGGCAAAGAGTTCATCAAGGCTGCATATTGTCTTGTTTAACTTATAAGCAAAAGGCAATGGCACCCACTCCAGTATTCTTCCCTGAAAAATCCCAGGGACGGGGGAGCCTGGTGGACTGTTGTCTATGGGGTCGCACAGAGTCAGACATGACTGAAGCGACTTGGCAGCAGCAGCAGCAGAGTACATCATGTGAAATGCCTGGCTGGATGAAGCACAAGCTGGAATCAAGATTGCTGAGAGAAATATCAACAACCTCAGATACGCAGATGACACCACCCTTATGGTAGAAAGCGAAGAACTAAGGAGCCTCTTAATGAAAATGAAAGAGGAAAGTGAAAAAGTTGCCTGAAAACTCAACATTCAGAAAACTAAGATCATGGCACTGGTCCAGTCACTTCATGGCAAATAGATGGTGAAACAATGGAAACAGTGACAGACTTTATTTTTTGGGGCTCCAAAACCACTGCAGATGGTGACTGCAGCCATGAAATGAAAAGATGCTTGCTCCTTGGAAGAAAAGCTATGACCAATCTAGACAGCACATTAAAAAGCAGAGATGTTCCTTTGCCAACAAAGGTCTGTTTAATCAAAGCTATGGTTTTTCCAGTAGTCATGTATGCATGTGAAAGTTGGACTATAAAGAAAGCTGAGAACTGAAGAATTGATGATTTTGACCTGTGGTGTTGCAGAAGACTTTTGAGGGTCCCTTGGACTGCAAGGAGATCCAGCCAGTCAATCCTAAATGAAATCAATCCTGAATATTCACTGAAAGGGCTGATGCTGAAGCTGAAGCTCCAATACTTTGGCAACCTGACCCAAAGAACTGACTTATTGGAAAAAACCCTGATGCTGGAAAAGATTGAAGGCGAGAGGAGAAGGGGACCACAGGGGATGAGATCGTTGGATGGCATCAGCAATGTGATGGACATGAGTCTGAGTAGGCTCCAGGAGTTGGTGATGGACAGGGAGGCCTGGCGCACTGCAGCCCATGAAATCACAAAGAGTCAGACATGACTCAGCGACTGAACTGAACTGAGGACTTAAATTTGAAGTGACTCCTTGATCCATGAGCTACAGAATGGATATGTTAGCAGGCATGAAAACAAGATATATCTCCATCAGAGCTCTCGGATGACCAGGTGCATTGTCAATAGGTGGTAATATTTTGAAAAGAATCTTGTTTCTGATCAGTGAATCTCAACAATGGGCTTATATTCCATAAGCCATGTTGTAAAAAGATATGCTGTCATCCAGATTTTGTTGTTCCATTTTTAGAGCATAGGGAGAGTAGATATAGCATAATTCTTAAGGGCCCTAGAATTTTCAGGATGGTAAATGGTCACCGGCTTTGACCTAAAGTCACCAGCTGCGTTAGACCCTAACAAGAGAGTCACCTTGTCATTTGAAGATGTGAAGTGAGGCATTGACTTCTTCTCTCTCACTATGAAAGTTCTAGCTGGCATCTTCCTCCACTGTAAGACTTTCATCTATTTTGAAAAAAATCTGTTGTTTCATGTAGTCATTTTCATGGATTACCTTAGCTAGAGCTCCTGGATAACCTGCACTTGCTGTTTCCCCTTATACTTTGATGTTATGGAGGCAGCTTTCCTTAAACCTCATGAACCAACCTCTGCTGACTTCAAGCTTTTCTTCTGCTGCTTCCTCATCTCTCTCAGCCTTCACAGAATTTAAGAGAGTCAGGGCCTGTTTTAGGGTTATGGGTTGGCTTAAGGGAATGTTATAGCTGGTCTGATCTTCTATCCAAACCACTAACACTTTCTCCACATCATCAGTAAGGCTCTTTCTCTTTCTTAGCATTCATGTGTCCACTGGAGTAGCACTTGGATTTCCTTCAAGAACTTTGCCTTTGCATTCACAACCTGGTCAACTGTTTGGAAAAGTAGCCAAGCTTTTGGCCTGTCTCAGCTTTCGACATGCCTTTTTCACTAACCTTGATCATTTCTAGCTTTTGAATTAAAGTGACAGATGTGCAGCCCTTCCTTTCATTTAAACAATTAGAGGTCATCATGGGGCTACTAATTGGCCTATTTTCAACTTTATTGTGTTTTAGGGAGTAGAGAGGCCCAAGGAGGGGGACAGTTGGGGAACAGTCAGTGGAGCAGTCAGAACACACACATTTATCCTTAAGTTGCTGTCTTAGATGGACATGGTTCATGATGCCCCAAAACGATGACAATTGTCACATGAAAGATCACTGATCACAGATCACCATAACAGCTATAGTAATAATAATAAAACTCAAAATGTTATGAGAATTACCAGTATGTGACACAGACACGAAGTAGGCAAACTCTGTTGGAAAACTAGTGCTGATAGATAGACCTGTTCAATACAGGGTTGCCACAAACTTTGAATTTGTTAAAAAAAAAAAAATCACTATATCTGTGAAGCACAGTTAGGTACAATAAAACAAGGTACGGCTATATTAAATTTCCAGAACAGCTTGAAGAAAAATATTGACCAAGGCACCCGTTAGTGGCAAAGTCACACAAAAACAGCAGGAGGAGATGAGTAGGGGAGGGAGAGCAGACACATGACTTTCTAGAGAGGTATCAATAGAAAAAAGTGAGGTGGCTGGGGCAGCTGTGGATGACAGCTATACTATGCTATGCCACATATGCTACGCCACTGACTCTTCTTCCATATGAACATAAAGTAGGATCCAGAGTCATGGTCAGGAGAGACCCTATTTTATTTAAGTCTTGAGGGATCTGAAGCATGTTGAAAACATATATGTGGATACATTCAAATAGACAGCTGCTGGTGCTGTCCACCAGTAGTTGGTACGGGAGAGGGTGGAGGAACCTGACTCCAAAGTAAAATGGAGAATGAGAAAATGAACCAAGCTTCTGTTCCTCAGGGGGGACCAGTATGGGAAGACCAACTCTGCCGGGGGATGTCACGATTTAGTCCAGTTTGGAATCAGGAAGTGGCAAATCCTGGAGTTTCAATCCCGGGGCAAGCGTCAGAGCAGAGTGGATATGACACTATATGCCAAACCAGGTAAGGCCAGATTGTGGAGAATGAAAGGAAGAGCTGGTCTTCCCAGGCCTTGGGGATGGTAGGGAAATAGGATTTGGAAGGATAATGGATGGGTGTCCACCTGCAATGAACCTACCTGGGAGGGGATCTAAAATGTCCAGAAAGTTTTACGGCCCTAGAAACCCGCTCAGCCCCATTATTTCCAGAGGGTGCTGTTGATCCAAGGTGTCCCTTCCAGTCAGATTCCTGACCTCTTGGTTTAAGCAGATGCACTTTGGTCCTACCTTCTCTCACTAGGATTCTGGAAAGGGCTGTAGTAACTCTGTCCCCCCATCCCCCAACACACACATATACCTATTACCCATAAACAGTTCAGCCCTGCTCATTTATGTGTGCAGGGAGCTGGGGGCAAACAAGGCTGACACACGTCTTGAATTAGGGCAGAATTGGGAGTAGAGATGGGAGTCGTCTTCCAGAGGCTATAACTCAAGCCTGGAGTGGATAAGATCTTTCAGAAATAGAAACTAGGATAAGAACCAAAGGTTGGAAGTGCTTGCCTTTAAGGACTGTCCAGCGGGAGGAAAGGAGGAAAGATTAATCAAGTAAGTTAAAGGCAAGTGAGGAGGAGGCAGCTTCTAATGTTTCTATTCTTTCCCTCCTCCTCCTCCTTTCCTGTGTAAAGCTTTTATTTTTCACTTTGATTTCTAATTAGAATCTTCCAAAAAAAAAAAAAAAACTCATTTCATTATAAAATGAAGGTAAGGATTCCTCCCTCTGGGGAAGCTGTACCAAGCTTCCCCTGGGGAAGCTGTGAGTATTAATTGGGATCATGGACGTGACTGCATTTCTGGGTGTTCAATGTGTTGATTTTCACCACTTGTGGCACCAGTGCCTGCCCTCCTGCTTCCCTGGGATTGTCTGCCTCAGCTTATAAATCCCTTGATCTCATCATCAAAATGGAAACAGGTGTGCTTAAATTAGGTGTGGCTGATTTCTACATGCAGGCTTAATAGCAAAAGAAAAGAATCAAGCCTTTGGTTTCCAAATGAGCATTCACAGCGTATTGAAAACATGTTCTTTGCTACACCCTTTAATGGCTGAGAAAATTGAAATAATCAGCTGAATAGAAGTACTCTATCCAAATTCATAGTTCTAGTCTGCGCCCTGGCAGATACTTTCTCGCCTATCACTTAGCACTTGGGAGATTGCAGGGAGTGAAAAGAAGCAAGACAATAAATCATTGGGAAGTACTTACCTTTCCAATTCTGGAGCAAACAATTCCCCAGAATTACTTTACAGGAGGTCTGCAGCTTAGTTCTTACGTTTCAGCTCTGCTGTTTTGCAAGAGCAAAGGGCAATCATCAGCCTGTTTACCTTTTCCCTTTATTAGAAATAGCCAGTGTTTATGACTATAGGAATGACCAAGTTCCATTTACTGGACCCACCTTTCCTGTAATATTCAATACAATTCATATTGTTTTCCTTAGGAAACCATATAGCTGTCAAAGAATAGTGCCACTGTCTACACATTAATTCTCCTATGGCCAGGGAAATGCATGATCCTAGACAAACTAAATGGGAAATCTGAATAGTTGTAAAGTAACCTTCCTCAACTGCCAGTCCCTAGAAAGTTGATGATTGCTTCTGCCAAGGCCCAGCAGCCTCTCAACCCTTGGAGCTTGGGCTGAGCTCCAGAAGAAAACATGGTATGGTTGAGTTATAATCATGTCTACTGCCTGACATCATCAATTCCTCTCCATCACCAAAGGGTCCAGGTATCCCCAGGAGACTACCCCAGGTTGTATCACATAATGATCCGTGCGTGTATATATGAGTATATATGTATACAGATAGAATAATGTCACAGAAGATTCAGATTTAGGCCTCAACTAAAAATCAGAGGATGCTACAACATGAAGCCTCCATTCCCATCTGGGACACCAATCAAGAGGAGTGATGCTCTCTGTTGAACCGTAGTCTTCCTGGATATTCTTGGAATGAGGTGCTCAGTTGCAGTTCTGAATATGAAATGTAATGATGTGGATTAAAAGAATTCTTATATTGGCTGCTTCACTCTTCTGCATTATCTTCTTAGTCCAATACATATTTAAGTGAATTCTTGCTGCCTGCTAGACTCTAATCACCACCATGGGTACCAGCATCATCAGCCTCCAGTTAGCTGTCCACTTTTTAAAAAATCAAAACAAAATCAACAGGGTTCCCCCCGCCCTTTCACTGAGTCCCCAGAGTTCCTGGAATGGAGTCTGTTCCAAGCTCCTGCAGCTGCGTCGCTTCAGTCGTGTCCGACCCTGTGTGACCTCAGAGACGGCAGCCCACCAGGCTCCCCTGTCCCTGGGATTCTCCAGGCAAGAACACTGGAGTAGGTTTCCATTTCCTTCTCCAATGCAGGAAAGTGAAAAGTGAAAATGAAGTCACTCAGTCGTGTCCGACTCGTACCAAGCTCCTATTCAAAGGACATGGGCCTGTTCCCAGGTCTGGAATGCGGGCTGGCAGGGCTCTGAGTTTGGCATTGGGTCCCTTTAACATTTCCTGTTTCCTCAAGGAGCAGGAAAGTGAAAAGTGAAAATGAAGTCACTCAGTCGTGTCCGACTCGTACCAAGCTCCTATTCAAAGGACATGGGCCTGTTCCCAGGTCTGGAATGCGGGCTGGCAGGGCTCTGAGTTTGGCATTGGGTCCCTTTAACATTTCCTGTTTCCTCAAGGAGCAGAAAACCAGCTTCCCTCATAGGCCTGTTTGGTATGAGCTGACTGAAAGAGAAATCCTTTTTCTATTGTTGCTGCCATTGAAGTTTTGCTTTCCCTATATTTTATATTGATATATGCATATTTGGGGGCTTTTCTAGTAGCTCAGCTGGTAAAGAATCCGCCTGCAAGGCAGGAGACCCTAGTTTGATTCCTGGGTTGAGAAGATCCCCTGGAGAAGGGATAGGCTACCCACTCCAGTATTCTTGGGCTTCCCTGGTGGCTCAGATGGTAAAGAATTCACCTGCAATGTGAGAAACCTAAGTTCAATCCCGGGGTTGAGAAGATCCCTTGGAGGAGGGTATGGCAACCTATTCCAGTATTCTTGGCCTGGAGAATCCCCAAGGACAGAGGAACCTGGTGGGCTGAAGTCCATGGGGTGATGAAGAGTCTGACATGACTTAGCGATTGAACAACAAAATGCATATTTTACATATATTTTGTTCACATATTTTACACGTATATAGACCTATATAATTTTGATATATCAGACTAGAAACCTTAGACATGTTACTGGTGTATAGTTCAGTTGAGGTAGAGAAGCCCGAGTCTACAGTGCGTGGCCCGTGTTTCCTGACACCTTTGTTTCTTTACTGAAGAATGAGTGCCCTGCATAGACACTAATAGAGTAATCCTTAATGGGCCTTATCCCGCTAAGTGGGCTTCCCTGCCGGCTCAGCTGTAAAGAGCCCACCTGCCAATACAGAAGATATGGGTTCAGTCCTTGGGTCAGGAAGATCCCCCGGAGAAGGAAATGGCAACCCACTCTAGTACTTTTGTCTGAGAAATCCTATGGACAGAAGGGCCTGGCAGGCTACAGTCCATGGGATCCCAAAAGAGTCACACAATCTTAGCAACTAAACAACAACAACATCCAGCTAAACTACCTGCCCATCCATTCTCACTGAGCTTTCCCGTTCATCCACAGAGACACACAGGGCAGCAGTCAGTACCCTGATTTGACTGTGTGGATCACAATAAACTGTGGAAAATTCTGAAAGAGATGGGAATACCAGACCACCTAAATGCTGCGATTCATGGGGTCACAAAGAGTCAGACATGACTGAGTGACTGAACTGAACTGAACTGAACTTCTTAAACTATGATGACACATTGTGTGTTCTATACTTAGAATTTCAGAGATAAAAGTTGATGGATTTGACTTTCCAGATAATCTGAAGTTTTTCTCTTTTGTTCTTTACAGTAATTAAGGAGATAACTTATAAATATCATCAGCAAGAGATAGAAGGAAGTGCAAAAGGAGTTTTATGGTCAACAAAGCCCAAAGCAGAAAACGGCTTTAGAGATACCAATGCTCCATGTTATGCGGCAGCTTGGATGGGAGGGGAGTTTGGGGGAGAATGGATCCATGTGTATGTATGGCTGAGTCTCCTAGCTGCCCACCTAAAACTGTCACATTGTTAACTGGGTATACCCCAATAAAAAAATCAAATGTTTTTAAAACTAGAATAGTACATGAGGGTAACTGGAAAGTACACAGGTGAACAATTATCACCCTTTATGTCTATAGGATGGTGGACCGTTTATAAAATATACATGTTTACCTCATTTGATTTGCACACCTTAATCCTTGTTTTTTACAGATAAGGAAACTGAGGCTCAAAGAAATTAGGTGTCTTGCTCAGGTCACATGGCTCAGGTCACCAGGAATCTGATGCCACGGACTCCCTCCAAAACAAATAAAATGAAATAAGCAGACAGTGTCTCCTGAATGGTAAGATCTTTCAGTATTTTAGCACTACCCCAGATCCACTGAGGCACTGTTTCCTTAAGGCTCCATACAAAGCAAATACATAATTATGTGCATTCCCCTCCTCCATGTCCCTAGCCACACTTTGTACTTAATGAATGAAAATATGAAGTTTGCAAGGTGATTTTGGTAATGTAAGATCAGCTCATAAAGTACAAACCAAGGACCAAAGCCGAACCTCAAATTCTTCAGGCCGGGGTTGCTAAGGTCTCACTCCTTTAATCCTGTGTGATCCTTGGAGCCCCTCCTGCACCTCCTTCCCTTCTTTTACATATCTCACGGGAAGGTCTGACTGGGGCAGGAAAAGGGCAGGGCACAACCTTTAAAAGACTGGCGTAGTCCAAGGACAGGACGAAAGCTGATAAGGACCAACTCGGTCCAAGATGGCAGACTCAACTTCCTCTTGACCTTGAGCCTCAGTATATGCTCAATGTAACACACCCCAGGGCCATGATGGTTCCAAAGATGACCACAAAAGGTCAAAAAGTGGGCAGTGACCCAGTTTCTGGAAATCCCCACCCCATCCCCAAAATAGCTGGAAAGCTCCTCCTACTCATTAGCCTATGTAATTACCCAGCCTAGCCTATAAAAACTGACAACCCNCGCAAAGAGTCGGACACGACTGAGCTACTGAACTGAACTGAACTGAACTGATGAAAAGGAGGCCGAGGCTCAAGTGAAGTGTCTGCCCATGAGCATATAAGTGGTTGGGGAGGAGTCAGAGAAAAGTCGTTTCCCAGCTGGCAGCCCAGGGCTCTTTTTGAGACTGAAGGTTACACAGAACCCAGTGAACATTTAAAACATATCTAGGGATTGATGAAGGGCTTCCTGGTAGCTCAGCTGGTAAAGAATCTGCCTGCAATGCAGGAGACCCTGGTTCAATTCCTGGGTTGAGAAGTTCCTCTCGAGACTATTCTTGAGCTTCCCTGGTGGCTCAGAGGGTAAAGAAACACCACCTGCAATGTGGGAGACCCGGGTTTGATCCCTGGGTTGGGAAGATCCCCTGGAGGAGGGCATGGCAACCCACTACAGTATTCTTGCCTGGAGAATCGCATGGACAGAGAAGTTACAGTTCATGGGGTTGGAAAGAGTTGAACGTGACTGAGGGACTAAGCATAGTGCAGCATAGCACAGTGACTGACTAAACTACCCACAGTCCCTGGCAGTTAGTAAGTACATAAGAAGATAAAGCCAAATATTAAAAATATATATGCACTGTACTGGAAGTTCTTAGGTATTGTACTGGAGTTCCAGGCTTAAAGCAGTTGTCAGGTATTCTATAATGAAAAATGGTCATGGTTGGAATGTGCTTCTTTATCTCACTAATTCTATAACCAATTTTTATCAAGAACCTCAGGGCTGAAGAGCTCAAACTGAATTTTGAAGCTTATTAATATTCACCACCACACTCTCAGTGGGTGCAGGGCATGTATCATTATTTTCATGTTTCCTGTGGAAACATGGCAGTGAAAAGAAGCATAGCCATGTGTGTCTGGGTTAAGGATTCAGAGACTGTTTTCTTTTAGCACCATCATCCACGGCCAATTCAGCTCTTCCCTCCCCTGTAAGAAGCAACACTGAGATAAACCAACTGTCATTTCAGCCTGATGGCCCTGGTGTCACAGTCTGACCAAAATAATAAGATCGAAGCCCCAAGGCTATGATGAAAATACAAAGCTATGATGAAGCGAGATCAGCAAAGAACCCTGGGTACTCAATTGTCCTTAGAAAATAAGTAAAAATATAGATGTGTGGCAATTAAAACCTATACATCACAGTGAAAACAGCTTAGCCATCCAAGCAATGGCCACACAGAGCTGGGGTTTTTAGATTCGATTCTGCAGTGATGTTTCAGCCTGGTCTTGAGCATCCATGTGACAGTTTCATTGCTTCCCAATCCTTCTCACTATTCCTCATTCTGCAAAACTCTTTGTTTTTTTTTAATCAGGCTAAAGACACCTGGCATCAACAGTGACCATGTAGGGCAGGTCAGTGGTCCATTTGATCAAGAATCTTGTCACCATTATCTGAGACATTTAGGGGAGGACATGACTTCTTAAAAACTGGTGTTGCACTTCTGAAAATGCATCCTACAAATACAAGAATCGCATGAGATTATTTACTGCAGTGATGTTTGTAAAACCAAAAACCTGGAAACCAACTAAGTAGTTATTAATGACATTGGCTGAATAAATTAAGGCACATCCACACAAGGGAATATAACTCAGCTCTATAACTCTATAAAAGGATGAAGAAGGTCTTTATGTACACATAAGGAAAGATCTTGAGGACATATTTTCAAATCAATAAAGCAAGATGCAACAAGCAATTATGTATAGCATGCTGCTATTTGTTTAACACTTATGGGGGTAAATATATTTGATCATGTAGTATATATTTATTGAATACTTTCAATGTCCCAGGAACGCTTATAGACTCTGAGGATGTGACAACAAACAAAACACCAGCTATCCCCCCTGCCTTCATGGAAGTTATTCTTATTTGGCTATATATGCAGCTTTTAAAATAGAAGATACAAGAAGTCCATGATCGTGATTAACTGTTGGGAGACGCAAGGGCTGGGCAAGCATAGAACAGCTGCGAGAGAACAAGTTTTCACTGCAGGCCTTTTGTATTTCTTAAATACTGACATAAAAATGAAAAATGGACAAGGAAATCTTAAACATCTTTCATTAATGATATGACATAGATTTGTACTCAGTAATGTCTTCAAACCTGTCTTGAACCTCTTTGTATATTTAGCCTACATACTATACCCTGTTAGCAGAGACTCTTCCATATATTTGCTTGTTGAATTAAATAAAATAGCACTCCTTTCATTTATACTATAAACATTTCTTTCTTGGTTGAAAAACCAACCCCTTTCATCTAATCTGCCTAGATTAAATCAACGTATTTATATTTATTGTCCCCCAAACCATTCATTAATCTATAAACCTTAATGAAATCTTCCCATTATCTTTTGCCTTTTCTCACTGAAGAGTTCTCATTCCTGCTAATAAATTTCTTAGTTCTCTTCAGTTAATTACATAAATCAGCTTCTCTGCTCGTAATTGAAGTGACTGGGACTCCATTTCGTCTCCCTACGGGAACCACCAGCCACCAGCCTCATCCCTCTCCTGCCTATCTTTCACCTTCATTTTCATCCGTGAACTCCTTTCCATCAGAAAACATCCAAAAATGATTCTTCTGGAGCACAGATTATTTTTTAAAATCCTTTCGGGAAATTCATCTCTTCCTGTCCCCCACCACTCCTCTGACTCCTGGGTTTCTTGTTCCCTGTCCACCCTCGCCCATGGAGGATGCAGTGCTGTGAGGCCATTGTTGGGTTTCATGTCATACCACTGTGTTTCTGCTCCTCTTTTTTCACCCATGCCTTTTACTGCCAAAGTAAAAGATATTTCCCCACTCTGATCATCCTCAGCCCTTCTACAGAGTTTGAAACAGTTTGAAATCATTTATACTCATCATAGCTTATAGGCTCTTATCGTTAAGAGGGTTTCTGGCTGCTGGTTGACCTCCAGCATCCCTGGTTTCCTATAGAGGTGCCTCTGGAGAGTCCTGTGGGCCCCACTTTCTCCAGTTTAGAGATATCCACAGGCTCTGCCCACATCCCCTAGGATCCCTTTCTAGGGTGGCCAATCTACAGTTTGACTTGCCTAGAACTGAGAAAGTTCTCGAGATGTGCGACTTTCCATTTTGAATGCAGTCCTTGGTAAGCTGGAATGAACAGGTCATTCTCTTTTCTAATTTACACATCTGCCTCTGTGTGTGTCTTCACTCCTGGTACCTGTGTCTCCTTGCTGAAGAGCTACTCTCATGCTGCTAACCTCCCTAACCTCCTCCCCACGAACCCCCAGAGAGCCAGAAGTGGCTGAGAATTTATCTGTCCCTGGGGCAGCTCTTAGCCAATGACTGAAATGTAAAGGAGTTTAGACATGCCAGCATTTTTGACCCTGACGGGGACAATGCTGCATTAGGACTTTCACTGTCTCCAGTGCTCCTTGCAAGATTAGGTCAAACTTACTACCTCCATGGGACCTTGTTTGGTGCTACATCCTTGCCCGGTTGTCTCTCCTTTGCTGTCCCACTTCCTCATTCACCTCTAGTGTTCCCAGGAATACCTCCTAATAAATCACTTCCTTATCTCAAAGTCTACCTTTGAGGAGTCCAAATATTTTAGTTATCTATTGCTGTGTGTAAAACCATCCCAAAGTGTAGTGGCTAAAACAACCACTTTATTATCTCTCACAGTACAATGGGACTGGCTCAGGTAGGTGGTTCCTCTAGCCTGTGTAATCACAGAGGGGCTGCAGTCATCTGGGGGCTTTGCTGGGCTGGACTGTCCAAGGTGCCCCATGCTGTGGAACCTCGTGTGTCTGAGATCCCTTGACAGCTCTGCTTGTCACACCTGGGGTCTCCCATGTCTGTGGTCTGATGGAGGCTGGGGCTAGAGTCACCTGGAGAACCCACATGATTACTGGATACCTGGTCTTTGCTCCCTCTCCATGTCGTTCCAAGGCTGCTTCACTTGTATTCATTTCCTAGGGCTGCTGAAACAAAGTACCACAAACTGGTGGCTTAAAACAACACATATGTATTCTCTCGCAGTGCTGGTGGCTGGAAGTCAAAGCCAAGGTGTCAGCAGGGCCATGCTCCTTCTGAAGGCTCCAGGGAAGAATCCTTTGTCTCTCTTTCTAGCTTCTGGCAGTTGCTCTCAATCTTTGAGGTGCCCTGGCTTGTAGCTATATCATTATAATCTCTGCCTGTCATCACACGGCCTTTGCCTGATGTGTGCCTGTGTACTTACATGACCTTCTTATGTCAGATGGTAAAGAATCTGCCTGCAATGCGGTAGACCTGGTTCAATCCCTGGGTCAGGAAGATCCCCTGGAGAAGGGAATGGTAACTCCCTCCAGTATTTTTGCCTGGAGAATTCCGTGGACAGAGAAGCCTCGCAGCCTATATAGTACATGTGGTTGCAAAGTGTCGGACAAGACTGGACAACAAACACTTTCCCCCGGTTCACTTTCTTATGAGCATACCAGCTATTGGCTCTAAGTTTCATCTAATCCATATGACCTCATTTTAATGCAGTTCTGCCTGCAAAGACCCTATTTCCAAATAAGGTCTCACCTACAGTTTTCGACTGAGCACACTACGTGGCCTCTCTATCAGAGCAGCCAGACTTCTCGGAGGCAGCTCAAGGTTCCCAGAAATGCAGAAGTAGAAGCTACCAGGGCTTATTAAGACTTATCAATCATTTGCAGTGTGCCTGGCACTGTTTTAAATGTTAAGGTTACAATAAAGAACAAGACAGGAGAGGTGCCTGTAGTCATACAATCTCCACTGTAGTGGAGAGAACATCACTAACAATTTCCCTTCCCTAGAACTCTTAAGAGTTAGCATGTTGTGATAAAATGGGGGAAGAACTCACAAACTACACCTGGACTCTAGCTGAGCTTTGGGTTCTAGACAGAATAAAAGATAAGGAAGCCTGTCCTAGGGTTCAATCACATAATATCCCTGAGCCTCATTTAAATAATGGGAGTCTGAACCTGATGACTTGACAGCCTATCAGACAACCTACCAGTCTTCCAACTGAGGTCTCCACAATTGATGCCACAGCTTTCTTTTGCTCAAATTTCCAGCCTTCATCTCCTTCAAGGGCTTTAGAAGTAGCTATGGCTGGATGGCATCATGGACTCGATGGACATGAGTCTGAGTGAACTCCGGGAGATGGTGATGGACAGGGAGGCCTGGCGTGCTGCGATTCATGGGGTCGCAAAGAGTTGGACACGACTGAGCAACTGAACTGAACTGAACTGAACTGAATGCTTTATGGTCGGAGAAGTCAATGGCAAACCACTCCAGTACTCTTGCCCGGAAAATCCCAGAGACAGAGGAGCCTGGTGGGCTGCAGTCCATGGGGTCACTAAGAGTCGGACACGACTGAGCGACTTCACTTTCACTTTTCACTTTCCTGCATTGGAGAAGGAAATGGCAACCCACTCCAACGTTCTTGCCTGAAGAATCCCAGGGACGGGGAAGCCTGGTGGGCTGCCGTCTATGGGGTCGCACAGAGTCGGACATGACTGAAGCGACTTGCAGCAGCAACAGCAATGCTTTATGGTAAAAAAGTGAGGGTACAATGAGAGCTTATAAAGAGGAAGAAAGAAAATGAGGTTCCTGGGTAATTGGTAATCGCCTCTCCCACTTCACAAGACAGCCCATCTTCCTGTACTCTTTCCTTTAAATTATGACTCTCCCCTAAATTATTAACACACATCTGCTCAAATTGTGGTTTCCATCTCAACTGACCCATTTGGCAGGAGTAACAGGCTGCAAATTGTGATCTGGGCCAACATCATCTGATTTTTCACCATTGCTGTCTTGAGCACACACCTGTTACAGAGAATGCCAGGTGTGCAGCAACAGATGTGCCTGGGATTCACAAAGAAAACCAGGTAGCTGCTTCCCTATGTTTCTAGGCGTAAAAGCCGAGTGATACCCATTACTGTATTTAATAGAAGGGACCCAAGGATCAGCCCACTGGTGAAATATAGGTATCTTGTTCCAAGCAAGTCAGCAGAGCTGAGAATATGGGCTTTTTTTGAAAATAAGTGTTAACAGCGCTCTGAATAAAAGGTGACTCTGTGCCAGTGTTGTTTCAAAGTGCAGTACAGGGACCACATGTATCAAAATTACTTGGGCTGCATATAAAAGTGCAGATTTCTGGACCAATTTCAGAGACTCAGAGTTAGTAGTCTGGCACTTAATCATTTCCCCAAAGCACACTGAAAATATTGAATCCTATTAGTATCTCATCCTTTCACGCAGTTCTCATCATTCTGTGTTCTTTCATCTAGGCTGTTTGGATTCTAGGTCAGATCTTCTCAAATAACCCTCTTGCCAGGGACCTGGAATGAGCCCAGTCATCAATACCCCCACTCCTACCCTCCCTTCCTTCTGCCCTCAGCTCTGCACTCTCCACTTCTGCTGAAGCTGTAGGGACACAAAATCCAAGGGTGGAACCAAATATAGAATCACCCCAACCGAGGGCCAGCCATAGGCTCTGACCTGAAGGCAGGGTAGCCGGGGAACCCAGAAAGTTGGCGATGCAAGGAAGTCTGGTGAGTGTGGTAGAAAGGGGAACAGCCAGGCAGTATCCCAAAGCAGCACACTCTGACTGCCACACACTACAATGAGGTCAAGTTTCAAAACCCAGGGGTGGAAAAGATTAGATTTTGTCATATGTCACTGAGAAAATTAAAAGGATTATACAATGAAATATTCAGAGTGTGGCAAGAAGCTTACACCAGAAGAAGAGCGTTTTGAGTCAAAAAATTTTAACTACCTTGAAGTTTAATACATTCCCTATCACTCAACAGAGATTTAGTTCTTGCCATTTAATCTGTTGCATTCAAAATTAATTATGTTGTGTTGTAAAAGTCATTCATCTCATATTGATTCCATGAATATTTATCAATGCCTGCAGGGGATACAATGGTCAGCAAAAACTAACTTGGTCCTTGCCCTTAGGGAGTTTATATTCTACCAGAGGAAGAAAGTCATTGAGTAAATAAACACAGAAACAAAGGCATTATGACAAAGTGAACTATTATGACAATGAGGTTCAGGGTGTTATAAAGATATATTACAGGAGACCTGTCCCAGTCTGGTAAGGTGGGGAGTGGAGGAGCAGCGAGAAGGTGTCCCTGAAGAAGTGACATGTGGTCTAAGAGTGAAGAATGAGTAAGTTAACCAAACTTGAGGGGGTGGAGGGGAGGAGAGCATTTTGGAGCAGTAGGATGAAGATATCCACATGCAAGCAGGCAAGTGGTCCTGACTACAGACAGCAGAGAGAAGGGAGTCCACATGAGGCTGAATTTTATAGTCCTGTTAAGTAGATAGTTTTTTTATCTAAGAACAACGAGAGCCATGAAAGCAGGAGATAATATGGTCAGCTTGCACTTTAAAAGGTCTCTTATCCAGCAGTGTCATGAGCAGATGAAGAGGGCCAAGGCTGAAGTGAGGGCACTACTCAGGGGCCTATGGCAATAGGTCAGATGAGTGGTGGCGTGGCTTGGGCAAAGCAGGTGGCCATGGTGATGGGGAGGAGAGGATTTGAGACATATTTCAAAGGCATCAATGACAGGACTTAATCATGGATACAGGATTGAAGGAGAGGGGAGGGATGAGTCAGGAATGATGTCCAGGTGTCTGGCTCATACCACCAAATGGAAGACTCTGTCCTTCCCTGCCGGGGGCCAGCGTGAGGAACTCCGCCCATGGCAAAGGTCATGAGGAAGGAGGCTTTGGCATACGCAAAGGCGTGATCAAGCCTTAGGAGACCCCCTGTTCCCGAACATCTACCCCAAAACCAGAGTCTGTTTTTGCTCTCACCTACACCTTTGACTTTCCGGGGGGCTCTCCCCCATAAACGTTTCTCTCGGAGAAGGAGTAAACGTGCCGCTCCAAGTCAATAAAAATTCCTGGGTGTGACAAGTGTTTCAGCTTATGAACTTTGAAGGTTATCTAGCCTGCCTGTATAGGTTCGACCGGCCACATGTGATGGTTTACAGCCTCCCGATCATGAGAGGCACGAGATATTTTAGACTTACTAAAGGCAAATTCTTGTGGGAAGTTAGAAATTATTAGTATGAGCAGTATGAAAAGGCAAAATGATAGGATATCAAAAGAGAATCTCCCCAGGTTGTTAGGTGCCCAATATGCTACTGGAGATCAGTGGAGAAATAACTTCAGAAAAAATGAAGGGATGGAGCCAAAGCAAAAACAATACCCAGTTGTGCATGTGACTGGTGATAGAAGCAAGATCCGATGCTGTAAAGAACAATATTGCATAGGAACCTGGAATGTCAGGTCCATGAATCAAGGCAAATTGGAAGTGGTCAAACAAGAGATGGCAAGGGTGAACGTCGACATTCTAGGAATCAGCGAACTAAAATGGACTGGAATGGGTGAATTTAACTCAGATGACCATTATATCTACT
>SJYX01018289.1:57498-73219 GCA_006410675.1 Oreotragus oreotragus | reverse complement strand
CCAGTCCATTCTGAAGGAGATCAGCCCTGGGATTTCTTTGGAAGGAATGATGCTAAAGCTGAAACTCCAGTACTTTGGCCACCTCATGAGAAGAGTTGACTCAGTGGAAAATACTCTGATGCTGGGAAGGATTGGGGACAGGAGGAAAAGGGGATGACCGAGGATGAGATGGCTGGATGGCATCACTGACTCAATGGACGTGGGTCTGCGTGAGCTCTGGGAGTTGGTGATGGACAGGGAGGCTTGGCATGCTGCGATTCATGGGGTCGCAAAGAGTCGGACACGACTGAGTGACTGAACTGAACTTAGTTGAACTTTAGATATCCAAATTGCCACCATCATTACCTTGAGGCCATTATTAAGTAAAATAAGGGTTACCTGAAAACAAGCGGTGTGATAAGGCAACAGTTGGTCTGATAACCTAAATGACTACCTGGCGGAATACACTCAACAAAGGGATGATTCACCTCCTGGGAGGGATGGAGCGACATTTCATCATGCTATTCAGAACAACATGCAACTTGTGTGTCTGTGTGTGTTCAGTTGCTTAGTTGCGTCTGAGTGTTTGCAACCCCATGGACTGCAACCCGCCAGACTCCTCTGTCCATGAGATTCTCCGGGCAAGAATACTGGAGTGGGTTGCCATTTCCTTTTCCACGACATGCAACATAAAATGCTGTGTTCAGAAATGTTTAATTCTGAAATTTTCTATTTAATATTCTCTGACCAAGGTTGACTGTGTTTGATTGAAATCTCAGAAACCAAAACAACTTGTAAGGAGGGTCTTACTGCATTCTATATCATACTGGAGAGATTTTACTTTCATTTTTCTTGTCATTTTCTCCTGCTACTGATGGAAAGGGAAATTTTCATGTTGGTTTCCACCTGAACAATAAAGTCCCTCATTGAATGAAACGTGGATGCCACAATTCTTTCTGTGTAATTTGTGCACCTGAACTGTACTGTAGGGCTGTAGGCTGTAGTTACTCCTTAACTAAGCATTTACATCTGATGCTGAATGGGCTTCCAAAGCACATAAAGTGATACTGAAATCTATGTCTGCTATCTTCAAGTGCCGTTTTCAGCAGTTTGTCAGCAGGGCCTTCTAGCCTCATAAAATGACTAAGTAGAAGGCATAAGTGAAAACCATCTGGCTTCCAAAATGCTGCTCTCCTCTTGCCTCACTCTTCTATAGCCTCTGAAATTCTTAGCACTGTTCATTCATTCTTCAACCCACAAGTATTATTGAGGTCCTCCAAGGATTTCATCACAGAGCTAGGTGGAAAGTCATATAGCAGTATATGTATATCAATATACACACACACAGAACTCACAGTGGGTACAGGAGGGGGACAGTTTGCAATTATTACAATAATGGGTGCTCAGTGCCATGGCAGGAAAAGCACAGTTCTCTTGTGAACCTTTCTAGAAACTTTTACCCTATGGGGGTGGAGGGAGGCAGGAGATGCTTCCTGGAGGAAGTGGGATTTTAACAATCCTATGACACCATTCTTCTGAACTAAGGTATTTCTTTTAACCTTTGTTAAATGACTCAGTGGTAAAGATTTCACCTGCAATGCAGCGATGCAGGAGAAATGGGTTCCATCTCTGCTTGGGAAAGATCCCCTGGAGGAGGAAATGGCAACTCACTCACTCCAGCAATCTTGCCTGGACAATCTCATGGACAGAGGAGCCTGGGGGGTTACAGCCCGTGGGATTGCAAGGGGTCAGACACAACAGAACTACTGAGCAAGCACCATCACCATACCAAAACGCAAACCACTTACTTGAAAGAAAAACACTTTTAGATCATAAGAACTAGGGGAACTAGTTCAAACTAGTGTTCACAAACTGCAGCCCTGAAGGAATAAATATTTGAATTGTTAAATACTGGAGGGTGGCAGAAAGGAAGTTTAGCCGAAGGTGGCATTGTTAAAAGAGCTGGGAGCCACTTCTGTGGAGGAGTTTGTGTCTGCAGAGATCTGAGGCACCCAGGTGGGGGTGAGGTAGGAACAAGGCTTGGAAACAAGATGCAGCTGCAGCAATCATTTCCTCCACTTTAGTTTTGCCTGGAGCCTTCTCCAGGAAATGGCACCCCGCTCCAGTGCTCTTGCCTGGAAAATCCAATGGACGGAGGAGCCTGGTGGGCTGCAGTCCATGGGGTCGCTAACAGTCAGACAGACTGAGCGACGTCACTTTCACTTTTCTCTTTCATGCATTGGAGAAGGAAATGGCAACCCACTCCAGTGTTCTAGCCTGGAGAATCCCAGGGATGGGGGGAGCCTGGTGGGCTGCCGTCTATGGGGTCACACAGAGTCGGACACAACTGAAGTGACTTAGCAGCAGCAGCAGAGCCTTCTCCACTACATGGGGTCGCTAGCAGTCAGACAGACTGAGCGACGTCACTTTCACTTTTCTCTTTCATGCATTGGAGAAGGAAATGGCAACCCACTCCAGTGTTCTAGCCTGGAGAATCCCAGGGATGGGGGGAGCCTGGTGGGCTGCCGTCTATGGGGTCACACAGAGTCGGACACAACTGAAGTGACTTAGCAGCAGCAGCAGAGCCTTCTCCACTCTTGAGCTAGTCCTTGCAAGTCCCACTCAATGAGGAAAATGCCTCAACTTGGCTTCTAGATAGTGAAAGTGAAGTGTGAGAGGAAAAATATCTTTAAAATATCTGACAATATGTCTAAGTTATCTAAGAGCCAAGACAAGTTTGGCTGGAAAAAATCCATCTTGTTTTCCTGTAGGTTATCTCTGTGACCCCTCCTTCTATGTAACTGTGTGATTCTATAACTCAACATAAAAATTGGTCGTTCATTATTTGGTTACATTATGTGATCGTGATCTGGCATCTCCATCTTCCTCATCCCTATAACATTTCAGAAATGCCAGTAAGTGAATCTCCTTTTTATTATTTAGAAAGACTTTCAGCCAAACATAATTGCAACATAATTTACACAGGCACTCTGGATATAATAAAAAATCCTTCACCTTAATCTCAATTTGTGTCCTTTTTGAGCCCACCCAAACCCATGTCCATCGAGTTGGTGATGTCATCCAGCCATCTCATCCCTCATCCTCTGTCATCCCCTTCTCCTCCTGCTCTCAATCTTTCCCTGCATCAGGGTCTTTTCCAGTGAGTCAGCTCTTCGCATCAAGTGGCCAAAGTATTGGAGCTTCAGCTTCAACATCAGTACTGCCAATGAACACCTGGGGCTGATCTCCTTTAGGATGGACTGGTTGGATCTCCTTGCAGTCCAAGGGACTCTCAAGAGTCTTCTCCAACACCACAGTTCAAAAGCATCAATTCTTCTGTGCTCAGCTTTCTTTATAGTCCAACTCTCACATCCATACATGACCACTGGAAAAAACCATAGCCTTGACTAGATGGACCTTTGTTAGCAAAGTAACGTCTCTGCTTTTCAATGTGCTATCTAGGTTGGTCATAACTCTCTTTCCAAGGAGTAAGTGTCTTTTAATTGATGGACAGGGAGCCCTGGCGTGCTGTGGTTCATGGGGTTGCAAAGAGTCGGACACGACTGAATGACTGAACTGGACTGAGTCCAACTCAAAACATTTATCAAATGTTTTGCTTTCTTCTATTAAGTGACTCAGTGCTAAAGAATCCACCTGCCAATGCAGGAGACATGGTTTGATCCCTGGATCGGGAAGATCCCCTGGAGAAGGAAATGGCAACCCACTCCAAAATTCTTGCCTGGGAAATCCCATAGACAGAGGAGCTTGGTGGGCTACAATCCACGGGGTCGCAAAGAGTTGGACACGACCAGGAGACTAAACAACAGCAACATTAAGAAAATAATAGGAATGGTTTTCCTACGAAAAGGAAGAAGGTTCACAAGTTATTGTCAACTAGGCAACTGGGAATTTTGTCTCTATTCCTCTTTCTGCTGCAAGAGATGTAAACTCTGTACCAGGAGCCCTACCACTCCTCCTGATAGCAGGATGTGTGTGTGTGTGTGTGTGTGTGTGTGTGTGTGTGTGTGTGTAGTTGTTTAATTTATCCGATTTGTTTATTCATGCAAAAATGTCATAAAATTGTTATAGAGTTAATAATTGGGGGAATTAAGTGAGAGTGTGTGTGTATGTGTGTGTAAATAAAACATGTACCACACCCAGGCTGAAATAGATAGGTAGAAGGTAGATATTTTTATTGGGTTTTAGCCACTTGATGTCCTGACCCCTCTATTGGTCCTTCTAGCCCAGATAGGTATTGATCTATAAAATCATCAAGGTTCTTCAACTCGAAATATCATAAAGACAGAGGCAGGCAAAATATACAGAGAAAAAGAGAGAAGAAAGAGAAGAGAAAGGAAAAAAGAAAACTAGATGACTGCACACACGTTCATATGTTTGAGCGACCGCACTTGGAGTTTCTGCTTTTGCCATGGGACGAAGATCTGCACCTGTTGTCCCAACATGGAGGTGTGGAAATGGGATACATTTCGTGGAAACGATAACAAAGATCTGAATAACATGTCATAGTTTCACTTTCACTTTATTCCAACAACAAACCAGTGAGGAAAGTAGATTAGTTAGTCACTCTTTGCTTGCCCATTTTCAACCTATGGATGTGCTCATATAAAAACAAAACTCTCCTGTGAGAACACACTGCATGGTAGCAGCAGATGATGTTGGAATGTGGGGTGCTGCCTTTTGGACTCTGAAACCACATTGCTTTCCATCAGTGCATTTTGCTGTTGTTTGTGTTTAAGACATTTCCCCAAACATTATTATCCACATCAGGTCCAGTAAGTCCAAGAGCATAAGAGTGCTAGAAGTCTTTGTCAGGATATACAATCACCATGGAAACTGAAGAGATTTTTAAAATTTTTACACTAGTGAAAAAAGGAGGAATATTTCGTGTGAATATAAAATGAATTATTCAAAGTAGAAATGACTCTGAAGGACAAAGAGCAAGTCATGCAACATAAAAATGCTGTGTATGGTCCAACAGACAATATCATCAAGAGAAAGGAAGAGGGACACAGTGGAACACTATTTGAGTGCATGGTTAGACATGGGCTGGGTTGGAGCCTTGTGTAATTCTAAGCATTGGAGAACTTTAAGGATTAGCTGATGTGGCCCTACTCCTGAAACTCTTGTCTCTCGCCAAAGAGAGAGTCTTTTCCAGTCTGCCTTACATCCACACAAGAGCGAAGATGGTGAGAAGGGGGACTAGCTGCAAAGGGACAGTGAAGGACCTGGGAGATTCCCAAGAAGAGCAGTAATCTGCCTGAACAGACTTCCACTAGATGCACACAGGGGTGATTTGGAGAAAATATATCATTCACTCATTCAAAATATATTTATTCAATGCATTCTGCATGCCAAGCTCTGATGTCTCAGGTAGACATTCATGGTAGAGCACATGTATGAACAAGACCAGCCTTAATTAAAAGTTTACAAAACTGACTCATTCTCCTGTTGCTAGCAATGCACTTGGGACTGGAAGTTTAGTTATTTTGAAAGTGAAAGAAAGAAAGTGAAGTCGCAGTGTAGTGTCCAACTCTTTATGACTCCAGGCTCCTCTGTCCATAGGATTTTCTAGGCAAGGGTACTGGAGTGGGTTGCCGTTTCCTTCTTCAGGGGATTTTCCCAACCCAGGGATCGAAACTGGGTGTCCCACATTGCAGGCAGACGCTTTACCATCTGAGCCACCAGGGAACTTTCCAATAAATGGATTTACTTCCAACCAGTCCATTCTGAAGGAGATCAGCCCTGGGATTTCTTTGGAAGGAATGATGTTAAAGCTGAAACTCCAGTACTCTGGCCACCTCATGCAAAGAGTTGACTCATTGGAAAAGACTCTGATGCTGGGAGAAATTGGAGGCAGGAGGAGAAAGGGAAGACAGAGGATGAGATGGCTGGATGGCATCACTGACTCAATGGACGTGAGTCTGAGTGAACTCCGGGAGATGGTGATGGACAGGGAGGCCTGGCGTGCTGAATTTTCTAGGCAAGGGTACTGGAGTGGGTTGCCGTTTCCTTCTTCAGGGGATTTTCCCAACCCAGGGATCGAAACTGGGTGTCCCACATTGCAGGCAGACGCTTTACCATCTGAGCCACCAGGGAACTTTCCAATAAATGGATTTACTTCCAACCAGTCCATTCTGAAGGAGATCAGCCCTGGGATTTCTTTGGAAGGAATGATGTTAAAGCTGAAACTCCAGTACTCTGGCCACCTCATGCAAAGAGTTGACTCATTGGAAAAGACTCTGATGCTGGGAGAAATTGGAGGCAGGAGGAGAAAGGGAAGACAGAGGATGAGATGGCTGGATGGCATCACTGACTCAATGGACGTGAGTCTGAGTGAACTCCGGGAGATGGTGATGGACAGGGAGGCCTGGCGTGCTGTGATTCAGGGGGTCACAAAGAGTCGGACACGACTGAGCGACTGAACTGAACTGAACAACTTGATTGCAAGTAGAGTTTCTGTATTAACATGTGGTCTACTGATGAGGAAAGTGGGATGTGGAGAAGTTAAGAGATTTGCCCTCAAGTAGTCAGAACTGGAATGAAAATTCAAATCCCAGAGTTGACTTCAAAACAGTTCTCTCTTCTGTGCTGTTCTTAGTCACTCAGTCCTGTCCAACTCTTTGCAACCCCATGGACAATAGCCTTCCAGTCTCTTCTGTCCACCGGATTTTCTAGGCAAGAATACCAACGCGGGTTACCAAGCCCTCCTCCAGGGGATCTTCCCAACCCAGGGACTGAACTCAGGTATCCTTCATTGCAGGCACATTCTTTACTGTCTGAATCACCAGGGAAGAAGTTCTCTCTTCTACTACATCATGATTCTTTAAAATAGGGTTCAACATATTATGCAAAACTGGACCAAAATTTAATCCCTAAAATTTCCTTCCTCCAGTTTTTGGAAACAAATGACATAAGATGCCTTAAACTTTCTTTTTTATATATGGTGAGATCTTCTTTTTAATAATCAACAAATTATGTTACTAAGAATTACTAAAATACAGTATTAGAGTTTACCAAGGACTTACTCCTATATTCTCCTAAGAAGACTGAACAGCACCAAAGGATTGTCGATTTTAGCCTGTGACCTACTAAACTGCATGGAGATCATTTGGAACTTCTGCGATTTTGAGTAAATACACTCTACATTTTTAGTGTTGCTATTATGAGTGGACTGGAGATTTCAACTTCTGCCACCATTATCTTTACTTATAACTCATTGCTAATTTAACTTTAGAATTCTCTTAGTTTGCAGTGAGTTGTTAGGTTAATCTTATAGTGAATAATGAGTTATCAATAATATTTGGGGTCAAAATTATCTAATGACTAGATTTTAAGACATAGGTTGTTTGAGGCTCAAAATAAGCATTTATTTTGCTGAAGCACATATATGTAGAATCCATCCTCAGCCACCAAAAGTACTGATACCTGGACACTTCATTTGGAAAATGGAAATGAATAGAAGAGTGAACAATATTTTCCGCCTGTGCTCAAGAATATCTGAGAGTCACTTTAATCTATGAATAAGTGAAAGAAAAGTGAAAGTAGTCGTTCAGTCCTGTCTGACTCTGTGATCCTAGGAACTGCAGGTGGCCAGACTTCTCTGTCCATGGTGTTCTCTAGGTAAGAATACTGGCGTGGATTGCCATTCCGTCTCCAGGGAATCTTCCTGACCCAGGGTTGAATCCCCATTTACCACGTTGCAGGCAGATTCTTCACCATCTATTACTATCCTCTAGGTGGCACTAGTGGTAAAGAACCCACATGCCAATGCAGGAGACACGCGGGTTCGATCCCTGGGTGGAGAGGATCCCCTGGAGGCGGAAATGGCAACCCACTCCAATATTCTTGCCTGGAGAATCCCATGGACAGAGGAGCTCGGTGGGCTGCAGTCCATGGGGTCACAAAAGAATCAGACAAGACTGAGCAACTAACACACATGCAAGCACGCACGCGCGCACACACACACATACACACACACAGTGTATCGTTTACTATTGATTAGCTTCTATGGGGTCGCACGACTGAAGCAACTTAGAAGCAGCAGCAGCTATTCAAAAACTGCTCCCAATCCTTTCTCTCTTTCCATCTCACACTATTGATGTTGGAAAACAAAATCTGTGCTTTCCCCATTTTTCTTAAAGCTAGAGACAAGCTTCTCTGGCCTATGAGATGTAAATGGAAGTGTTTTAGGGGAGGTTTCTTAGCAAGCTTCTTTTTTTCCGGTGAATCAGAGAACCCTCACTTCCAAATTTTTCTACTATTGAAAGTAACACCCAGAACAAAAAACAACTTTTTTGTAACTATGAGGAAAGTAGCAACAGATTCACAGGAATGCACTGTTAAAACCCTAAGCTTATGCCGGCAGTTGCCTATCTACAAATTTCTTATTATGGGAGAAAAAGTAAATCCCTACTCGATAAGGTCAATGAGTTTTGAGTCTTAGGATCCAAAAGCATCTCTATTAATAGTTATGAATGAGAAAATAAGAATTCATGTGCTGACTTTTGTATATAGTTCTTATTTATAACATTGCTTCCAAGAGGACAAAGTGTCCTGGGTTCAGACTTTGTTTTAAAATGTTTTAAACTCTTTTTAAATTGATGCAACATGGTAAATCAACTGTACTTCAATGAAAATGTTTTTTCACAAAGTTGAGGAACTTAAGGCCCAAACTGCTAAGCAGGTTCAAGTGTTCATCTTCATTATATCTCCCTCAACTTCATGTTCTCACTGACCCACACACACATTTGTGCACAGACACCTACTCAAAGACCTATATTTGCCCCTATTACCTACTGCCAGGATGATAAATTGTTTTAATCTCAGGTGTCAACATTGATAGATTGGTAGTGGCTGTCCAGATCACTATGCTGAGAATAATTCTGAGGCAGACAACACAACTCAAGAGGAAGAGTTGATCAATCGGCCAAGGCCGCCATACAGTGTGAAAAATGGAGCGGCAGCACCCGTGTCTTTGTAACAGTTGACCTGATGCAGTGTATCAGATTTTAATTGCTCAACCTAGTGTAATCCTTTTCTTCTCTCAACTTCTGTAGGTAGGAATTCAGTATTTTCAAACTGGGATGTTTAGTCCTCAAAGTATCATAAATAAAACAATATCTAGCTAGTGTACTTGAACTGGAATTGCAGAGAAAATATCGTATCTTAAGTAATATTCAATATTTGCTGTACTGACCATGGGGTGCACCACTTGCCTCTCCCCTTGAAGAAGACACTCAGCTACAAGATGTGCAACTAGCTGAAAACATCCAGATGCAGAGCCTGCAGAATCCACTTCAACTTGCAAGCCGAGGACACATACTTCTTGAGCACTCAGACACTGATTAGCAAGGTGAGGGGTCAGAGCCTCACCATTTCTACCCAGTATGGGGCTTCACTACTCTCCGCTCTGAGAGTCCCCTTGTATTGGTCAAGACTTCATTAGATCTGTATCATTGTCTGAGGCACTCAGAGCTTGATTCAGCTTCCTTCTGCCTTTCCTTTCACAGGGGGGAAAGCCAGTTCAGCATTGCTGCCACATCCTGCTCCCTCCTTCTTTGTCTTTCACATGTGGTACTCCCTCCTCCTCCCGTACTCCTAACTCCATCGACTGTTGGCTTCCTGGAGGCCCCAAACAAACACACAGACCTAGTATGGATATGTATGTGCTCAGTTGTTCAGCCGTGTCAGAATCTTTGCGACCCTATGGACTGTAGCCTGCCAGGCTCCTCTGCCTATGGAATTTCCAAGGCAAGAATACTGAAGTAAGTTGCCATTTCCTTCTCCAGGACATCTTTCTGAGCCAGGGATCGAACCTGTGTCTCTTTGCATTTCCTGAGTTGGCAGGCAGATTCTTTACCACTGAGCCACCTGGGGTAATGCTAGTATGCTAGTATGGATATGGCTGCTTACATTTACAAGGGCTTCCCCGGTGGCTCAGCAGTAAAGAATCCACTTGCCAATGCAGGACACTCAGGTTTGATCCCTGGGTCAGGAAGATCCCCTGGAGGAAGAAATGGCAACCCACTCTAGCATTCTTGCCTGGAGAGTCCCGTGGACAGAGGAGCCTGGCATGCTGCAGTCCGTGGGATTGCAAAGAGTCAGACACGACTTAGCAACCAAACAACAACAACTTACATTTACAAGACTTTTACATTAAGTGTACAACATGCTAAAAGAGGCAAAGTGCTGCATTGGCTTCAGCATCCAAAAATATGGATTAATGACTGCTAAATTGCTTCAGTCGTGTCCGACTCTGTGTGACCCAATAGATGGCCGCCCACCAGTCTCCCCTGTTTCTGGGATTCTCCAGGCAAGAACACTGGAGTGGGTTGCCATTTCCTTCTCCAATGCATGAAAGTGAAAAGTGAAAGTGAAGTCGCTCAGTCGTGTCCGACTCTTTACAATCCCATGGACTGCAGCCTACCAGGCTCCTCCATCCATGTGATTTTCCAGGCAAGAGTACTGGAGTGGGGTGCCATTGCCTTCTCTGTTTACATTCATATTCATTTATTTATCAAATAAACACCTTTAACATCTTTAGCTGTACTATTCAGTCTTGGGCTATTAAAATAATTACAGTTTAGTCAGTAAGTTTTAATAAGGTTCCTTTATGTGTGCTACGTATTGTGGAGACAAGATCTTAAAAAATGATTACAGATTTCAATGTGCTTGTAACCTTTTTTTTCCCCTCTCAACCATTAGCACAGCTTCTTGTACATAAAAGCAACATAGTAAATGTGTATTGTACTAAATTACACATACAGGATTAGAAAATAAGAATAACAGAAGGTGGTTATTACCATCAAATGGCATTAAACTGGTGTCCTTATCTTTAAAATGAGGTTGCTAATGGTGATAACTTCTGGGGCCGTATGAGGAGTGAATGATATAATATCCATGAAATTGATTTCTAAACTATTAAGCCCTACATTTCCCAACCTCCCTAGTGGCTCAGATGGTAAAGAATCTGCCTGTAAGGCAGGAGACCCGGGTTTGACCCTGAGGTGGGAAATATCCCCTGGAGAAGGAAATGGCTGCCCACTCCAGTATTCTTGCCTGGAGAAGTCCATGGGCAGAGAAGCCTAGGCACAGTTCATGGGGTCACAAAGAGTCGGACATGATTGAATGACTTCAAAAAAAATCCTGCATAAATTTTGCTTATCACTACTATTTATTACTGGGCTTCCCTGATAGCTCATTTGGTAAAGAATTTGCCTGCAATGCGAGAGATCCCAGTTCAATTCCTGGGCTGGGAAGATTCCCTGCAAAAGGGATAGGCTACTCACTCCAGTGTTCTTGGGCTTCCTTTGTGGCTCCAAGTAATCTTAAAAAACAACTACTGGCAGATCAATTAGCATTCCTTTACAAATATTGACTGTGCCTTTACCAGGACACGGTGCTGATCTAGGAAATGAGGTCGACAAAGTCCCTGCCCTGGTGAAGCTTACATCTTCTATGCTAACCAAGTCAATATGAGTTTCACCTTAAAAACACTGATTAGTTAGCAACAGGTCACTAACAGTGGAGGCTGTATCTCTGGCTTGTGTTCTTAGTCACTCAGTTGTGTCCAGCTCTTCGTGACCCTGTGGACTGCAGCCCGCCAGGCTCCTCTGTCCATAGGGGTTCTCCAGGAAAGAATACTGGAGTCGGTTGCCATGCCCTCTTCGTCTCTGTCTTGGTTCAAGTGTAATCCCAATTTGTTCTTGTCCCAGGCTTTGTCTTCGTTGATCTTTCCTGCTGAACTGCCTTTTCTTGCTTTTAGTTTCACCATCCCTGATGCTGTGAATCCTGCAGGGGGCTAACAGACTAGAACGGTAACTTCTTACTACACTGCGGTGCAGCTGGCCTGCTGCTTGCCTCACACACTTTTTTTTTTTTTTTCCTCTCTCTTTGCCTTTCTCTCCTTGGTGACCCTACCCCCTCTTTTCCTGAACATTTGCACATCTCACTTCTCTGGCCCCTATTTCCCTGTCTTCACTTAGGCATTTCTTTCTTTTGCTGTCACCCTCAGTGGGAGTTGTTCTCTCTGTGTCTTCAGATGGCCTTGTTGTTTTGGCAGGAAAAAACAAACTTCCTGGCAGAAAACAACAGAAGACACACCTCTCAGGAAATTAGACCTCTGTTTCTAACACTTCTTGGCACCTTGTAGCCACAGGAATCAACATACATCTCTAAGAAGTTTCGTCACTTCAGATGAACTCAGGCCTCAACAAGATAGAAAGGAATGCAGCCATGCCTTACAGACTGTGATTGGGGTCAGCTGGTCACCATTCACCAAGAGGCTGGCTGGGATGAAGTCACTGTGTGGAGTATACAGTATCAAATGTCTGCAGAAACCTCTGGTCCAAAATATTTTATCACATTATATACCCAATTTTTAAATTGGCTTTAAAAATTTTTATACTCATGTCTGCTGCTGCTACTGCTAAGTCGATTCAGTCATGTCCGACTCTGTGCAACCCCATAGATGGCAGCCCACCAGGCTTCCCTGTTCTTGGGATTCTCCAGGCAAGAACACTGGAGTGGGTTGCCATTCCCTTCTCCAATGCATGAAAGTGAAAGTGAAGTCACTCAGTCATGTCCGACTCTTCACTCTTCGAGACCCCATGGACTGCAGCCCACCAGGTCTAGAAGCCAATAGATTAGTGGTTAACAAACTTTTTGACCATACTCTACTGTAAGAAATAAATATGTGTGCAAGTTAAGTCACTTCAGTTGTGTCTGACTCTTTGCAACACTGTGGACCATAGCTCTCCAGGCTCCTCTGTCCATGGAATTCTCTAGGCAAGAATACTGGAGTGGGCTGCCATTTCCTTCTCCAGGGGATTTTCTCGAACCAGTATCTCTTATGTCTCCTGTCTTAGCAGGCAGGTTGAAAACTGTGCTCGATCTCTGTGCCAGGAAGATTCCCTTGGAAAAGGAAATGGCAGCCCACTCCAGTATTCTTGCCAGTATTCTGGCCTGGAGAATACTTCATGGACTGTAGCCCAACCAGCTCCTCTGTCCGTGGAATCACAAAGGGTTGGACACGACTGAGTGACTAACATTTTCACTTCACTTTTTTTAACACTAGCACCAGCTGGGAAGCCCAGAAATAAATATGTATATGTATAAATACGTGCATGTGCTTATACATATGTGCATTTGTACACATATGTATTTTTATATATCTGAAACTAAAATTTCACAAAACAATATCACCTTTATTATGTGTGGAGCTCAAATTGTTTTTTTTCTTTTTAATCTAGTCAATCAATAATAACTTTTTAAATATATTGGTCTTCATCTTGGGATTTTTAATTTTTTTTATGCCATTTCTACTCAGTGTGGCAAAACTTATGGATTCCCTTCTTGGACTAATGTTTTTAAATATGCAAAACAAAACTCATAGGATTACAAAGGTAATCAACTGTATTGAAATAGTCTTATCTTTGGACCTCTGAGGGGAAAAAGGGCCACGTACATGGACCCAAGTTAAGAACCCCTGCCCGACTAAATTGATCTAACAACCGTCTGCAAGCCACAACCTGCAGTATGGGAAGGATGACTGTAGACAAAGGCTCAGAACACTTTGCAGTAATTCAATATTTCAGATGCTTTTCATCCTCTCATGGTTTTGTCATTCTCTTCTCCCTCCCTTTCCCCACGCTTCCTTTCCAGTGACAGCCCCTCCCCTGTATGCATGAGCGCGTGAGCACACACACACAGAGCCAGGTCTTAGGTCACGTATCTAAAGTGAGAAAAGACCCTGGACTACTGTGTCTGGCCCCCTTATGTCCCCACTCCCACTCCCAGACTTTGCCTGGGTCCCAGCCCCTCTGGCTCCCACGGCAGATCTATTTCATTGGCTTATTATCTCTGCAAGCCAGTGCTCACAACTGTGGTTTTCTTGGTTTCCTGCTGCTGCTAAGTCACTTCAGTCGTGTCCGACTCTGTGTGACCCCATAGACGGCAGCCCACCAGGCTCCCCGATCCCTGGGATTCTCCAGGCAAGAATACTGGAGTGAGTTGCCATTTCCTTCTCCAATGCATGAAAGAGAAAAGTGAAAGTGAAGTCGCTCAGTCTGTCCGACTGTTAGCGACCCCATGGACTGCAGCCCACCAGGCTCCTCTGTCCATTGGATTTTCCAGGCAAGAGTACTGGGGTGGGGTGCCATTGCCTTCCCCGTCTTGGTTTCCTACACAGCACTATATTCTGATAAGCGCCTTCTAACCAGAATAATGGTGGAGCTCAGAGTCCCGGTCATTTATCACTCAAGTTTCAGTGACCCCTCTGTGACAGGTGTTTCCATTAGGTCTATAGCTAACCCCACCACAGGCAGCCTCTCCCAGTCACTTGCAGGTTGACGTCCCTGACGCCCCAACCTGGCCCCCCTGCCATACAGAGCACCCGTTGACTTCAGCAGTGAACAGCTCAGTGAGGGCCTTCAGGAGGAACTGGAGTCAGGGGCCACGCTGAACTGCACAGGTGCTTTCCTGAATGGTTTGTGGCTAGCATTTGCCACAAAAAAGTGCACCCTCCCCTAAGCAAAGAAGGAAACAGGAAAAAGAACAGTCTGCTTCCTGTTTGGCCTGAGAATGGGCAGGCAGTTCTAGAGTCATTATACAGGCCAATAGAACTTCCTGGTCTAAATTATGAAACAGTTCAGTTCAGTCGCTCAGTCATGTCCGACTCATTGTGACCCCATTAATCGCAGCACGCCAGGCCTCCCTGTCCATCACCAACTCCCGGACTTCACTCAGACTCATGTCCATCAAGTCAGTGATGCCATCCAGCCATCTCATCCTCTGTCGTCCCCTTCTTTTCCTGCCCCCAATCCCTCCGAGCATCAGGGTCTTTTCCAATGAGTCAACTCTTCACATGAAGTGGCCAAAATATTGGAGTTTCAGCTTCAGTATAAGCCCTTTCAATGAATATTCAGGACTGATTTCCTTTCGGATGGACTGGTTGGATCTCCTTGCAGTCCAAGGGACTCTCAAGAGTCTTCCCCAATACCACAGTTCAAAAGCATCAATTCTTCAGTGCTCAGCCTTCTTCACAGTCCAACTCTCACATCCATACATGACCACAGGAAAAACCGTGGCCTTGACTAGACGGACCTTAGTCGGCAAAGTAATGTCTCTGCTTTTGAATATACTATCTAGGTTGGTCATAGCTTTTCTTCCAAGGAGTAAGGGTCTTTTAATTTCATGGCTGCAATCACTGTCTGCAGTGATTTTGGAGCCCAAAAAAATAAAGTCTGACAGTGTTTCCACCGTTTCCCCATCTATTTCCCATGAAGTGATGGGACCAGATGCCACGATCTTCATTTTCTGAATGTTGAGCTTTCGGCCAACTTTTTCACTCTCCTCTTTCACTTTCATCAAGAGACTCTTTAGTTTTTCTTTGCTTTATGTTATAAGGGTGGTGTCATCTGCATATCTGAGGTTATTGATATTTCTCCCAGCAATCTTGATTCTGGCTTGTACTTCCTCCAGCCCAGCATTTCTCATGATGTACTTATAAGTTAAATAAGCTTAAGGTGGCAATATACAGCCTTGTATAAGGTGACAATATACAGCCTGGTGTACTCCTTTCCTGATTTGGAACCAGTCAATTGTTCCATG
This sequence comes from Oreotragus oreotragus, assembly GCA_006410675.1. Classification (NCBI taxonomy): domain Eukaryota; kingdom Metazoa; phylum Chordata; class Mammalia; order Artiodactyla; family Bovidae; genus Oreotragus; species Oreotragus oreotragus. The sequence continues at coordinate 57,610 of SJYX01018289.1, read as the reverse complement.
TCCTGTTCTAACTGTTGCTTCTTGCCCTGCATGTAGATTTCTCAAGGAGGCAGGTCAGATGGTCTGGTATTCCCACCTCTTTAAGAATTTTCCAAGCAACACATTAGGAAGG
>SJYX01018289.1:44817-55384 GCA_006410675.1 Oreotragus oreotragus | reverse complement strand
TTTTTTTTTTTTTTTGCCTTGAGTCAAATCCTGTTTCTGTTGGTATTGCTCTGTGCTTCTGGGCTCAGGAAAACAAGTCCAGCCTTTCAGATGATAATAGCAGAGCCCAGGGTAAAGGAAGTAACTCAGTTCTCCATGGACTTCACAGTGAAGGGTTTTAGTACAGTGTTGACTTAATCATCACAGTAAGTTCTGAGGTAAGTGTTATTAATATTATTACCTAGTGTTATTAGGTTTAGTAAACAAACTAGAGAATGCACAGTTGAATTCAAACTTCAGATAAAAGCAAATAATTTTTAATTTAAAAATGCCTCTTCCCCTCTCCCCAAATTGTGACATTAATGTGTGCATAGAGAAGAGCTACCAAAGTGTCGTGCATTTTACTGGCGTCCCTATTGTTATGTCCATTTTGGAGCTGAGGAAACTAAGGTTCAGAGTCTGGCAAGAAGCAGAACTAGAATCCAAGCCCAGGTCTTTGGTTTTAAAGTTCAGTTGTTTTTTCTTTTCTTTCAACACATGATACAATTACAGAGTATCTCCCTCTGACCCACTCCAAGGAAAATGTCGACTTCCTTGGTGGTCCTGTGGTTAAGATTTCCCCTTCCAGTGCAAAGGGTGAGGATTCAGTCCCTGATAGGGGAGTTAAGATCCCCCAAGCCTCATGGCCAAAAAACCAAAACATAAGACAGAAACAGTATTGTAATAAATTTAATGTTGTCTTGTTGTTTTCATGGGCTCCTCAAGTGGTGCTAGTGGTAAGAAACCCATTTGCCAGTGCAGGAACTATGAGAGACCAGGGTTCTATCCCTGGGTCAGAACGATCCCCTGGAGCAGGGAATGGCAATCTGCTCCAGTATTCTTGCCTGGAAAATTCCATGGGCAGAAGGGCCTGGAGAGCTACAATCCATAGGATCGCAAAGGGTCAGATACAACTCAAGCGACTGAGCATGCACACAGAGAATTTCCAAAGCAATTAAAACAAACAAATAAACATCGCACCAGAAAAGAGCAAATGAAGAAATCAAGCATATCTTCAACTAAGGGAAAACAACCCAGGGAAACTACTGCTCTGTTTACTTAACATTCTGGGCAGAATTCCTGGTGAGAAACCAGCAAGAGCTTTAGCTTGGCATGAGCACTGGAGGTGTTTGGTGACCCTGAGGACAGAAGAGAACTGTGGGCTGGAAGCCCCTTCCATACAAAGCTGTTTCCAGGGCCTCTGGAAAGCACCCTCTTTTATCACGGAAGTGGAGGGAAAGGGGAGGTTGGACTGCTGATGCACGCCTTTCCACCTGGTGTCACTGGAACCTGATGTCCTAATCATATTTCCCTGTCACCTCTCAGCACTGATTTACTTTCTCTTCCCATTCTCCATGCGGCAGAACTAATTGCCTGCCTAATTGCCAAAACTAATTGCGGTGACATTCATTGTTCGTCTGCTCTCTTCTCTGGCTGGAGCTCAGGCAGGTGGCTCACGCAAAGGCAAGGACGGAAGTATTTCTGGGTTGCTTCAGGGACACGGTGCTTCAGAGCACTGCCCCAGCAATAGCTTTGGTCATGGAGGTGGATCAAGGAAATAGCTTCCTTGCTGTGGAGAAGATGGTGGTTCCTGGCAGGGATTCACCTTCTTCTGGCTTGAAATGGGATTGATTTGACAGATTTTGAGTCCATTAAATTATACTTCTCTGGAGTCCTTTTCTGGAGAAGGCAATGGCACCCCACTCCAGTGTTCCTTCCTGGAAAATCCCAGGGATGGGGGAGCTTGGTGGGCTGCTGTCTATGGGGTTGCACAGGATCGGACATGACTAAAGCGACTTAGCAGCAGCAGCAGCAGGCATCCTTTTCTCCCATTTGGAGATTAGAATTAGACTTGTTGATTAAAAAATTGAGAGATGCACCTGCTTCTCTCTGGCCCCATGGTTGGTTAGAGGCAGAGCTTAGATCTGGTACCATGATGCTCCTTACTGTTACTCTTGCACTAGTTTTCTTTTACATTTCCTTATACATTTTTATTAAACCACTATCAAGTAATTTTCTCATCGGTAGCTAGAATAACAGTTGTTAATATTTACTGAGTTGTTATGAATGTGAAGCCTTTGCCATACATTTTTTCATTTAATCCTCAAAAACAGCAGCATGAAGAGGTGCTATCAGCATCCTTAATTCACAAATGCAAGGAGAGGTTAATAGTTTGCTTTGGTTCAATCATGTGCAGGATCCTTATGACCATTTCTGGATTCTGATAGATGGAAGAACTCCCAAAGATGGATTGAAGGTGGTAGTTGGAGCAGTTTGAAACTAATCAGCCAAATCATGCAAATTATTATGTAAATGTATTGTTGACCCAGGAGTCACGACATCCTCTTTTCTTCCATACTGCTGACACAAACACAAATGGACTGCAGTCCTGGTTTGGAGTTTAGCTCAAGGAGTTCAGGAGGCATTCCAGGGACTTATCACACAAAGGACAAAAAGACAGTGTGTTGAGAGTTGGAGGCCTGAGTATCTGCCTCTAGCAAGCTATGTGGGATGACCTGGCTACCTCAGTTTCTTCTGTGAAATGACAGGATTCGACTCCACGGTCTAGTAGACCAAGATCATTGCCATTCTACGTGTCTTAGATGGCATGTCCAAGATGGAAGCACACAATGGCAGAGGCCTGTGATAACTTTCAAGACAGCATTCCAGTTACTGTAAATAAAAGTCTTATTGTTTGGTTCTTGGTCTTGTCCCCACTCAGTGACAGGAAGAATAATAAAAGTAATGTCACTATTGTGTGAAATGAGAGATTTCTCATCCAGAAAACTATGACATATACAGTAGCAAACTGTTTGGAAGCTGAGAAAATAATTATATAATTGATTAAACAGGGTAGGAAAAATGAATTGTGATAAGGAAAAAGGACTAACAGTTAAAGAAAAGTCTTGGAATTTTGTTTGCTAAAAAGGAAGTATTGTAAGGTGACTAATGTATAGAAAGAAAGAACTATTTCAAAGAATTTTTAAGAGGAAGACCTAAATACAATTAGAAGAAAACCAGGAGAGAAAAAAGAAAATTTTAATTTTATCTGATGGAAAAGAAAGCTGTCTTCATGAGAAACAGAGATTTTGAAATGAAGAATTCTGTCTTCAATTACCTTTTTAGAATTCCTCTGGGTAATTTTATGAGGCCCTTGTGATCTTGCAACATCCAAATGCCTGTTTGTGGGAAATGTAGTAAGGCATTAATTTTAAAATGAATTTTATAGTAGAATACTCATTAGCAGGATGTTCCATGGAAACCTGGTAGAAAGACCTCCAGAGAAGAGGGCAGAATTTGAGTTCTTAATTCGGTCCTTCTTGTTGTGTGACCTTGGGCAAGTCCCACCGTCTCTGAGGGCCTCACGTCCCCTGATTTGCATGAAGTCATTGGACTGAATGCCTCCAAGGCCCTATTCTGTATGTTTGCATTGCTCATTGTAGATCATACTTTAAAAACCATTTGGTAGTCATAGGTCTATAGAACATACACATTAGGTTAAAACTCAGAAAATGTATTTTTAAAATTCACATCTGGGCCGGATGAAACACAAGCTGGAATCAAGATTGCTGGGAGAAATATCAATAACCTCAGATATGCAGATGACACAGTTGAATTCAAACTTCAGATAAAAGCAAATAATTTTTAATTTAAAAATGCCTCTTCCCCTCTCCCCAAATTGTGACATTAATGTGTGCATAGAGAAGAGCTACCAAAGTGTCGTGCATTTTACTGGCGTCCCTATTGTTATGTCCATTTTGGAGCTGAGGAAACTAAGGTTCAGAGTCTGGCAAGAAGCAGAACTAGAATCCAAGCCCAGGTCTTTGGTTTTAAAGTTCAGTTGTTTTTTCTTTTCTTTCAACACATGATACAATTACAGAGTATCTCCCTCTGACCCACTCCAAGGAAAATGTCGACTTCCTTGGTGGTCCTGTGGTTAAGATTTCCCCTTCCAGTGCAAAGGGTGAGGATTCAGTCCCTGATAGGGGAGTTAAGATCCCCCAAGCCTCATGGCCAAAAAACCAAAACATAAGACAGAAACAGTATTGTAATAAATTTAATGTTGTCTTGTTGTTTTCATGGGCTCCTCAAGTGGTGCTAGTGGTAAGAAACCCATTTGCCAGTGCAGGAACTATGAGAGACCAGGGTTCTATCCCTGGGTCAGAACGATCCCCTGGAGCAGGGAATGGCAATCTGCTCCAGTATTCTTGCCTGGAAAATTCCATGGGCAGAAGGGCCTGGAGAGCTACAATCCATAGGATCGCAAAGGGTCAGATACAACTCAAGCGACTGAGCATGCACACAGAGAATTTCCAAAGCAATTAAAACAAACAAATAAACATCGCACCAGAAAAGAGCAAATGAAGAAATCAAGCATATCTTCAACTAAAGGAAAACAACCCAGGGAAACTACTGCTCTGTTTACTTAACATTCTGGGCAGAATTCCTGGTGAGAAACCAGCAAGAGCTTTAGCTTGGCATGAGCACTGGAGGTGTTTGGTGACCCTGAGAACAGAAGAGAACTGTGGGCTGGAAGCCCCTTCCATACAGAGCTGTTTCCAGCGCCTCTGGAAAGCACCCTCCTTTATCACGGAAGTGGAGGGAAAGGGGAAGTTGGACTGCTGATGCTCGCCTTTCCACCTGGTGTCACTGGAACCTGATGTCCTAATCATATTTCCCTGTCACCTCTCAGCACTGATTTACTTTCTCTTCCCATTCTCCATGCGGCAGAACTAATTGCCTGCCTAATTGCCAAAACTAATTGCGGTGACATTCATTGTTCGTCTGCTCTCTTCTCTGGCTGGAGCTCAGGCAGGTGGCTCACGCAAAGGCAAGGATGGAATTATCTCTGGGTTGCTTCAGGGACACGGTGCTTCAGAGCACTGTCCCAGCAATAGCTTTGGTCATGGAGGTGGAGCAAGGAAATAGCTTCCTTGCTGTGGAGAAGATGGTGGTTCCTGGCAGGGATTCACCTTCTTCTGGCTTGAAATGGGATTGATTTGACAGATTTTGAGTCCATTAAATTATACTTCTCTGGAGTCCTTTTCTGGAGAAGGCAATGGCACCCCACTCCAGTGTTCCTTCCTGGAAAATCCCAGGGATGGGGGAGCCTGGTGGGCTGCTGTCTATGGGGTTGCACAGGATCGGACATGACTAAAGCGACTTAGCAGCAGCAGCAGCAGGCATCCTTTTCTCCCATTTGGAGATTAGAATTAGACTTGTTGATTAAAAAATTGAGAGATGCACCTGCTTCTCTCTGGCCCCATGGTTGGTTAGAGGCAGAGCTTAGATCTGGTACCATGATGCTCCTTACTGTTACTCTTGCACTAGTTTTCTTTTACATTTCCTTATACATTTTTATTAAACCACTATCAAGTAATTTCCTCATCGGTAGCTAGAATAACAGTTGTTAATATTTACTGAGTTGTTATGAACAAGAAGCCCTTGCCATACATTTTTTCATTTAATCCTCAAAAACAGCAGCATGAAGAGGTGCTATCAGCATTCTTAATTCACAAATGCAAGGATAGGTTAATAGTTTGCTTTGGTTCAATCCGCTGGCCAATACAAAGTCATGTGCAGGATCCTTATGACCATTTCTGGATTCTGATAGATGGAAGAACTCCCAAAGATGGATTGAAGGTGGTAGTTGGAGCAGTTTGAAACTAATCAGCCAAATCATGCAAATTATTATGTAAATGTATTGTTGACCCAGGAGTCACGACATCCTCTTTTCTTCCATACTGTTGACACAAACACGAATGGACTGCAATCCTGGTTTGGAGTTTAGCTCAAGGAGTTCAGGAGGCATTCCAGGGACTTATCACACAAAGGACAAAAAGACAGTGTGTTGAGAGTTGGAGGCCTGAGTATCTGCCTCTAGCAAGCTATGTGGGATGACCTGACTACCTCAGTTTCTTCTGTGAAATGACAGGATTCGACTCCACGGTCTAGTAGACCAAGATCATTGCCATTCTACGTGTCTTAGATGGCATGTCCAAGATGGAAGCACACAATGGCAGAGGCCTGTGATAACTTTCAAGACAGCATTCCAGTTACTGTAAATAAAAGTCTTATTGTTTGGTTCTTGGTCTTGTCCCCACTCAGTGACAGGAAGAATAATAAAAGCAATGTCACTATTGTGTGCAATGAGAGATTTCTCATCCAGAAAACTATGACATATACAGTAGCAAACTGTTTGGAAGCTGAGAAAATAATTATATAATTGATTAAACAGGGTAGGAAAAATGAATTGTGATAAGGAAAAAGGACTAACAGTTAAAGAAAAGTCTTGGAATTTTGTTTGCTAAAAAGGAAGTATTGTAAGGTGACTAATGTATAGAAAGAAAGAACTATTTCAAAGAATTTTTAAGAGGAAGACCTAAATACAATTAGAAGAAAACCAGGAGAGAAAAAAGAAAATTTTAATTTTATCTGATGGAAAAGAAAGCTGTCTTCATGAGAAACAGAGATTTTGAAATGAAGAATTCTGTCTTCAATTACCTTTTTAGAATTCCTCTGGGTAATTTTATGAGGCCCTTGTGATCTTGCAACATCCAAATGCCTGTTTGTGGGAAATGTAGTAAGGCATTAATTTTAAAATGAATTTTATAGTAGAATACTCATTAGCAGGATGTTCCATGGAAACCTGGTAGAAAGACCTCCAGAGAAGAGGGCAGAATTTGAGTTCTTAATTCGGTCCTTCTTGTTGTGTGACCTTGGGCAAGTCCCACCGTCTCTCAGGGCCTCACGTCCCCTGATTTGCATGAAGTCATTGGACTGAATGCCTCCAAGGCCCTATTCTGTATGTTTGCATTGCTCATTGTAGATCATACTTTAAAAACCATTTGGTAGTCATAGGTCTATAGAACATACACATTAGGTTAAAACTCAGAAAATGTATTTTTAAAATTCACATCTGGGCCGGATGAAACACAAGCTGGAATCAAGATTGCTGGGAGAAATATCAATAACCTCAGATATGCAGATGACACCACCCTTATGGAAGAAAATGAAGAGGAACTAAAGAGCCTCTTGAAGGTGACAGAGAAGAGTGGAAGGACTCCAAAATGGACATAACAATAGGGATGCCAGTAAAATGCACAACACTTTGGTAGCTCTTCTCTAGGCACACATTCTTGTCACAATTTGGGGAGAGGGGAAGAGGCATTTTTATATTAAAAATTATTTGCTTTTATCTGAAATCTGAATTCAATTGTGCATTCTCTAGTTTGTTTACTAAACCTAATAACACTAGATAATAATACTAATAATATCTACCTCAGAAGTTACTGTAATGATTAAGTCAACACTGTACTAAAACCCTTCACTGTGAAGTCCATGGAGAACTGAATTACTTCCTTTTCCCTGGGCTCTGCCATCATCATCTGAAAGGCTGGACTTGTTTTCCTGAGCCCAGAAGCACAGAGCAATACCAACAGAAATAGGATTTGACTCAAGACAAGAAAAAAGCCTTCCTAATGTGTTGCTTGGAAAATTCTTAAAGAGGTGGGAATACCAGACCATCTGACCTGCCTCCTTGAAAAATCTACATGCAGGTCAAGAAGCAACAGTTAGAATGAGACATGGAACAATTGACTGGTTCCAAATCGGAAAAGGAGTACACCAAGGCTGTATATTGTCACCCTGTTTATTAAACTTATATGCAGAGTACATCATGAGAAATGCTGGGCTGGAGGAAGTACAAGCCAGAATCAAGATTGCTGGGAGAAATATCAATAACCTCAGATATGCAGATGACACCACCCTTATTACAGAAAGCAAAGAAGAACTAAAGAGTCTCTTGATGAAAGTGAAAGTGGAGAATGAAAAAGTTGGCTTAAAACTCAACATTCAGAAAACTAAGATCATGGCATCCAGTCTCATTATTTCATGGCAAATAGATGGGAAAACAATGGAAACAGTGACAGATTTATTTTGGGGGTTCCAAAAATCACTGCAGATGGTGACTGCAGCCATGAAATTAAAAGACACTTGCTCCTTGAAAGAAAAGCTATGACCAACCTAAACAGCATATTAAAAAGCAGAGACATTACTTTGCCAACAAAGATCCATCTAGTTAAGGCTATGGTTTTTCCAGTAGTCATGTATGGATATGAGAGTTGGACTGTAAAGAAAGCTGAGTGTCAAAGAATTGATGCTTCTGAACTGTGGTGTTGGAAAAGACTGTTGAGAGTTCCTTGAACTGCAAGGAGATCCAGCCAGTCCATCCTAAAGGAAATCAACCTTGAATATTCATTGGAAGGACTAATGCTGAAGCTGAAGCTCCAATACTTTGGCCACCTGATGCAAATAACTGAGTCATTGGAAAAGACCCTGACCCTGGGAAAGATTGAAGGCAGGAGAAGGGGATGACAGAGGATGAGATGGTTGGATGACATCACCGACTCGACGGACATGAGTTTGAGTAAACTCTGGAGTTGGTGATGGATAGGGAAGCCTGGCCTGCTGCAGTCCATGGAGTCACAAAGAGTCGGACACGACTGAGCAACTGAACAGAACTGAGCTGAATGTGTTGCTTCTGGCCACGGGTTGCAGCTCAGGCTCAGAAAGACTGAAGAGTAGAATGGAACATCAGAGGAGTGACTGAACTTTGCCCTCGGGTAGGTCCCTCCCCTGGGCTTCCCTAGTGCTCAGTGGTAAAGAATCTGCCTGCAATTCAGGAGCCACAGGAGGCCTGAGTTCAATCCCTGGTTTGGGATGATCCCCTGGAGGAGGACAAGGCTATCCATTCCAGTATTCTTGCTTGGAGAATTCCATGGAGAAAGAAGCCTGGAGTACTACACCCCGTGGTGTCACAAAACAGTTAGACATAGCTAAAGCAACTTAGCACACATGCACAGGTCCCTTCCCTACCCTGAGATTCTGAACTGGTATTTTGAGCTGCTTTTCCCATGAAGAAGAACTGAAAACAGCTTAGGAGGAGACAGGAATCAGGAGTGTGGTGACACAACACACCAGCACTTTCTCAGTGGCTTTTAGGAAAAGTCAGGGATGGAATCTGGTGGCTGATTTCACACTTGGCGGTCTTCAGTGGACCTTCTGAGGACCCACATAATCAAAGGCACCTTCAAAGTTTGTGAGCATGAAGCTTCTATAATTACGAGAGCCCTCTTTAAGTAAAAAAAAAAAAAAATGAAGATTTACAAATACAAAATTAGGCATGGAAGTGAAATATATACTTCAAATAAGAAAATAGATCATGACAGATTTCAGGATCACTGAAGAATTAGGTCCCTTTCTTCTGAGATCTTATCAGGCAATTTACCAGAAACACTTCTGATTGTCAAGCTGCTCCTCTTTCCACAGGGAATGCTCTACAGTGCTCAGCAATTCAGACCACTGTGGGGCCAGATAAGTGAGGGGATCTGCTGTGTACACTTTACTAGGTTCATGATTTATCTTCTCCTGTGTCGTGAAGAGTTGGACACGACTGAGCGACTTCACTTTCACTTTTCACTTTCATGCATTGGAGAAGGAAATGGCAACCCACTCCAGTGTTCTTGCCAGGAGAATCCCAGGGATGGGGGAGCCTGGTGGGCTGCCGTCTATGGGGTCACACAGGGTCGGACACGACTGAAGCAAGTTAGCAGCAGCAGCAGCAGCACCCAACTGCAACTTTCATGCGTGTGTTAGTCACTCAATCATGTCCGACGCAGGAAATGGCAACCCACTCCAGTGTTCTTGCCAGGAGAATCCCAGGGATGGGGGAGCCTGGTGGGCTGCCGTCTATGGGGTCACACAGGGTCGGACACGACTGAAGCAAGTTAGCAGCAGCAGCAGCAGCACCCAACTGCAACTTTCATGCGTGTGTTAGTCACTCAATCATGTCCGACGCTTTCTGACTCCATGGGCTGTAGCCCACCAGACTCCTCTGTCTATGAGATTCTCCAGGCAAGAATACTAGAGTGGGTTGTCATGCCTTCCTCCAGGGGATCTTCCCATCCCAGGGATCAAACCCAGGTCTCCCACACTGCAGGATAATAAAATACTTTTATAATTGTAGTTATTATATATAATATATATATAACTGTATCTTGGAATGTGAAGTCAAGTGGGCCTTAGAAAGCATCACTACGAACAAAGCTAGTGGAGGTGATGGAATTCCAGTTGAGCTGTTTCAAATCCTGAAAGATGATGCTGTGGAAGTGCTGCACTCAATATGGCAGCAAATTTGGAAAACTCAGTAGTGGCCACAGGACTGGAAAAGGTCAGTTTTCATTCCAATCCCAAAAAAGGCAATGCCAAAGAATGCTCAAACTACCACACAATTGCACTCATCTCACACGCTAGTAAAGTAATGCTCAAAATTCTCCAAGCCAGGCTTCAGCAATACGTGAACCGTGAACTCCCTGATGTTCAAGCTGGTTTTAGAACAGGCAGAGGAACCAGAGATCAAATTGCCAACATCCGCTGGATCATGGAAAAAGCAAGAGAGTTCCAGAAAAACATCTATTTCTGCTTTATTGACTATGCCAAAGCCTTTGACTGTGTGGATCACAATAAACTGTGGAAAATTCTGAAAGAG
>SJYX01018289.1:31653-42317 GCA_006410675.1 Oreotragus oreotragus | reverse complement strand
CATGAAATTAAAAGACGCTTACTCCTTGGAAAAAAAGTTATGACCAACCTAGACAGTATATTCAAAAGCAGAGACGTTACTTTGCTGACTAAGGTCCATCTAGTTAAGGCTATGGTTTTTCCTGTGGTCATGTATGGATGTGAGAGTTGGACTGTGAAGAAGGCTGAGCACTGAAGAATTGATGCTTTTGAACTGTGGTGTTGGGGAAGACTCTTGAGAGTCACTTGGACTGCAAGGAGATCCAACCAGTCCATCCTAAAGGAGATCAACCCTGGGATTTCTTTGGAAGGAATGATGCTAAAGCTGAACTCCAGTACTTTGGCCACCTCATGCAAAGGGTTGACTCATTGGAAAAGACTCTGATGCTGGGAGGGATTGGGGACAGGAGGAGAAGGGGACGTCCGAGGATGAGATGGCTGGATGGCATCATGGACTCGATGGACATGAGTCTGAGTGAACTCCAGGAGATGGTGATGAACAGGGAGGCCTGGCGTGCTGCGATTCATGGGGTCGCAAAGAGTCGGACACGACTGAGCGATTGAACTGAACTGAACAATTATAATATATACAAGTGATATTGTAAAAGTGTCAATGGAGAACTAAAAAAAAAAAACAAAAAACAGTGGGAGGAACTTTAATAATCCCACCATCTTAACCAACCATCTTCTTCCTTTGTCCATGTTCCCTTTTCAGTCCATGGGCATAACATGTGGTTTGAAATCATGGTACAGATACAGTTTCATATTCCTTTTCTCTTAACATGCCATCATTTCCCTATGGTGCTCTATTGTTTTTATCAGCTTGGTATTTCTAGGATGCACAGTTATCCACTCTCCTGCCATTATCACAAATTTATATTATACGAAAAAGAATGATGAAGATGAGAATGGAGTTTTACCCTGGCTATGGACAGTTCTAGGCTTCCCAGGTGGCACAGTGGTAAACAGTCCGCCTGGCGATGTAGGAGACTCAAGAGACTTGAGTTCCCCTCTTGGGTGGGGAAGATCCCACAGAGGAGGAAATGGCAACCCACTCTAGCATTCTGCCTGAGAAATCCCGTGGACAGGATCCTGGCAGGCTACAGTTCATGGGGTCACAAAGAATCAGACTTGACTGAGCTACACAGACAGCACAGACAGTTCTAACATGCAAAAAAAATTTTTTTTGAAGAAAGGCCCTAGTAACATTTTAATTCACAGAGGCGTAAATAATCTGTCAATTTAAAGAGAAAAATCAGTCAAAACAATTATTAGGTGTGGGCAAATAAAGAAACCATCAGCAGGTTGGATTTCTACTTTTCAAGTAATTTCTTCAGGTAAGCAATGAAAATCCAGTGCAAATGACCCTTCTCATGAGGTTATTGAATAGAATAAACAGAGATTGCCATCTGACTGAGTACTACAGGGGACATTTCTTTTTTTCTTAAGGAGCATTTCCTAATGGAAAGTATTTCTACCAAAGTCACCCCTTGGCAATTTTAGGGAAATAATTTAATTATGCCATTTAGAATAGAAATTATTCCACAGAACACTGTGAGGACCCTCTCTCTGAGAAAATCTGAACAAAACATTTCCATAGGCTCAGTAGTTCTGCCTTCCTGGGTGGAAATTAGTTGCTGAGCACAATGATTCATAACTTCACGGAACAGTTGCTGTGGGTGGACTCATGTCACTCACGTCCCCCTTTACGCCCATGGCTACACCTTCTAACCTTTTACTTTCTCAGCTTCTCAATGTGGTGCAGCAACCAAACCTCCCTGGAGGGGTTGGCTTTTTAAAATTCCACTGTAAAAAAACTTGGGGAATGACGTGGCAAAAGAATCAAAAATCTCTTATTCTAAATCCTCTGATGTCCAACCACCGGCAAGATCAGGGTTTGAAATGGTTGTTTTTGATATTTGAAACTGTCTCCACAGTGCAGTCAATTCATAAGTAAAGTGATTACAGCTCCTCACAAGTCACTGACAGCTTTACACCTAAGATGGGTCCAAGCTACTAAAATTATGCCTAAGTCATTTTTGGAATGAATCTAAACCTTAATTGGCTTGATTCACTTTATTTGGGAGGCTCCTAATATGTCAAAGGTTGTCGCAAAAGTCCTGTATGAGAATTTAAATCTCATGCGCTCATGTAAAGGGCAGACAGGGGTCTGAGAGTGTCTTAGCAGAGGCCAGGTGTCTATTTCAGCTGAAGATATCTTGGATGTTATGTCAGTGTTGAGGCTTAGACCCTCCCCAAACTTCAACCTGTAACCTCTCTTCAAACTTTATGGCTATATTGCTTTATAATGAAAGGCAAGATTTGGGGTTAACTACAAAGAACTGGTTCCACAGAATCTCCTCAGGTATTAATCTCCCTTCTGCATCAGTGACTCATTTGATGTCACAGGGATGGCGATGATCAAAGGGTTTCTGCCTGGCAAAGACAAAAATGTGTACATTCCTTTTTTTTTTTTAAATAAAAGCCAATGTCTATGTGAACCAAAAACAGGGACTGACATTGTGACCAGCCAATTTTCTCCCTGATGCTTTTGTAAAATGAAATTTTCTTTGCTTCCTATTTTTATTCCGTCTTATAGTGTTGCTGGCATGGGTAACAATCACACTTGGCGCTTCTGTCATGCTTTTCATCCAAAGATTTCAAAGTGCTCCCCAATAGGATTTCATCTTCACTGCAGGGCAGGGAGGAAGGTCAGCTCTATTTTGCCTAGTGAGCAGATGGAATGCTGAGAGGTGACATGACTTATAAGCCTGCCCTGCAAAGCGGCAGGGGCAGAACCAAGTTAGAGCCCAAGCTTCCCAACTTCTAACTCCATCTGCCGTTCACTTGTCCAAACTGATGTGGCCTCTTCTTCGAAGGGCTTGAACAGTCAGACCCAGCAACACATGTTACAAACAGCTTGTTAAGTGTTTTCCTTGGAAAGTTACCATGCCAAGGTGAACTGACCTCCGGGAGAAACTAAAAGCCCCAATCCAAAGACGGTGGATTTGTTTTGAGAACTAGTTTTCAGACTTTAGGAGCTTGGAAAAATATGCCTAAAAAGTGAGTGCAAATCTTCTGAGTGAAAAATGGCTACCAGATTTCAATACTTGAAAATATCAAAGTATTGGCAAGGAAGTCAAACAACAGAAATCTTATACTCTGCAGTTGGGAATGTAATTAGTACCACCACACAGGAAAACAATTTAGCAATAGCTTATAAAGTTGAACATGACCATGCACTTAAACCCAGTGATTCTATATCTGTGTATTAATATACACATCTATGTGTAGGTATACCTGGGCTTCCTTGGTGGCTCAAAGAATCTGCCTGCAATGCAGGAGACTCGAGAATGATCCCTGGGTTGGGAAGATCCTCTGGAGAAGGGAATGGCTACCCACTGTAGTATTCTTTCCTGGGAAATCCCATGCACAGAGGAGCCTGGGCTTGCAAAAGAGTCGAACATGACTTAGAAACTAAACAATAATAAATGTGATCAAAGAATCTGCCTGCAATGCAGGAGACTCGAGAATGATCCCTGGGTTGGGAAGATCCTCTGGAGAAGGGAATGGCTACCCACTGTAGTATTCTTTCCTGGGAAATCCCATGCACAGAGGAGCCTGGGCTTGCAAAAGAGTCGAACATGACTTAGAAACTAAACAATAATAAATGTGCTGTGTGCTATGCTCAGTTGCTCAGTTGTATCTGACTCTGTGACCTCATGGACTATAGTCCACAAGTCTCCTCTGTCCATGATATTTTCCAAGCAGGAATATTGGAGTGGATTGTCATTTAAACAACAACAAATACATCTATATAAAATATATATAATTCATGAGGTGAAATACTATCCAGGGGTGAAGATGAATAAATCATATATTCACATAAAATATGGATAAATCTTATCTATAGTACTTAACAGGGAAAAAGCAAGACTGAGTAGATACGCTAAAAGCTAAATCTATTTTTGTAAAGCTCAAAAATATGAGAACTAAACATATGCTCAGAGGCACAAACATATACAGGGCAAAACTATTTTTTAAAAAATAAGGGGATGATAAAGACAAAAGCAGGTGGTACATCTATATCTTGGGAAAGACAGGAATCTGAGATTGGGGAGCATATTAGTCAAGGTTCTCCAGACAATCAGAGCCAATAATATATGTATAGGTAGAGATCCATTATAAGAAATTGGCTCATGAGATTATGGAGGCTGGGAAGTCCTACAACCTGCCATCTGCCAGTTGGAGGCCCTGTATTGCAGGTGGTACAGTTCTGGTCCAAAGGCCCAAGAGTCAGTGAAGCCTATTGGGGAGATCCCAGTCCAAGGGCAGGAGATGACCAACANAAATAAAAGCCAATGTCTATGTGAACCAAAAACAGGGACTGACATTGTGACCAGCCAATTTTCTCCCTGATGCTTTTGTAAAATGAAATTTTCTTTGCTTCCTATTTTTATTCCGTCTTATAGTGTTGCTGGCATGGGTAACAATCACACTTGGCGCTTCTGTCATGCTTTTCATCCAAAGATTTCAAAGTGCTCCCCAATAGGATTTCATCTTCACTGCAGGGCAGGGAGGAAGGTCAGCTCTATTTTGCCTAGTGAGCAGATGGAATGCTGAGAGGTGACATGACTTATAAGCCTGCCCTGCAAAGCGGCAGGGGCAGAACCAAGTTAGAGCCCAAGCTTCCCAATTTCTAACTCCATCTGCCGTTCACTTGTCCAAACTGATGTGGCCTCTTCTTCGAAGGGCTTGAACAGTCAGACCCAGCAACACATGTTACAAACAGCTTGTTAAGTGTTTTCCTTGGAAAGTTACCATGCCAAGGTGAACTGACCTCCGGGAGAAACTAAAAGCCCCAATCCAAAGACGGTGGATTTGTTTTGAGAACTAGTTTTCAGACTTTAGGAGCTTGGAAAAATATGCCTAAAAAGTGAGTGCAAATCTTCTGAGTGAAAAATGGCTACCAGATTTCAATACTTGAAAATATCAAAGTATTGGCAAGGAAGTCAAACAACAGAAATCTTATACTCTGCAGTTGGGAATGTAATTAGTACCACCACACAGGAAAACAATTTAGCAATAGCTTATAAAGTTGAACATGACCATGCACTTAAACCCAGTGATTCTATATCTGTGTATTAATATACACATCTATGTGTAGGTATACCTGGGCTTCCTTGGTGGCTCAAAGAATCTGCCTGCAATGCAGGAGACTCGAGAATGATCCCTGGGTTGGGAAGATCCTCTGGAGAAGGGAATGGCTACCCACTGTAGTATTCTTTCCTGGGAAATCCCATGCACAGAGGAGCCTGGGCTTGCAAAAGAGTCGAACATGACTTAGAAACTAAACAATAATAAATGTGCTGTGTGCTATGCTCAGTTGCTCAGTTGTATCTGACTCTGTGACCTCATGGACTATAGTCCACAAGTCTCCTCTGTCCATGATATTTTCCAAGCAGGAATATTGGAGTGGATTGTCATTTAAACAACAACAAATACATCTATATAAAATATATATAATTCATGAGGTGAAATACTATCCAGGGGTGAAGATGAATAAATCATATATTCACATAAAATATGGATAAATCTTATCTATAGTACTTAACAGGGAAAAAGCAAGACTGAGTAGATACGCTAAAAGCTAAATCTATTTTTGTAAAGCTCAAAAATATGAGAACTAAACATATGCTCAGAGGCACAAACATATACAGGGCAAAACTATTTTTTAAAAAATAAGGGGATGATAAAGACAAAAGCAGGTGGTACATCTATATCTTGGGAAAGACAGGAATCTGAGATTGGGGAGCATATTAGTCAAGGTTCTCCAGACAATCAGAGCCAATAATATATGTATAGGTAGAGATCCATTATAAGAAATTGGCTCATGAGATTATGGAGGCTGGGAAGTCCTACAACCTGCCATCTGCCAGTTGGAGGCCCTGTATTGCAGGTGGTACAGTTCTGGTCCAAAGGCCCAAGAGTCAGTGAAGCCTATTGGGGAGATCCCAGTCCAAGGGCAGGAGATGACCAACATCTCAGCTCAACAGGCAGGAAGCAAAAGGACAAATTTTTCCTTCTTCTACATTTTTGTTTTATTCAGGCCCTGAACAGGTTGGATTACTTTGCCAACAAAGGTCCATCTAGTCAAAGCTGTGGTTTTTCCAGTAGTCAGGTATGGATGTGAGAGTTGGACTGTAAAGAAAGCTGAGTGCCAAAGAATTTATGCTTTTGAACTGTGGTGTTGGAGAAGACTCTTGAGAGTCCCTTGGACAGCAAGAAAATCAAACCAGTCAATCTTAAAGGAAATCAGTCCTGAATATTCATTGGAAGGACTGATACTGAAGCTGAAACTCCAAAACTTTTGCCACCTGATGCAAAGAACTTATTCACTGGAAAAGACCTTCCTGCTGGGAAAGATTGAAGGCAGGAGGAGAAGGGGATGACAGAGGATGAGATGGTTGGATGGCATCACCAACTCGATGGACATGAGTTTGAGCAAGTTCTGGGAGTTGGTGATGGATAGGGAAGCCTGGTGTGCTGCAGTCCATGGGGTTGCAAAGAGTTGGACACGACTGAGTGACTGAACTGATTGACTGAAACAGGTTGAATAATTCCCACCCATACAGAAGAAGGCAATCTACTAAGTCCACCAATTGGAATGCCATCTCATCTAGAGAAGCACCTTCACAGATATACCTGGGTATAATGTTTAATCTGGGTCACAGTCAGTGTTGATACACAAAATTAGCCATCACAAGGAGGAACACTGAGTCATTAGTAGGCTTCAGTTCTTAGGTTAAGTGGTTAATTCATGTGATTTTGGTTTAATATTTTTCTTAAAAATGATGCATATATATTACACACATTATTTTCAAATATTACAGAACAATTTTAAATCTGATAAACTAAGAGTTTAAAAAAATTGACTTTTAGAGGTCTGTACACCTCTGCCAAGGATTGTATGTATGTGCTTGTATGTAATCAGAGTTTGATATGCTGCATAAAGGTCATAAACATCCAAGATTTTTAAGGGTATTTTAAAAAGAGAAGGAGGAGAGTGAAAAGTTGGCTTAAAGCTCAACATTCAGAAAACGAAGATCATGGCATCTGGTCCCATCACTTCATGGCAAATAGATGGGGAAACANGTTTGATATGCTGCATAAAGGTCATAAACATCCAAGATTTTTAAGGGTATTTTAAAAAGAGAAGGAGGAGAGTGAAAAGTTGGCTTAAAGCTCAACATTCAGAAAACGAAGATCATGGCATCTGGTCCCATCACTTCATGGCAAATAGATGGGGAAACAGTGGAAACAGTGTCAGACTTTATTTTTGGGGGCTCCAAAATCACTGCAGATGGTGATTGCAGCCATGAAATTAAAAGACGCTTGCTCCTGGAAGGAAAGTTATGACCACCTAGATCCCATATTTAAAAGCAGAGACATTACTTTGCCAACAAAGGTCCGTCTAGTCAAGGCTATGGTTTTTCCAGTGGTCATGTATGGATGTGAGAGTTGGACTGTTAAGAAAGGTGAGCATCAAAGAATTGATGCTTTTGAACTGTGGTGTTGGAGAAGACTGTTGAGAGTCCCTTGGACTGCAAGGAGATCCAACAAGTCCATCCTAAAGGAGATCAGTCCTGGGTGTTCATTGGAAGGACTGATGCTAAGGCTGAAACTCCAGTACTTTGGCCACCTCATGCGAAGAGTTGACTCACTGGAAAAGACCCTAATACTGGGAAGGATTGGGGGCAGAAGGATAAAGAGACAACAGAGGATGAGATGGCTGGATGGCATCAACAACTCAATGGACATGAGTTTGAGTAGATTCTGGGAGTTGGTGATGGACAGGGAGGCCTGGTGTGCTGCGATTCATGGGGTCTCAAAGAGTCGGACATGACTGAGCGACTGAACTGAACTGATCCAATAATTAATCAGGAAAAGTATCTGAAGCAAGTATGACATAAAAGAGTTATTATAGTTAGGCTATAAAGAGTTCATATAAACTGAGAAGCAAGATATTAAATATAAAATCTGAGAAAGTATATGAAAAAACAATTTACAGAAAAATTCACGTGAGAAAGATATGAAAGAGGTTTAAGCTTTATTCACAAACAAAAAATGCAGATTGGTTAGGGTAACTTTTTAAAAATTTATAACATTGATGAAGATTGAAAAAATCCTTAGCGCTGGCAAGAGGTCAGTGGAGCAGGCATCAACACTGCTGATGTACATTTTCTAGAAGCATTTTAGAGATAGAATTCAGTAGCTTTAACTAAGCCCATAATTTTTCATCCAATTCGATCCTGGAAACTTTTCCAAAAGAAATCATTAGAAACTGATAGTAACATGTTGAAAGCAACATTATCTTTAACGGGAAAAAAATCTGTGAAAATGCTGAACAGTAGGAGAATGGTTAAATAAAGAGTAGCAATCCTCAATGGAAAGCATACAACCATTAGCAATGTGTTTTTTTTGTTTTTTTTTGTTTTTATTTTTTGTTTTTTTTAGCAATGTGTTTTTTAAGAAGTTATCTACTGATATGGAGGCACATTCATGCTAAGTGAAAATCAGGATACAGAATTATTCATATAGTACAATTTAGATTTGTAAAATACGTGTACACACATACAGACACACACACACACCCCCAAAGGAAAATGCATGGGAGTTGCCAAAATGTTTAAATAGTGATCCCTGCATTATGGACTTGTGTGGTTTTTAGTGTCTCCTATATTTATTTCCATGGTTTCTAAATTTTCTAGTTTAATAATAAAATTTAATATTTTTGAGATAAAAGCATACACAATAAACAGGCATTTCCTGTAACACAATAGTGCTGGGTCATAAAGTGTCTACTGTAAGGTGATGGACTCACATGTTTTAACAAAGAGAATATCACATCCTGGGAGCCGTCTCAGCCCAGGCAAAAGCAGGACAGTTGGACATCCTATCTTTTGGCTTGAAGAAAATCAATGGAGTGGAAAGATTTCCCAACTGTGAATTGCAAAAGCAGTCATGATGATTCCTTGAGTCTCCTTATAGATAGAAGTGGCTATTTTGACCTCGCAGATTTTTATCAAGAGTTTTAAACAAGTCATGCTTTGAAGAGTTTGTTGAAAGCAGGGCAGATTGCATCAATGCTACATTAAGGCTGGTTAAGCTACATTACACAAGCTCTGAAAGCATACCCAAATAGGTCAGGACACAACTACCTCTTTCTCGTCTTTGAGAAGAGAAGCCTATTTTATTTATCTCTCTTTTCATTCTTTGTGCTGAGCATATTCTTTCCTTTTCCAAGAGTGGGAGTGTCAGGTGTAACATGTAACCGAGGAAAACTGAGCTCAGCTTAGAGGAGCTAAGGGAAGTCAGCTCAGAGGGTGAAGTGAACTTCGTTAGGGCTAAAGCCTTCTGGAAGAACAAGGATTCAGGTTAGACTGCCTTTACCTGCCTTTCTTGAACCATCAGGACAAATCCCCTCCCATGCTACATCAACAGGGAGTTTTTCTACATCTTTGCTTAGGAAGTATCTGGAAAAAATGATAGAGTTAACATACTGTGTGTGCCAACAGCCATCTCTTATCACAGAGGAGAGCCACTTCTGACAGACCAGGAAGCAACAGAGCTGTCACTTGTCTGTTTCAGTTCGGTTCAGTTCAGTTCAGTTCAGTCGCTCAATCATGTCCGACTCTTTGTGACCCCGTGAATCGCAGCATGCCAGACCTCCCTGTCCATCACCAGCTCTTGGAGTTCACTCAGATTCATGTCCATTGAGTCGGTGATGCCATCCAGCCATCTCATCCTCTATCATCCCCTTCCCCTCCTGCCCTCAATCTTTCCCACCATCAGGGTCTTTTCCAATGAGTCAACTCTTCACATGAGGTGGCCAAAGTGTTGGAGTTTCAGCTTCAGCATCAGTCCTTCCAATGAGTACCCCAGACTGATCTCCTTTAGTATGGACTGGTTGAATCTCCTTGCAGTCCAAGAGACTCTCGAGAGTCTTCTCCAACACCACAGTTCAAAAGCATGAGTTCTTTGATGCTCAGCTTTCTTCACAGTCCAACTCTCACTTCCATACATGACTCCTGGAAAAACCATAGCCTTGACTAGACGGACCTTTGTTGGCAAAGTAATGTCTCTGCTATTCAATATGCTATCTAGGTTGGTCATAACTTTCCTTCCAAGGAGTAAGCGTCTTTTAATTTCATGGCTGCAATCACCATCTGCAGTGATTTTGGAGCCCCAAAAAATAAAGTCTGACACTATTTCCACTGTTTCCCCATCTATTTCCCATGAAGTGATGGGACCAGATGCCATGATCTTCGTTTTCTGAATGTTGAGATTTAAGCCAGCTTTTCACTCTCCTCTTTCACTTTCATCAAGAAGCTATTTAGTTCCTCTTCAGTTTCTGCCATAAGGGTGGAGTCATCTGCATATCTGAGGTTATTGATATTTCTCCCGGCAACCTTGATTCCAGCTTGTGCTTCCTCCAGCCCAGTGTTTCTCATGATGTATTCTGCATATAAGTTAAATAAGCAGGGAGACAATATACAACCTTGACATACTCCTTTTCCTATTTGGAACCAGTCTGTTGTTCCATGTCCAGTTCTAACTGTTGCTTCCTGACCTGCATACACGTTTCTCAAGAGGCAGGTCAGGTGGTCTGGTATTCCCATCTCT
>SJYX01018289.1:0-16471 GCA_006410675.1 Oreotragus oreotragus | reverse complement strand
GCCACCTCATGCGAAGAGTTGACTCACTGGAAAAGACTCTGATGCTGGGAGAGATTGGGGGCAGGAGAAGAAGGGAACGACCGAGGATGAGATGGCTAGATGGCATCATTGACTCGATGGACGTGAGTCTGAGTGAACTCCGAGAGATGGTAATGAACAGGGAGGCCTGGCGTGCTGCGATTCATGGGGTCGCAAAGAGTCGGACACGACTGAGTGACTGAACTGAACTGAACTTGCATGAAATATTCCCCTGGTATCTTTTCTTTTCTTTCCTTGAAAAGATCTCTAGTCTTTCCCATTTTATTGCTTTCCTCTTTTTTATTTTTCCACCTTGCACTTAAGATGGCTGTCTTATCTTTCTTTGCTATTCTTCAAAACTATGCATTCAGATGTGTAATATCTTTCCTTTTCTCCTTTTCCTTTCACTTATCTTTTTTTCACAGCTATTTGTAAGGCCTCCTCATACACTTTGCTTTGCTGCATTTCTTTTTCTTGGGGGTGGTTTTGATCACCATCTCCTATACAGTGTTACAAACCTCTGACCATAGTTCTTCAGATAGTCTACCTATTAGGTCTAATCCCTTGAATCTATTTGTCACTTCCACTATATAATCATAAAGTATTTGATTTAGGTCATACCTGAATGACCTAGTTATTTTTCCTACTTTTCTTCAATTTAAGTGTGAGTTTTGCAATAAGCAGCTCATAATCTGACCCACAGTCATCTCCCAGTTTTGTTTTTGCTGACTGTATAGAGCTTCTCCATCTTTGGCTCCAAAGAACATAATCAATTTGATTTTGGTATTGACTATCTGTTGATGTCCATGTGTAGATTCATCTCTTGTATTTTTGGAAGAAGATGTTTGCTATGATCAATGTGTCCTCTTGGCAATACACTGTTAGCTTTGACCTGCTTCATTTTGTACTCCTAGGCCAAATTTGCCTCTTACTCCAGGTATCTTTGACTTCTTACTTTTACTTTCCAGTTCCCTGTTATGAAAAGGGCATATATATATATATTTTTTTGGTATTAGTTCTAGAAGGTCTTATAGGTCTTCATATAATCATTCAGCTTCTCTGGCATTAGTATTTGGGATATAGACTTGGATTGATGTGATGTTGAAGAGTTTGCCTTGTAAACAAACCAAAATCACTTGGTCATTTTTAGGGCAGAATCCAAGTATTGCATTTCAGACACTTTTTTTGACTATGAGGGCTACTTCATTTCTTCTAAGGGATTCTTGCTCACAGTAGTAGATATAATGGTCATCTGAATTAAATCACAAATTCCTGTCCATTTTAGTTCACTGATACCTAAAATGTCCATGTTCACTCTTACCATCTCTTGTTTGACCACTTCCAATTTACTTTGATTCATTCTACCTATGCAGTATTGTTCTTTACAACATCAAACTTTACTTTCTCCATATAGACATTTAGTTTCCCCTTTCAGACACATCCATAACTGCACATCCATAACTGGGCATCATTTCCACTTTGACTCAGGCTTGTCATTCTTTCTGGAGTTATTTCTCTGCTCTTTATTGGACACCAAATGACTCAGGGAATTCATCTTTCAGTATCATATTTTTTGCCTTTTCATCCTGTTCATGGGATCCTCAAGGCAAGAATGCTGAAGTGGTTTGCCATTCCATTCTCCAGTGCACCACATTCTGTCCAGCACTCTCCACCATGACTAGTCTGTCTTGCATGGCCCTGCTCAGCATGGCTCATAGTTGCATTGAGTTACACAAGGCTATGATCCATGTGATCATTTTGGTTAATTTTCTGTGATTGTGGTTTTCATTCTGTCTGCCCTCTGATGGATGAAAATAAGAGGGTTATGCAATCTTTCCGATAAGAGTAACTGGCTGTGGGGAAAACTAGGTCTTGCTCTGGTGGACAGGGCCATGCTCAGTAAATCTTTAATCCAATTTTCTGCTGATGGGTCAGGCTGTGCTCTCTCGCTGTAGTTTAACTTGAAGCAGCTCAGTCCTGGAGTCTGCAGACTCTATGATAAGGATATAGGCTTTATGGTAGGACTAATGGCAACTTCCTCCAAGAGCACTTATGCCAACACACAGATTGTTACCGCCAGTGTCCCTGACTCCATGGCTTGAACCAAGCCTCCACCAGAGGCTCCCAAACACTCAGGCAAGTCTAGTTAGTCTCTTGTGAGGTCACTGCTCCTTTCCCCTGGGTCCTGGAGTGCACAATTTTGTACCCTCCAAGAGTCTCTTTTTCCCCAGAGGGCTCAGATGGTTAAGAATCAACCTTCAGTGCAGGATACCCAGGCTCTATTCCTGACTTGGGAAGATCCCCTAGAGAAGGAATGGCTACTCACTCCAGTGTTTTTGCCTAGAGAATTCAATGGAGAAACGACCTGGTAGGCTACAGTCCATGGAGTTGCAAAGAGTCAGACAGGACTGAGTGACTATCACTTTCAACTTTCATTTGTACGTGACTACTGGAAAAACCATAGCTTTAACTATAAGGACCTTTGTCCGCAAAATGATATCTCTGCTTTCTAATATGCTGTCTAGGTTTGTCTTAGTTTTCCTTCCATGGGGCAAACTTCTTTTAATTTCATGACTGCAGTCACCATCCACAGTGATTTTGGAGCCCTAGAAAATATAATCTGTCACTGTTTCCACTTTTTCTCTCTTTTACTTGCCATGAACTGATGAGACTGGATGCCATGATCTTAGTTTTTTGAATGTTGCATTTCAAGCCAGCCTTTTCACTTTCCTCTTTCACCCTCATAAAAAAGTCTTTAGTTCCTCTTCCCTTTTGCCATTAGGGTGGTATTTTCTGCATATGTGGGTTTGTTGATACTTCTCCGAACAATCTTGTTTCCAGCTTATGAACCACCCAGCCCAGCATTTCACATGATGTACTCTGCCTCTAAGTTAAATAATCAGATTGACAATATACAGACTTGTACTCATTTCCCAATTTGGAACCAGTCAGTTGTTCCACATCTGGTTCTGTTTAGATATTTTATAAGCTATATTAATATTAATTAAGACAGTGTAATATTTCCAACAAAGACAGCAAAGTAGATTAGTGACAAAAAAAAAAAAATTCAGAAAAAAGCCCATGTAGATATAATCAGTCAATTATGTCAAAGGTGACACTGTAGCATAGTTGGTAGGAACCATTTCAATAAATGGTGCTTGGTCTGTCTATATGGGAGAAACTAATTCTTGACTTCCATCTCACATCCTACAAATAAATCTATTTTAGGTTAATTTCAGAGATAAGTATAAAATATCAGATAGCAACACTTTTAGAAGAGAACAGAAGAATCAGTCCATGACTTCAGTACAAGTAATTTTATTTTTTTACTTTTTAAAAACATTTTTAAGTAGGACAATAAAGTGCTAACTATAAAAGAAATCATTCATGAGTTAGAGTCTATTAAAAGAAAGATCTTTTATTCATCAAATCAGAATTGAGAGAATCAAGTGCAAGCTAGAGATGAGTAGTTATTTCAATGTGTATATTTTATAAAAGCTTTAGGTATAGAATATATGAAGTATTTCTACAAATTAATTCTTAAAAAGTGAGCCAAAAATTGAGAATGTGAAAGTGAAAGTGTTACTCAGTGAACTGTCCTGTTCTACTCTTTGCAACCCTATGAACTATAGCCCACTACACTCCTCTGTCCATGGAATTCTCTGAGCAAGAATACTGGAGTGGGTACCCATTCCCTTTTCCAGCAGATTTTTCCATCCCATGAATTGAACCAGAGTATCCTGCATTGCAGGAAGATTTTTTTAAATCATCTAAGCCACCAGGAAGGCCCCTCAAATTGAGTATATATTTCATAAATAAATAATCTAACTGATCAAAGGAAAAAAAAAAAACACACTGATATTAAACACCACTAATCACCAAATGAATGACAAATCTACTATGGCCCAACCAGTGTAGTAAAATTTAAAGGTGAAAATATCAGAATGTAGACATGGAGTAACTGAACTTTCATTCACCACACACAGGTATGAATTGCACAACCACCTTGGAAAAGTATTTGCCATTGTTTTCTTAAATCTGATCATATGTGTCCTTGCAGTTCAGTTCAGTCCAGTCACTCAGTTGTGTCGGACTCTTTGCGACCCCATGAATCGCAGCACGCCAGGCCTCCCTGTCCATCACCATCTCTTGGAGTTCACTCAGACTCACGTCCATCGAGTCCATGATGGCATCCAGCCATCTCATCCTCGGTCATCCCCTTCTCCTCCTGCCCCCAATCCCTCCCAGCATCAAAGTCTTTTCCAATGAGTCAACTCTTCGCATGAGGTGGTCAAAGTACTGGAGTTTCAGCTTTAGCATCATTCCTTCCAAAAAACTCCCAGGGTTGATCTCCTTCAGAATGGACTGGTTGGATCTTCTTGCAGTTATGACCCAAAAATTTCACTTCTAGGCATATATCAAAAAGAAGTCTATACATATAATCATTTTTATTCATACAACATTACTGATGATAGCTAGACAATGAAAATAATCAAGCATTAAATATCACATACTGTGTTATAGTTCTACAATGAAATACTATACAGAAATAAAATGAATAGATAAATCGCAACATAATATTGAGTTAAATAAACTAAATGGAAAAGAACATCCTTCTAATTCTATCTGTATAAAATTAAAAGAAATAAACGTCTCTTCTGTTAAAATGACAATAGTGGTTATTTGTGGAAGAAGAATGGGTGCGGTGAATGGAAGAGAGTACCAGGTTGGCTTATGTGGGTTTGGTTTCTTAATCCATGTGATGGCTACACATGTACCCCAATGTTCATTGCAGCACTGTTTATAATAGCCAGGACATGGAAACAACCTAGATGTCCATCAGCGGATGAATGGATAAGAAAGCTGTGGTATATATACACAATGGAGTATTACTCAGCCATTAAGAAGAATACATTTGAATCAGTTCTAATAAGATGGATGAAACTGGAACCAATTATACAGAGTGAAGTAAGCCAGAAAGAAAAACACCAATACAGTATACTAACACATATATATGGAATTTAGAAAGATGGTAATGAGGACCCTGTATGCAAGACAACAAAAGAGATACAGATGTGTAGAGCGGACTTATGGACTCTGAGGGAGAAGGAGAGGGAGAGGGAGAGGGTGGGATGATTTGGGAGAATAGCATTGAAATTTGTATACTATCATGTAAGAAATGAATTGCCAGTCTATGTTCAATGCAGGATGCAGGACGCTTGGGGCTGGTGTATGGGGATGATCTGGAGGGATGATGTGGGGTGGGAGGTGGGAGGGGGGTTCACGTTTGGGAGTTCGTGTAAAAAAATAAATAAATACAAACAAAACAAAACAAAACAAAAAAACAAAAATTAAAAAAAAAAGAGTGTCTGCAATACTTCATTAATCAGTGCATTTCCAATTTTCTTACTCTCCTGTATCTATGAGTGTTAACTTGAAAAGGGTGTGACCATTCCCTTTTTCTGATCATTCTCATTTGTTGTTGTTGTTTTTCCCCAATATTTGCTTTTTATTCAACAAATACACAAATGTTTATTAAGCATCAGGCAATACACTGGTTACTTCAATTAATGGCAAGTGCATGGAACATTTATGAAATAATTAAGGGAAAATTAAATTTAGATTAAAGAATAGCTTAAATGGTAAAGAATCTGTCCACAATATGGGAGACCTGAGTTAGATTTCTGTGTCTGGAAGATACTCTGGAGAAGGGCATGGCAAACCACTGCAGTACTCTTGCCTGGAGAATCCCTCAGACAAAGGAACCTGGTGGGCTACAGTCCATGGGGGTCACAAAGAGTCAGACACAACTGAACGACTAACACACACACGTGCACACACACACGCACACACACACATTATTTTAAGGTTTAAGAAATTAAGTGAAGAGAAAAAACTATAACTGCAATAAATAGTAAGAAAGTAAAATTAATGGTGTTCTCAGTTTATAAAAGAGGAATTTACTTATAAATGTCAGGAAGAATTGTTCTGAGCACTGATAGTTAAATGCAATCTGACAAACCAATAGGTTGAAGGGGAAAGGTAGCATTCTAGCATCCTTAACCATTCAATAAAGATAATGGGGTACCCTAGGGAAAAGCATATATTGTGCGATTGGAGAGATAATTTGCAGTCAGAATCTGTGTTGTTTACTTAAAGATTTTGACCTTAACCCTGAAAGTAATGGGGAGCAAATGAAGACACTGCAGAAGAGAGTCTTACATAATCTAATTTGCATTTCAAATATATACCTCTATTCCTCTGAATGTGAGTGAGAGCAGATGGAATAAGCCCTGTTAGATGGATATTGCTGTAGTCCAGGGATCATATATTTATGGGTTAAATTAGGGTAGATGATGGTGGAAATAGAGAGCAATGAAAAGATTTGGGTCTATTTGTAAGATAACATGGGAAATTTTTTCTGATATAGTAAATATAGGGTGTGAGGTTGATGGAGGTAACAAAAGTAGGCCCCCGATTTCTGAGTAATGGAAATAGGAGTTGGGGGATTTCATTAATTGAGAGAAGGAACTTGGAAATCTGAATTATATTTGGGGTGGAAATCATGAAGATTCTTGGGAACGCATTCAGTTTGAGATGCCTTTCA
This sequence comes from Oreotragus oreotragus, assembly GCA_006410675.1. Lineage (NCBI taxonomy): Eukaryota > Metazoa > Chordata > Mammalia > Artiodactyla > Bovidae > Oreotragus > Oreotragus oreotragus. The sequence goes on along the minus strand of SJYX01018289.1, from coordinate 9,846 downwards.
GACACAAAATTAGAGATGCCCAGAGGTCAGCTTGTTTAGGAATTTCAAGCTCAGATACATCTTGCAAAAATAATAATAAAATCTAACATAATTTAGAGCTTTTTATTTGCCAAGAACTTTTCTCTATATGCTTTATATATCTGAAAGTGCTCTGTGATAGAACCCCATGCTGTTGATACTATCCTCATTTTTCAGATGAGAGGACAGAGATACAGAAAAGTTATCTAGCCTGCACCTATTCTAATAGCTAGTAACTTGTGGTATTCAAATACATTTCATCTGGCTCCAGACACTGTGCTCTCAACCACTAATTTAATATATATACCAATCACTTGAAAATATAGAAAATGCATTCTTTGCATTATAGCAAATCTTAACTTAAGGTGACATCAAAAAATTTCTCTTAAATTCAAACACATGGGGTGTTATCTCTCAAATGATTCCATCCTCTGCACCTCCAAGTTAGCACATCTCATGTCTCAGCTCTGTTAGAAAAAAATGGGCTCTTCTATGGGCTTTTTTTTTTTACAACCCTTGCTCTGGTCCCATCTGCATTCCATCAGATCATAACTATCAATACATTGCATTCATTGCTAATCTCTGCTCCAATTTTTTCAATTCTAAGGATTTATTCCATTTTAAACATTTCCGTGACTTCCAGATGTTCAAGCTGGTTTTAGAAAAGCAAGAGGAACCAGAGATCAAATTGCCAACATGCGCTGGATCATGGAAAAAGCAAGAGAGTTCCAGAAAAACATCTATTTCTGCTTTATTGACTATGCCAAAGCCTTTGACTGTGTGGATCACGACAAACTGGAAAATTCTTAAAGAGCCGGGAATACCAGACCACCTTCCTTACCTGCCTCTTGAGAAACTATATGCAGGTCAGGAAGCACCAGTTAGAACTGGACATGGAACATCAGACTGGTTCCAAATAGGAAAAGGAGTATGTCAAGGCTGTATAATGTCACCCTGCTTATTTAATTTATATGCAGAGTACATCATGAGAAACGCTGGACTGGAAGAAGCACAAGCTGGAATCAAGATTGCCAGGAGAAATATCAATAATCTCAGATATGCAGATGACACCACCCTTACGGCAGAAAGTGAAGAGAAACTAAAGAGCCTCCTGAGAAAAGTGAAAGAGCATAGTGAAAAGGTTGGTTTAAAGCTCAACATTCAGGAAACGAAGATCATGGCATCTGGTCCCATCACTTCATGGGAAATAGATGGGGAAACAGTGTCAGACTTTATTTTGGGGGGCTCCAAAATCACTGCAAATGGTGATTGCAGCCATGAAATTAAAAGAGGCTTACTCCTTTTAAGGAAAGTTATGATCAACCTAGGTAACATATTCAAAAGCAGAGACATTACTTTGTCAACAAAGGTCTGTCTAGTCAAGGCTATGGTTTTTCCAGTGGTCATGTATGGATGTGAGAGTTGGACTGTGAAGAAGGCTGAGTGATGAAGAATTGATGCTTTTGAACTGTGGTGTTGGAGAAGACTCTTGAGTGTCCCTTGGACTGCAAGGAGATCCAACCAGTCCCTTCTAAAGGAGATCAGCCCTGAGATTTCTTTGGAAGGAATGATGTTAAGGCTNTGAAAATGTTGGCTTAAAGCTCAACATTCCAAAAACTAAGATCATGGCCTCCAGTCCCATCACTTCATGGGAAATAGATGGGGAAACAGTGGAAACAGTGTCAGACTTTATTTTGGGGGGCTCCAAAATCACTGCTGATGGTAATTGCAGCCATGAAATTAATAGATACTCCTTGGAAGGAAAGTTATGACCAACCTAGATAGTATATTGAAAAGCAGAGATTATTTTGTCAACAAAGGTCTGTCTTGTCAAGGCTATGGTATTTCCAATAGTCATGTATGGATGTAAGAGTTGGACTATAAAGAAAGCTGAGTGCAGAAGAATTGATGCTTTTGAACTGTGGTGTTGGAGAAGGCTCTTGAGAGTCTCTTGGACTGCAAGGAGATCTAACCAGTCCATCCTAAAGGAGATCAGTCCTGGTTGTTCATTGGAAGGACTGACGTTGAAGCTGAAACTCCAATACTTTGGCCACTTGATGCGAAGAGCTGACTCATTGGAAAAGAACCTGATGTTGGGAAAGATTAAGGGCAGGAGAAGAAGGGGACGACAGAGGATGAGATGATTGGATGGCATTACCAACTCAATGGACATGGGTTCGGGTGGACTCTGGGAGCTGGTGATGGACAGGGAGTCCTGGCGTGCTGTAATTCATGGGGTCACAAAGAGTTGGACACGACTGAGCGACTGAAGTGAACAGAACTGATCTGAGCCACAGTCATCTCCCAGTGTTGTTTTTTTTTTTTCTGACTGTAGAGCTTCTCCATCTTCAGCTGCAAAGAATATTATCAGATTTTGGTATTGACCATCTGGTGATGTCCATGTGTAGAGTCGTCTCTTGTGTTGTTGGAAGAGGATGTTTTTTATGACCAGTGCATTCTCTTGGCAAAACTCTGTTAGCCTTTGCCCTGCTTCATATTGTGCTTAAGGCCAAACTTGCTTGTTATTCCAGGTATCTCTTGACTTCCTACTTTTAAATTCCAATCCCTTATGATGAAAAGGGCATTTTTTGGGGGGGGGGTTAGTTCTAGAAGGTGTTATAGGTCTTCATAGAACAGTTCAACTTCAGCTTTTTCAGCATTGCTGGTTGGAGCATAGACTTGGATCACTATGATGCTGAGTGGTTTACTTTGGAAACAAATGAGATCATTCTGTCGTTTTTGAGATTGCATCCAAGACTGCACAACATTTCAGACTTTTGTTGACTATGAGGGCTACTCCATTTCCTCTAAGGGATTCTTGCCCACAGTAGTAAGTATAATAGTCATCATCTGAGTTAAATCCACCCACTCCTGTCTATTTTAGTTCAATGATTCCTTAAATGTAAATGTTGACTTTTGCCATCTCCTGTTTGACCACAGCCAGTTTACCTTGATTCATGGTTTCCTATGCAATATTGTTCTTTACAGCACTGAACTTTATTTTCACTATCAGATACATCCACAACTGGTCATGGTCTGCTTTGGCTCAGCCTCTTCATTTTTTCAGGATCTATTTCTACAGTCTTCCTCATTAGCATACTGTATACCTACTGACCTGTGAGGATCATCTTTCAGCATCATGTCTTTTTGCCATTTCATGCTGTTCATGGGGTTCTCAAGGGAAGAATGATGAAGTGGTTTGCATTTCCCTTCTCCACGTTTTGCTAGAACTCTTTACCATTATCCATCAGTCTTGGGCAGCCCTGCATGGCATGGCTCATACTTTCATTGAGTTACACAAAGTTGTGATCCATGTGATTATTTTGCTTAGTTTTCTGTGATTATAGTTTTCATTCTTGGGGTCATGGAATTGAAGTTCTTGCTTCTTCTGTCTGCCCTCTGATGGATGATGATAAGAGGTCTGTGCAAGCTTCCTTATGGGAGAAACTGGCTGTGGGAGAAAGTGGGTCTTGTTCTGGTGGGTAGGGCCTGCTGTCTCTCTTTAGTCACTAAGTCATGTCCAACTCTTGCAACCACATGGACTGTAGCCTGCAAGGCTCATCTGTCCATGGGATTCTCCAGGAAAGAATACTGGAGTGGGTTGCCATTTCCTTCTCCATTGGATCTTTCCCATCCAGGGATCAAACACAGGTCTCCTGCACTGCAGGCAGTTTCTTTACCAACTGAGCTATAAGGAGGGGGGCCATGTCCAGTAAATATTTCATCCAATTTTCTACTGCTGGGTGGGGTCTCTGCTCCTTCCTTGTAGTTTGGCCTGAGGTGGCCCAGTCCTGGAGTCTGCAGGCTCTATATTAGGGCTATAGGCTCTATGAAAGGGTTAATGGTGACCTCCTCCAAGATGACTAATGCCATAAAGCCACACCTCCCATGACTGCGGCTGCCCCTAACCCTGTGGCAGACCACTGTTGATACACACCTCTGCCAGAGAATCCCAAACACACATGGGCAAGTCTGGCTCAGTCTGTTGTGGTGTCTCTGCTCCTTTCCCCTGGGGCCTGGTGCATACAACATTTTGTCTGTGCCCTCCAAGTGTCTCTGTTTCCCCAGTTCTCTAACCAAATCTCACTGACCTTCAAAGTCAGATTCCCTGGGGATTCCTAGTCCCTTTGCTGGACTCTCAGTTTGGGATGTCTGTGTGGGACCTAGAAACTTCACAACAGTGTGAAAATCACCCACCCAACGGCTCTACAGTAGGGCTAATAATGACCTCATGCAAAAGGACTTATGCCACATGCCAAGCCTCCCAGGGATGCTGCTGCCAGAGCCCCTGTCCCTGCGGCAGGCCACTGCTGACCCATTTTCCCACAGGAGACCCTCAAGCACTCACAGGCAGATCTGGCTCAGTCTCTTGAGGGGATCACTGCTCCTTTACCCTGGATCCTAGTGCACACAAGGTTTTGTGTCCTCCAGGAGTCTCTGAGCTTCCCAGGTTGTGCTAGTGGTAAAGAATCTACCTGCCAATACAGGTTGACTTAGGAAATGCAAGTTCGATCCCTGGGCTGGGAAGATTCCTTGTAGGAGAGCATGGCAACCTACTCCAGTATTCTTGCTTGGAGAATCCTGTGGACAGAGGAGCCTGACAGGCTACAGTCCATGGTGTGGCAAAGAGTCAGACATGACTAAAGTAACTTAGTATGCACGCTAGGGTTTGCCACATTTTCTCAGTAAAAGACCATCCTTATCTAATGAATACAAAGTAAATGAGCTAAGCTTTGCTATTTGAAGCATATGAAATAAGTAAAAGCAAATGAAGTATATGAAAAGAATTCTTAAATATAGCAGCATAAGTTACTAGTTTAAAAATGCAATCATTCTTTGAAAATTAAAATAATAAAAATTTGGCCCTTTAGGAGAAACGGAGAGAAATAATGAGAGAGAAAAGAGACAGATATACTAAAGATAGAAGAAGAGGCATAAGTCACATTTAGGGAGAATTTTTTTTTAAAGAAGCAATTATTTGTTGCTCCAGATCCCAGTTGAAACTGGCAGCCTTCTAGGTATGACAATACATGGATCTAAACATAATCCTAAGTGGTTCATCTTTGTTAATGGTACAAAGTGTAAGATGCACTTTGAGCTATAGTTTAGCTGGGACTTAGTACAGTATTGTGTAAACTGTGAAAACAGTTATGGTTACTGTGGACTGTTCTGGGGTAGAACACTGTAGAGTTAGCATAGTTTATGGCAAAACTGAATGTTAGTTTTTTCTGTGTGTAAAAGCAAACTGCTTTTATCCTCCAAACTGTGGGTTTCAAGAACAGTGCATTTACCAGATCAGTAGGTCCATACCAAATGCCACATCTAGCTTTGCAACTAAGACTGCGATTACCACCTGATTAAGATTAAGATAGTTAGCCATCATCTATGATGATCCATATGGCTTTTGCAGAAACAGTACAGATGAACTGAATGGAGATGCAGTGGATACTATCACCCCTTCATCTTGTATAATTCCCTTTGTAAGTATTTGATGGTAACATTCAAGGCAATTCTTCTCAGGATGAGGTCCTTTCTGGTTGTCTAACAGGATTAGGGATGAAATTTTGGTCCTTGCTATTATAATAACTTTAAATTATAGAGCAGAGAACTGAGGTTGAGGTTCTTCTACCTTTTGAATATATCTAAACCTAATTGTACACTTGACGAGGGGAATAATCACAGGGTAGTTGGATAGACTCATTAGAACAATATAACATAGATTTGGGCAAGACTCCACTTATCACTTGGCCTCCATACATTCCTCTTCTAGCAGGGAGAACACAGTAGTGTTTTGGTTCACCTGGAATCAGTGTCAGCTTAGACACTGCATCTAAGAGTTACCAAAATATCTGAGTACTGCCCTTCTCCAATTCAGTTACCTTAGCTAACAGGCATGTGTCACTTTAGGGGAAGGATTAAGGAAGGGGATTTTGCCATGCATTAGTCTGTGGGATTTCAGGGTCTCTTTGCCCCTTCAGTAATTGACTCCATCTGTGAACTGACTTGAATCTGAAAACTGGGTGATGAATCATATTTTTTCATTGTGTTAAAATCCCGTGTCAAAACCTGAAAAGTTCTATCTCTAAAGAACATGAAAGAATTATGTTTTCATTATGGGTGCTGGCATAGACCTTTATTTGTTAGAATGTCATTTTTTTTTTAACTTGAGAACATAGTAGTTAGTTGCCTTTTCTGGAAGCTGTAGGGGACGATATGTTTTCTACTCAATGAGACAGGGGTTTTTGGTGGAATTTATTGCCTTGCAGATATAGGACTGAGGTCCCCAGTTTCTTACTGAACATAAGCCAAGAGCATTTCCTGAGTTCCAGAGGCTGCGAAATACTTTGGCTGGTGGCCCTGTTTCTCCTTCTTAACAGTCAGCAAAAGTGGTAAATGGTAACAGGATCATACTTATCAATAGTTACCTTAAACATAAATGGGCTAAATGCTCCAACCAAAACAGAAACACTGGCTTAATGGATACAAAAACACAACCCCTATATATGCTGCCTACAGGAGAACCATCTCAAACCTAGGGACACAAACTTAGTGAAAGTGAGGGGCTGGAAAAAGATATTTCATGCAAATGGAGACCAAATGAAGTGGGAGTAGCAACAGTGATATCAGATAAAATAGACTTTAAAATAAGGACTCTTATAAGAGACTAAGAAGGACACTACATAATGACCAAGGGATCAAGCCAAGAATATATAACAGTTATAAATATATATGCACACAGCATAGGAGCACCTCAATACATAAGACAGATGCTAACAACTATTAAAGGGGAAATTGACAGTAACACAGTAATAGTGGGAGACTTTAATACCCCACCCAGCACAATGAACAGATCATCCAGACAGAAAATTAATGAAGAAACACAAGCTTTAAATGATACATTGGACCAGTTAGACCTAATTGATGTTTACAGGGCATTTCACCCAAAAGGAATGGATTTCATCTTTTTTTCAAGTACACATGGAACGTTCTCCAGGATAGATCACATCCTGGGTCAAAAATCTAGCCTTGGTAAATTTAAAACAATTGAAATAGTTTCAAGTATCTTTTCTGGTCACAATGCTATAACATTAGACATCAACCATGTGAAAAAAATATGAAAAACACAAACATATGAAGGCTAAACAACATGCTTCTAAAAAACCAACAGATCACTGAAGAAATCAAAAAAGAAATAAAAATATGCATAAAAACAAATAAAAATGAAAACATGACACCCCAAAACCTATGGGACACTGTAAAAGCAGTGCTAAGAGGGAAGTTGATAGCAATACAGACCTACTTCAAGAAACAAGGGAAACCTCAAAAGAACAACCTAACTTTACACCAAAAACAACTAGAGAGAGAAAAACAAAAACATCCCAAAGTTAGTAGAAGGAAAAAGATCATAAAAATCAGAGGAGAAATAAATGAAAATGAAATTAACAAGACTACTGCAAATATCAACAAAACTAAAAGCTGCTTCTTTGAGAAGATAAGCAAAATAGGCAAACTATTAGCCAGACTCATCAAGAAAAAAATTACTCAATAAAATTAGAAAAGAAAATGAAGAAATTATAACAGATAACACAGAAATACAAATAATCATAAGTGACTACTATGAGCAACTATACACATGCCAATAAAATGGACAACTTGGAAGAAATAGACAAATTCTTAGAAAAGTATAACCTTCCAAAACTGAACCAGGAAGAAATATAAAATTTTAACAGACTCATCACAAGCACAGAAATTGAAACTGTAATCAAGAATCTTCCAACAAACAAAAGCCCATGGACCAGATGGCTTCACAAGTGAATTCTAACAAAAATTCAGACAAGAGTTACCACCTACCCTACTCAAAATCTTCCAGAAAATTGCAGAGGAAGAAAACTCCCAAACTAACTCTATGAGACCACTATCACACTGATACCAAAACCAGACAAAGATGCCAAACACACAAAAAGAAAACTACAGGCCAATATCACTGATGAACATAGGTGCAAAAGTCCTCAACAAAATTCTAGCAAACAAAATCCAACGACATATTAAAAAGATCATACACCATTACCAAGGGTGATTTATTCCAGGGAAACAATGATTCTTTTACTTTTGCCAATCAATAAATGTTGTAAACCATATTAACAAATTGAAAACTAAAAACCATGTGATTTATAAATAGATGCAGAGAAAGCCTTTGACAAAATTCAACACCCATTTATGATTAAAAAAAAAAAAAACTCTCCAGAAAATAGGAATAGAAGGAGCATACCTCAACATAATAAAAGGTATATATGAAAAACCCACAGCAAACATTATCCTCAATGGTGAAAAATTTGAAAGAAATTCATCTAAAATCAGGAATAAGATAAGAGTGCCCAGGCTCAACACTAGTATTTGATAGTATTAGAAGTCTTAGCCACAGAAATCAGAGAAGGAAAAGAAATAAAAGGAATCCATATTGGAAAAAAAGAAGTAAAACTCTCACTGTCTGCAGATGAGATAATTCTCTACATATAAGTGTTCTTTCAATTCTGGTTTCCTTGGTGTGTATGCCCAGCAGTGGGTTTGCTGGGTCATATGGTAGTTCTATTTTCAGTTTTTTAAGGAATCTCCACACTGTTCTCCAAAGTGGCTGTACTAGTTTGCATTCTCACCAACAGTGTAAGAGGGTTCCCTTTTCTCCACACCCTCTCTAGCATTTATTGCTTGTAGACTTTTGTATAGCAGCCATTCTGACTGGCGTGAAATGGTACCTCCTTGTGGTTTTGATTTGCATTTCTCTGATAATGAGTGATGTTGAGCATCTTTTCATGTGTTTGTTAGCCATCTGTATGTCCTCTTTGGATAAATGTCTGTTTAGTTCTTTGGCTCATGTTTTGATTGGATCGTTTATTCTTCTGGAATTGAGCTGCAGGAGCTGCTTGTATATTTTTGAGATTAGTTGTTTGTCAGTTTCTTCATTTGCTATTATTTTCTCCCATTCTGAAGGCTGTCTTTTTTTACCTTGCTTATAGTCTCCTTCATTGTGCAAAAGATTTTAAGTTTAGTTAGGTCCCGTTTGTTTATTTTTGCTTTTATTCCCATTAGTCTGGGAAGTGAGTCATACAGGATCCTGCTGTGATATATGTCGGAGACTGTTTTGTCTATGTTTTCTCCTAGGAGTTTTATAGTGTCTGGTCTTACGTTTAGATCTTTTATCCATTTTGAGTTTATGTTTGTGTATGGTGTTAGAAAGTGTTCTAGTTTCATTCTTTTACAAGTGGTTGACCAGTTTTCCCAGCACCACTGGCTAAAGAGATTGTCTTTAATCCATTGTATATTCTTGCCTCCTTTGTTGAAGATAAGATGTCCATAGGTGTGTGGATTTATCTCTTGGCTTTTTATTTTGTTCCATTGATCTATATTTCTGTCGTTGTGCCAGTACCATACTGTCCTGATGACTGTAGCTTTGTAGTATAGCCTAAAGTCAGGCAGGTTGATTCCTCCAGTTTCATTCTTCCTTCTCAAGATTGCTTTGGCTATTCGAGGTTTTTTGTATTTCCATACAAACTGTGTAATTATTTGTTCTAGCTCTGTGAAAAATACTGCTGATAGCTTTATAGGGATTGCATTGGATCTATAAATTGCTTTTGGTAGTATACTCATTTTCACTATATTGATTCTTCCGATCCATGAACGTGGTATATTTCTCCATCTATTTGTGTCATCCTTGATTTCTTTCATCAGTGTTTTATAGTTTTCTATATATAGGTCTTTAGTTTCTTTAGGTAGATATATTCCTAAGTATTTTATTCTTTTCGTTGCAATGGTGAATGGAATTGTTTCCTT
>SJYX01018288.1:125698-142573 GCA_006410675.1 Oreotragus oreotragus | reverse complement strand
GTCCATGGGACTCTCCAGGCATGTGCACTGGAGGCTCCTCACATGTAAATATACATAAATAATATTTTCTCTTCTGATTTTTTTTTTGTTTAGAGAACATTTTTCATCATTTTCCTTGTTACATGCAATTCAACTAATTTTCATGTTCTTTGAGATTAGGAACAATATCTTAAATATCCTAAATTTCCAAGAATGCTCAACAAAATACTTTGCATATAGGTTAAAATAGACTTTTGGTCAGGGCAAACTCAGAAGTCATCTAGACAAAAATCCCTTTTATCAGTTCCTCAGGAACTTTATCCCTGTGCTCTTAGGGCTTCTCTGATAGCTCCATTGATAAAGAATCCACCTGCAATGCAGAAGACCCTGGTTCGATTCCTGAGTTGGGAAGATCCATTGGAGAAAGGATAGGGCTACCCGCTCCAGTATTCTTGGGATTCCCTTGTGGTTAAGCTGGTAAAGAATCCACCTGCAACATGGGAGATCTAGATTCTATTCCTGGGTTGGGAAGATCACCTGGAGAAGGGAGAGGTTAACCCACTACAGTGTTCTGGCCTGGAGAATTCCATGGACTGTATAGTCCAGGAGGTCACAAAGAGTCAAACATAACCGAGTGACTATGCTCTTAAATGAATTGACATGTATTTTTGACCTGGTCTAATGTGTAGGGATATTTTCACTATGTAGTATTGCCTTCAGCATTTTTCAAATTATTCTTTGATAGGGTGAAAATATATAGTGTTTACCAAAAATGTGTTTGAAATCATATTTGAGTAAAATAAAATAGTCCACAGTTGACCTGAAAATGGAACATTCCAACTTTGACTGTTTTTCTTGGTCTTCTCTTCCATTTGGCTTCCTAAATTTTCATCATTATCTCTGCTCATTATCCCCTGCATCTCTTGAGTAGTAGGAAAGAAAACAAGTGTGGAAAAAATTTAATATCTGCCTTTTGCTTTTTCCCTGAAACTTTTGGCCAGAAATTAATCAAAGATGTAAATCTAAACTCCAAAATCAACTACTTTATAGATAAAATGGCCATATTGGATCTTGTGAAGATTAAATTTGACACAATTGACAGGATATGTTATAAATTCAAATCAAACTGGTAACTAAAGTAATCAAAAATAATTATTGAAAAATTTCAACAGAGAATTGTCAAATAGATAACAATAAAAAATTATACATTTTTCATGCTTTTGAAAGCAATAAAATATTGTTTTAAAAATTCATCTTACATTTTAATACAAATATTTTATGCTTTATGTCTTTAAATTACAAATAACTTCTACAAACATTCAGTTAACCCAAATATAATGAGTTAATCCCATGTGTAAATAAGTTTCCACAACAAATAAATTTAAAACAAATTTGTCTAAATTGAAGTTAATTTTTGGTACTTTCTATTGTATTTCAAATAGGAAATATAAATTTATCATATTAAATATAAACTCTTGATCATTAGATGATCTGATTTTTATGGTATTGTCTTTCCAATCTAATTAATGTGATACTATAAGGTTGCTTTTAAAATGCTTTTAGAGACATTTTCTCATTTGGTCTTCACAATACTGACATTGTGAAGTGATTAGGACTTATTTTGTTATCATTGTCCTCATCTTAGAGATGAGAAATTTTTGGCTCATTTAGTAAGCTGTAAAGGCAAGGCACAAACCTGTGTTGTATAACCCCAAATATTATGCTCTTTCTGCTACCCATATCTTACTTGTCATTGTTCAAGTGAACATTCTTAGACTTGGGTTCTAATTCTGGTTCTGTCAAAAATTAAGAGAATGACGAAGAAAATGTTAATAAAATATTTTAGCTTAGAACACAGTTCAACGATGTATAGAGAGATCAGTATATTTTCTTATGCTAAAGTTGAATGTTCTATGTATTTTCACATTTAAAATCATGTGTGAGTGTTTATATATCAAACTCTGAGATATTTTTGCAACTCAAGGTTGAATTAAACTAACATAGTTCTTTATGGATTTTCAAATTTTTTTTTTTTTACTTTATTTTACTTTACAGTACTGTATTGGTTTTGGCATACATTGACATGAATCCGCCACGGGTGTACATGAGCTCCCAAACATGAACACCCCTCCCACCTCCCACTCCACATCATCCCTTTGGATCATCCCTGTGCACCAGCCCCAAGCATCCTGCATCCTGCATCGAACATAGACTGGCAATTCGTTTCTGACATGATAGTATACATGTTTCAATGCTATTCTCCCAAATCATCCCACCCTCTCCCTCTCCCTCTCCCTCTGAGTCCAAAATTTTTAGCATATTAATCAGTACTCTGAATTTCAAGCACCAGTTAAATTTTGCAATATTTATATAATTGTGTATAAATGTGGCTCTTTTATGTCAAGAAATCCTATTGGCATTTAGTAAAAAAAAATTTCCTGATATACTTTGGAAAAATGTATAGAATGTATTTTTATTTTTTTTAAATATCTAATAATACATTTATGGGCTTCCCAGGTGGCACTAATGGTAAAGAATCCCACTCCCCAACCCCCCCACCACCCGCATCAATGCAGGAAACTTTGAGACACAGGTTCAATCTCCTTCCCTTGGATCAGGAAGATCCTCTGAATGAGGGCATGGCAATCCATTCCAGTATTCTTGCCTGGAGAATCCCCATGGACAGAGGAACCTGGAGGGCTATGGTCCATAGGGTCACAAAGAGTTGAACATGACTGAAATAACTAAGTATGCACACAATGAATTTATAAATCTTTTTCTGGAACTGTCATTACTTTTATTGCTTCCTTCAGCAAGGGGAAGAAGATATCAAACTGCTAAAGGTTATTGTTGATATTTTTTAGATTATTGCTAATTTTTACTCAGTATATATATTTGCCTTCTCTTTCTTTCTCCTTCTGTCTCTCCATATGTGTGTGTCTGTGTGTATATATATATATGTACATATATATAATATATTATTATTAGATTATTAGATTATTTTATTTATTTTAGATTACACATATATATATAGTTTCTTTAAATTGACTTTTCTATTTTCACAGATTTCAGTTTTATTTTCAAAACTTTCACTCTAGAATTTCAGTTTTATTTTCAAAACTGTCACTCTACCTTTTCCAGGCTATGGTTCTGATGTCAGTTCAGTTCTCAAAGATTTGGCAGTGCTATTCACATATGTCTTATATATATATATATATATACATACCATGTCAGTGACCAGTCTGGGACTTGGACAGTGACCTACTCAATCTTATGTTCTTTAAGTCCATCACATGCTATTCAGGGTCAGAGTCACAGATGTTTACTTTGGAGGTGAGCTTAGGCATTGCTATACAACTCTACGGGCCCAAACACTTCTCTCTAAATTCTGTTTGACATTTCCTTTCTTTCTACTTGCCTCCATTTCCTGGGTTCCACTCAGATTTCTGAGATATTGAGATATGTTTATCATCCTAAGAGTTTTAGATGTCAGCAGCTGCTTCTGTCCATATAACTTCCACCATTGTGGTGGTATTGTCTGGGAGTGAAAGGAAATCAATAAAAAGCAATAATAATATTCCTATCACTTTATCTAACACATAGCATCTCTCTTTCATCTTTTTTGGTCCAGAAGGCGAGGCCCAAGGTCTCTATGAGATCTCTCTTAGTCATTACTTGGTATACACAATGTATTTCGACCTGCCCCTGAGTTCAAGCAGGCAATAGTAGGGGAGTGGTAAAACCTGTGCCGGTTTGGTGGAACTTTGAATTCTGGTCTCTTTTCAGTCTATCTATTTATATTCTTGAGTGCCCCTTGGACTACGAAGAGGTCAAACCAGTCAATCCTAAAGGAAATCAGTCCTGAGTATTCTTGGGAAGGACTGATGCTGAAGCTGAAACTCCAACACTTTGGCCACCTGATGCAAAGAACTGACTCATTGGAAAAGACCCTGATGCTAGGAAAGATTGAGGGCAAGAAGAGAAGGGGGAAACAGAGGATGATACAGTTGGATGGAATCACTGACTCAATGAGATAACTGAGCAAACAGGGAGATATTGAAGGACAGGGAAGCCTGGAGTGCTGCAGTTCATGTGTTCGCAAAAGAGTTGGACATGACTTAGGGACTGAACAACAACTTTCCTGAAATTAAAAATATTAATCCTCCATTACTATTCACTTAGTACCAATAAAATTTCCTTCCTTATGATTTTGTTTAGAAAATGATGTTGAATTTGCAACTGTTAAAAATACAGTTCTTTAAAAGGAACATGACTTAGGGACTGAACAACAACTTTCCTGAAATTAAAAATATTAATCCTCCATTACTATTCACTTAGTACCAATAAAATTTCCTTCCTTATGATTTTGTTTAGAAAATGATGTTGAATTTGCAACTGTTAAAAATACAGTTCTTTAAAAGGTCAAATAAAAACTTCATACAATTGACAAATCAATCTGTGTTATCAGGGACTAATCTACAAATTGTAGTAAATCTAGTTTTGGGACATATCTAATAACTAATAACAACTTAACCTTTTGACTTTTCAGTCAATAAAGACAAAACTGGTGGCTCCTTTGCAAATACAAATTGAATTTCCTAATACTTTAAAGAAACACTGACTAGAAGAAAAGGAAAATGCAGTAAGGGGGAATTTAAACATGATTAACCAGATCTTCAAATAACCCAATTGTTTTTCCCTCTTTTTTATACTTGGGATATGTGGTGAATAGTAAATTAATAATTGAGTCTTAAGATTTATTTGAAAATCAGTACTTTTCAGGCCCAATCTTTACATTCATAGGGATAGAGACCAACATTCTGTATTCCCTCTATAATTTCATCTCTATCCATATGCAGTGAGAATTGATGCTTAGGATGAAGAGCCTGAGACATTACTGATCCCGAATTAATTGTCAGACATTGCAGATACTGATTCAACTGTCTTCAGTTTCATGAACTTGCTAAGGTGGGCAAAAGATGCATTTGAGAAAGACTGTAAAATAATAAGAATTGATCTGAAATGATTGGGGTGTTAATTTTTTTTTCCTTGGACTTTTATTGGCCATTATTAGCCAAAAGTTTTTAAGTATTACTGATAATCGAAATTTGTCTCATAATCTTTTGGTTTAAAATATGATCTGAATATTAAGGAATACATTTAAAATAAAAAAGTTAAAGTTCATATTTATGATAGTAAGAAATTTCTCTGTGGAAGCTTTCTATATCTATCAAGAAGTTCAATAGCTATCTTCTTTGTTTTTAATTTAATTAGATTGAACAGTGTAGCAACTATGGATTTCTCAAAATAATAATGTCTAGAGAAATAAATGTTATTATTTTTCATTATTACCATTTACTAAATAAATATTACTATTTTATTTTTCATTTTTCTTATGTCAATAGTTGACATTCTGATTTGTGAGTATAGAAGTGATTGTAAATTATAATTGTTAATTGATTAGAATTAGTATTAAAAAAAAAGAATTAGTATTTCATTGATATTACCTAATACTTTCCTGGTGGCTCAGATGGTAAAGCGTCTGCCTACAATGCGGGAGACTTGGGTTCAATCCCTGGGTTAAGGAGATCCCCTGGAGAAGGAAATGTTAACCCAGTCCAGTATCTTTGCCTGGAAAATCCCTTGGACAGAGGAGCCTGGTTGGCTACTGTCCACAGGATCTCAAAGAGTATGACACGACTGAGCAACTTCACTCTCTCAATATATATTTAGTTATGAAATCATATTCTTGTCCTATCTGTGTATACATACAAAGAATATTTCTGAAATTTGTCTATTTACAAGATGATATATTTTATTCCTGAAACGGAGGAAACATACATTATGCAATATGTAAATTGTAACATAGCTTTTAAATATCAAATTCATAATTAGATATCCTGCTCAGTCTGACTTCATTAATCCTTAATCTTTTAATATATTGTGTGCTTCTTGAACATAATTTCTGACACAAACTATTTCTCAGGGTAAGCCATACAGACATTTGTTGAAATAAAAACAAAATGATATATGATTCATCTGAGAACACTTAAAAACAGAACAAAGCACATTGTTTTAAGCTCTGATTCTCCTTTTTATTTTGTTAAACTTTTGTTTATTCTGCAGAGCATACAAGAGGCAGACAGTTATAAAATGCTCAACTGTATCTTTAAGTTAAAAATGGTGGAGCCACATGGGATGTTTCCACTAAACTGAGAATCAGAATATGCCATGTTTGAAAGAGAAAAATTAACAGCAAGATTTTTCTCAAGAGATTGATTTGTCTAATAGAAAATGCCTGTATCAGAATCATTTTAAACTGGATCTAATTCTTCATTACATATTAAGCATTAAAATAATTTCTTCCCTACTGATATTATTTTTTCCAATAAGAGTAAAGTTGGAAATAATTTTTAAAGATATGTAGAAGAAATAAAGTAGAACTGTGATAGAAAATTGCAGTCTCTCTATTTGAAAGAGCATTTCCTCAGGTAAAATTTCTGGGAAAAAAATCTCATATACAACCAATGTGATATAAAGAAAAGTATTTACCAATAAGATGCAATTCCCTAGGGGAGGGCTAAGTAGCAGCTCTAAAAACAGACAGAGGTTATCTAATGACTTGATATTATGTGAGGCTCTAGGTGATTATAGGAAATTCTAAAGATCACACCAGAAAGAAGTATGGAACTGAATCTAATTGCTCATCATCTGATTTGGAGTATTTGTTTCTTTGCACTGTATCTGCTTTCTCTGAATTAGCAGTTTTATTTTTCTCAATTTAATCAAAATTTCTAAATATTCTGCTTATTTAATGCCCTTGCTGAGAGTCTAGATTTGGTTCTAGTTTTTGTTTATATGTTTGTTTTGTTTTAGTTTTTCTGCCACATCTTTTAATTTATTAATACAATCACTCACTCAGTGCCTATTTAGATAGTTGATGCTTTTCATTAGACACCATTACAGGCATTTGGGGGAATGTAAGTGAACAAATTAGTAAAAGATTGTTGCCCATATGTCAGAAGAAATAAATAGTATGGAAAAAGGAAATAAGATAAAGTAAGACAATAGGAAATTGCTAGGTCATAAGAAAGGGGTGAGATTTCATGCTAACTGAAGTCAGAGTAGACCTTATCGGAAAGGGATATTTGAGCCCAGATTTAAAGAACTTAAAGGAGTTAAGCCTAAAGATAACTTAAGGAAGATAGCTTTTTACACTGCCAGTAAAAATATTTTCTGGTCAGCATGTGCCTAACATGTTCCAGGAACAGTAAAATAGACAATTAGGTAGGGAGAAGGTAATATAAGAAGCCGTCAGAGACTTAATGGGATACCTGAATATGAAGCACTTTGTAGCCTACTGTTGCTGCTGCTACTGCTAAGTCACCTCAGTCATGTCCGACTCTGTGCGACCCCATAGAGGGCAGCCCACCAGGCTCCCCCATCCCTGACATTCTCCAGGCAAGAACACTGGAGTGGGTTGCCATTGCTTTCTCCAATGCATGAAAGTGAAAAGTGAAAATGAAGTCGCTCGGTCGTGTCCGACTCTTAGCAACCCCATGGACTGCAGCCCACCAGGCTCCTCAGTCCATGGGATTTTCCAGGCAAGAGTAATGGAGTGGGGAGCCATTGCCTTCTCCATGTAGGCTACTAAATACTTTCAGTTATAGTTTGAGCATGGTAGGGAATCCCTGGCTTTTTTTTTTGAGTAGAGGTATAACATGATTTAACTTGAGTTAAGAAAGCAAGATGCAGGAAGAAAGATTAAGAAATATAGTGGAATAGGAATTCTGATGAATAAGAAAAACTGAGGCAGGCAGTTCTGATTCTATGTCTCTGCCTTTGTTAACAATCTTCGTGGGTCAGGCAACAGCAGCTTAGCGCTGAAGAAAGGGCAAGAGTTTGGAGAGAGATACCATATGGGACACAGATTTTCAAGATAGAAATTTGAGGGTGGAACTGTAACACTGAGTAAAATCTTCTGGCAATTTACAACCCCCGCCCCAACTTCCCCGCAACCTATACACAGCTTAGAAAACAGTAAAGTCTGTGGTATACTTCATTTATTAACAATTGGAAAACTCAAACTCAGCTCAAATATTGATTTGATTAATTTAGACCCTCCACACATAAACCAATTTATTGGACGAATTGGCTCATTACTAAATTTAAATACTATTTTCTTCAGATACTTCTATTCTATGAAAGATTTCAGGCACTTAAAAATTATAGAACACATAAAACTCAAAAGAAAATTATCTCATTAAGAAAGACAAAACAATCATTAGAGTCAGACTCAGAGAAAAACAAATGCTATAGATTTCAGAATATTTAAAATAACTATTATAAATGTGAAAAAAAAAAAAACCTAGAGGAAACATTATACAACATTCACACACAAATGGAAATTTTAGGAATGAAATAGAGAACATAAGAATCAAATGGAAATGCTACCAAAAACTGATAAATAGAAGAAAGGAATGGACAAATTTACAATTCTGTTTGAAGGCTTAAGTATTTCTTTCTAGTAATCACTAGAAAGCTTAAGGAAAATTAACCCTAAATCACATTGTCAATCATTTAATCTAACTGACAATTAAAAAACTTATTACCCTAGAGTAATAAATGCAAGTTTTATTTCCCCATGGGTACATAGATTATTCATAAAGAAAGAATCATATTTGGAACCACAAAGGAAACCTCAATGCATTTAAAAGAAGAAAAAAAGAAGTATATAAGTTTTTTAACAACAAAGAAGAATAACAAAAATATATCAAAAAATGCACTAATATTTAAAAATTCAATAACACTTCTAAATAACTGATGGAGATAGATAAAGATTAGAGGTAATTATAAATATTCTGAATTGAATGACAATCAAAACATACCAAATATTGAAAGAGAGCTAAAGCAGTTAACAGAGAAATGTATAGCATTAACAGCTTATATTAGAAAAGAAATAAGGTCTCAAGTCAATGATCTAGTATTCAAACTACAAAAAGAAGATGAAACCAAACTGAAATTAAATAGAAATATGGAAGTAACTCAGATAAAATCAGAAATCAAAGAAATTAATCAATTTAATTTAATCAAATCAAACAAAGCATTAAGAACACTAAAAGCTCACTAATTATAAAGGTAAAAATAAAAACACAAAAATTTGGCCAGACTGATTGTGAAAAAATAGAGAATATCAAATTATAAATACCTAGAACCAATAGGGTCCATCCAGCTTACCTGGCGACATCCAAAGCCTTTTGTAGCAATTTCAGTTGCTAAAATGTAGCCCCCCCAGATTTTTACTGTTTTGAAAAAGTTCTTGTCAGTTAATACAAATAAGAAAAATAATATATCCCAATGTATATTTGTATAGCATCTTTACTTCATACAAGGCAAGTTTAAGAATGAAAGTAATATTTAACAGTTAAGAAAATTGAGGCCCAGATAAGTTCGTCCAAGGTCACATAGCAAGTAAGCAATAAACAGTGGATTTAAACCTATCTTCCGACCTCAAAGCATAATGTTCTTTTCACTCAGCTGTGTCCTGCTGGCCTGATTCAGAGGCTTTCCTCAGCTTAGGAGGATGCTGGTATATTCCTGCGTATTGTATATATTGATGAAGTCCTGGTCTTGAGGGTCTGACAGTTGTGTCATTTAACTGCATTTGATATCTCCAGGGTACACCCCCTGTAATACTGTACATATGGATAAAGCTGACTCATTCAGAGTCAGTCAGTTCAGTTCAGTCGCTCAGTCATGTCCAACTCTTTGTGACCCTGTGAATCACAGCACGCCAGGCCTCCCTGTCCATCACCAACTCCCGGAGTTCACTCAGACTCACATCCATCGAGTCCGTGATGCCATCCAGCCATCTCATCCTCGGTCGTCCCCTTCTCCTCCTGCCCCCAATCCCTCCCAGCATCAGAGTCTTTTCCAATGAGTCAACTCTTTGCATGAGGTGGCCAAAGTACTGGAGTTTCAGCTTTAGCATCCTTCAGAGTAATTCCAGGCAATTCAGTCCAGTCAGGCCTTCAGAGAGTCTCCAGAGGACAGGGTCTTTGTGGTCAACCAAGAGTAACAACAACATTTAATTCACTTTGCATTTGCTTTGTATCGACTATGTGTCTGGCACTCTAATGGGTGATGCGGTTATTGAGCTCCCTCAAACTTTATAACAGCTCTGGAGTTGGGCACTACAACTCCTCTTTTTTTTTTTAGCTTGTTTATTTTTGGCTGCACTGAATCTACATTGCTGTGCCTGGGCTTTCTCTTGTTGTGGGGCACAGGTCCCAGGGCACACAGGCACAGTACTTGTGGTTCATGGGCTTAGCTGCCCCACAGCCTGTAGGATCTTACTTCCTGCACCAGGGATCAAACCCATGGCCCCTGCATTGTCAGGAGGATTCTTAACCACTCGACCACCAGGGAAGTCCCATCCTCTCATTTTCCTAAGAAGAAAGTCAAGGAGTAGAGAGTGCTGGTTGGCCTTGACTGGGGAAGCTGATCAGAGAGTGGAATCAGGGCAGTTGGACTCCACAGTCCAGACTTCTAAAAGAGGTGTTACAACAGCTCAAAGGAATCCATGCCCTTCTAATCAGCCCCAGCCCTCCAGAGACTCCTGAAATTTAACCAGACTTGCAGCCTTTATAGAGAATACTGTCCTAAAAAACAGCAGCCAGCCCCCTTGGCTTCTGGCCTGCGATGTTTGCCAGGACAGGGAAGAGCTGCCGTTTTATTAGCGCAGTGAAACTAGCCTCCCGTTCTTTGGGTCATTGATCGAGCCATGTAAATGTAGCCGCAGAACGTATTTCTCAACCACTGGGAGCCTGAACAAAGGCCCCATGACCCTGACTCTCTGGAGTCAAGAGCAAAACTCTCTAAAAACCGTATCAGAGGAAGAAAAGATAAAAGACTTGAAATAAATGTACTGAGTTGAGATCAGAAGGAGCCATCTAGGACCCGTGTCTTCCGCACTCACAGTTGCTTTGAGTGTGCATAACGGAGTCATCCTTTGCTTTGAAAAAGGCCCTGGCAAAAGGAGCATCGGCACCTCAGGCCTTCCTGTGCTCGTTGCGTCCCCTCCAGGCCTCCTCAGCTCCTCTGCACAGCAGCCTCACCCCCTGAGGCGGGGTTCTGAGAGGCTCTTTAAAGGAGCCACTGAGAGGGGCAGCAGGGCATGGAGTCCGGCAGATTCTGACCTCAGCCGGCCAACTGGCATTCACAGGGCTGGGTTTCTAAGTTGACCAGAGCCGCCTTGAGCAGCTTTGCATGCAGACTGGCGACAGAGGTCACCCCACCACCAGCATTAGTTTCTAGTGACTGGCCCTGAGGGGTCATGGTGGGTGCATTTTTCTTTCCATGGGCGCTTGTGTTAAAGCATGGAGGTTTCAGGTGAGGAATGACATGGTCTCTGGTGCTAAAAGCAGCCTGAGATGGTTCTATCTTCACCCAACAACATACCCTGTGTATTCAGCAAAGCAGCTGATAGTGGAATCAAAAGATGCCGAGTACGTGATGGGGTTGGGGGGGGTGGGGAGCGTGAGCATTTTCCCAGCTGCTCTCCCTCTACCTTAGGCACAGTGGCAGCCACAGGCATACCTTGAGGCTCCTCCAGTATCCTCGGACCGTATGACTTCCTGAAAGACCACTGAAAGATTAACACCCTACCCCACCCTTCTCTTCCCTTCCCTCTCTCTTTCCTCTCCTTAACCCTTCCTTTCCTTCCGTTTCTCTAGTCCCCCAGTCCTGGATGCAGGAATCTGGTCGAAGGGCCCTCAGCCTGAGCTGATGATTGGAGACTGATCACCTCCTCTTGGCAGAGAACTCGAATTCTGGTTCTGGTCTGGTCTGATTTTTGGTAGGGCCAAGTTCCAGTCCTCCCTTCTCTGGAGGCCCAGGGAAAAGTCCCATAATGCCTGGGCATCTGTAGGTGGCAGGAGATATCTGTAAGGCCACCCCTTTCACCCCACCTCCCGCTGCCTCCCCCTTCTTCTTTCAACCTGACTTCCTTTCCTCCCTTGAAATCTTTGATGTTAGTTACTTGGATTCTTGTATTTAAGGGCTTCCCTGGTGGTACAGAGGTTAAAGCGTCTGCCTGCAATGTGGGAGACCTGGGTTAGATCCCTGGGTTGGGAAGATCCCCTGGAGAAGGAAATGGCATCCCACTGCAGTATTCTTGGCTGGAGAATCCCTTGGACGGAGAAGCTTGGTGAGCTACAGCCCATGGGTGGCAAAGAGTCGGACAGGACTGAGCAACNTCTGCCTGCAATGTGGGAGACCTGGGTTAGATCCCTGGGTTGGGAAGATCCCCTGGAGAAGGAAATGGCATCCCACTGCAGTATTCTTGGCTGGAGAATCCCTTGGACGGAGAAGCTTGGTGAGCTACAGCCCATGGGTGGCAAAGAGTCGGACAGGACTGAGCAACTTCACTTTCACTTTCCACCCCATCAGCTTTAGTAGTTAAGCCATTTAATTAGAGGCAGATCACCTGAGTCCAACCTTATTGACCAGTGATGTAAATACAAGAGCTTAGTCTTCTCAGATGAAAAAGGATTCTTATTACCAAGTAATGCTTCCAGTCACCATTTCTAAGGCAGCAGGTCTTTGCCCTACCTGCTGATTGGAATCACCTACCATGCTTTAGAAGAACCCAAATTTGAGTCTCATCTCCAGAGCCCAGGGACTGGTCCACGGTGCCTCTGCTGGGGGAGAAACCCACCCACCATATTTCAAGTGCAGGTGGAGGAGGATCCCCTCATTCCCAGTGTTCAGTTCAGTTCAGTAACTCAGTCATGTCCAACTCTTTGTGGCCCCATGAATCTCAGCACACCAGGCCTCCCTGTCCATCACCAACTCCTGGAGTTCACTCAGACTCATGTCCATCAAGTCAGTGATGCCATCCAGCCATCTCATCCTCTGTCGTCCCCTTCTCCTCCTTCCCGCAATCCGTCCCAGCATCAGAGTCTTTTCCAATGAGTCAACTCTTCGCATGAGGGGACCAAGGTATTGGAGTTTCAGCCTTAGCATCAGCCCTTCCAGTGAACACCCAGGACTGGTCTCCTTTAGGATAGACCGGTTGGATCTCCTTGCAGTCCAAAGGACTCTCAAGAGTCTTCTCCAATAACACAGTTCAAAAGCGTCAATTCTTCGGCACTCAGCTTTCTTCACCATCCAACTCTCACATCCATACATGACCACTGGAAAAACCATAGCCTTGACTAGATGGACCTTTGTTGGCAAAGTAATGTCTCTGCTTTTCAATATAATATCTAGGTTAGTCATAACTTTCCTTCCAAGGAGTAAGCATCTTTTAATTTCATGGCTGCAATAACCATCTGCAGTGATTTTGGAGCCCCCAAAAATAAAGTCTGACACTGTTTCCACTGTTTCCCCATCTATTTCCCATGAAGTGATGGGACTGGATACCATGGTCTTCGTTTTCTGAATGTTGAGTTTTAAGCCAACTTCTTCACTCTCCTCCCTCACTTTCATCAGGAGACTTTTTAGTTCCTTTTCACTTTCTGCCATAATGGTGGTGTCATCTGCATATCTGAGGTTATTGATATTTCTCCCGGCAATCTTGATTCCAGCTTGTGCTTCCTCCAGCCCAGCGTTTCTCATAATATATATATATATATATATATATAATCACTCACTCATTTGAAATAGGAGAATATTTCTTCACTTGTTAAAGAGACTGTATCCAAAAAACTCCACAAAGCCCTACAGCTAACATAACACTTAATGGAGAAATTCTGAATGCTTTCTTATTGACTTCTAAGAGGCAGATATGTTATCATTTGCCCCTGTTATGAAAATATTACTGGAAGGAACACTCCTACACTGTTGGTGGGGATGTAAATTGGTACAACCGCTTCCCAGGTGGCACAGAGGTAAAGAACCTGCCTGCCAATGGAGGAGACACAAGAGACATGTATTCAATCCCTAGGTCTGGAAGATGCCTTGGAGAAGAAATTGGCAACCTACTCCAGTACGCTTGCCTGAAAAAGTCCATGGACAGAGAAGTCTGGCAGGCTATAGTTCATTTGGTCTCAAAGAGTTGGACACCACTGAGCATGCACTCACCCACTCTATGGAGAGCAGTATGGAGCTTCCTCAAAAAACCAAAAGTAGAGTTACCATATGATTCTGGAATCACACTACTGGGCATATATCCAGAGAAAACCATAATTTGAAATAATACCGGTACCCCAGTATTCATTACAGCACTATTTACAATAGTAAATACATAAAACAACCTAAATATCCAGTAACATAAATAGATAAAGAAGACATGGTATAGATAGCTAGATATAAAGGTATAGATAGCTAGATATCAGTTCAGTTCAGTCACTCAATCATGTCTGACTCTTTGCAATCCCATGAACCACAGGACGCCAGGCTCCCTGTCCATCACCAACTCCTAGAGTCCACCCAAACCCGTGTCCATCAAATCGGTGATGCCATCAACCATCTCATCCTCTGACTCCCCTTCTCCTCCTGCCTTCAATCTTTCCCAGCATCAGGGTCTTTTCAAATGAGTCAGCTCTTCACATCAGGTAGCCAAAGTGTTGGAGTTTCAGCTTCAACATCAGTCCTTCCAATGAACACCCAGGACTGATCTCCTTTAGGATGGACTCGTTGTATCAATAAAGAGGAAACAAAGAATCCAAATTGAAAAACAGACAAAAATATTTAAACCTACATTAATTTTTACCAAAGATCATGAATGGCACCTAGCACATGAAATGATGCTCAACATTACTTTATTAATTTGTTGATAATATGATAAAATTACATGCTTATTAGAATGGGTAAATTAAACAATAACTAGAAGGGAAAAACCATAGCAATAACAATATCAAATGCTTGAAAGAATGTAGAAGGATAAAGAAGGGAAGGAGGGAGGAAGGAAGGAAGGAGAAAAGGAAAAGGGAGAAAATGTGTGAGCCTGTAAATTGGAGGAAATACTAGCTGTACAGAAGTTTAATAAAGAAAAAGTAAGAATGAAAGTGGATATTTTCATCTTGATTTACAGGAAATTAAGTGCATAAATCTCTACATTTACCTCTGTAGCCTGACCCTGGGAAGTAGAAACAATTGAGAAAGTGCCCACAGAATCCCATTATTAGAAAGTGAAATTACATAGAAAAACCTAATCTTGAAATCCTCATGCAGGTGAAGTCTCCTTGAAGACAAGCTCAGAGACTACAGGGAGCTGACAAATGAAATTGTGTGTGAGGTCGTAAGTCTCCCAGAGACTCTTGTGTATGCTCATCTTATTGGAACAGCAACAAGAGTGTCCATTTCCTGGCAACAAGAAGTGCCTGAAGAATTTATCTATCATCTAGGAAGTGCGTGAAAAATACCCTGTAATATCCTTTAAAAATATGTTCATTTGCTAGGAATGAAAATTGAGGACAGCTGCTTATAATTGGTTTGAGATTCATTCTCTAACATGAGAAAGGAAAGCTTCAGATGTTTCACTAGGTTACAGAAAAAATAAAAATGAAGCATCCTTGATCATGTGGCAGAAAAAACACTGTGCAAAACAATTTTTTTCAGGGCATTGGCTTTTTGGAATATGATTAATTCATTAAGGTAACAGTACTTTTTTTAAGTAAAATGGAGAAGGTGCCAAGACATTTTGTTGCAACCTTAATGCATCTTATATTTTAGAAAAGTTAATATTGTTGTAAAGCTATAAATGCTTTACATATGTCTACTTGATGAATTATCTATAATGATTCAGCTTCTATTACTATTCCTATTTTTCAGAAGAGGCAGAAGAAGCAGAGGAGAGTAAATCCAATACACTTGAGCTATAAAAAATGCTCTTACAATTGCCCTGTAGAGCCCTGTTAAACTCTGGGGGAAAACTGTCTTTGGCATGACCTTGTCTCTATCTCTGCTTCCTCAAATGTGCCCTTCTGGTAGTATTAGGGGTGACCTGCTTGGGCTTATTTGTTTCAGCAAAAGTCCATGCTCAGACTTTTTCTGATATTCATTTTTCTCCTTTATCAAAATACATTTATTAGTGTTCATTCCTTTAGGACCTTGCTAGGTAATTCCTTCTCATAGGCTAATGGAACAATGTACTATCTTCCCAGCTAATAGAGTTGCATTTAAAAAGAACCATTTGGAGACATTAACTTATATTAAGGGGCTTCTCTGGTGGCTCAGAGGTTAAAGCGTCTGCCTGGAATGCAGGGGACCTGGGTTCGATCTCTGAAGAAGGAAATGGCAACCCACTTCAGTACTCTTGCCTGGAGAATCCCATGGAGGGAGGAGCCTGGTAGGCTACAGTCCATGGGGTCACAAAGAGTCAGACATGACTGAGTGACTTCACTTTCACTTTCACTTATATTAACTTGTAAAAAAAAAGTTTATATTGATGAAGAGACTTTTAGGCATCACTCAAGCCTCTTTCCTAATTTCTGAAGTCACTTAGAAAGTCACTCTATACTCTAATGTACTTAGCCATAGCACCCAAGTCACCATGGTGAAAATTGGACTTTTTAACCTCTGGGACCCCTAGAGTTGCTCTAAATTGGCTTGTTAAACTTTAAAAAGTCCATAGTGATCATTATTATCAATTTCAGAAGAATTGTTCTCTTTCAGAGCATTGATCAAGATGTTTGTTTGCATTTAGCAGTAGAAACTGGTAGAATCTGAAACTGACTGGAACTTTCTTCTCTGAGCAAGTGCTAAAATGATACTACCAAGATGTGCATTTACGATGCACTCAACTGTGCAATCAGGTGGCATAGCCATGAGAAACTGTACAAAATTACAGGATATTTTTCTGGCTACAGATTTTTCAGAAATCTTTGAATATTTTTGGGCAGACCAGGTTAAGAGCTACATACACAGTGTGTGTGTGCTCAGTCACGTTCA
>SJYX01018288.1:104638-125405 GCA_006410675.1 Oreotragus oreotragus | reverse complement strand
CCAGTCCATTCTGAAGGAGATCAACCCTGGGATTTCTTTGGAAGGAATGATGCTAAAGCTGAAACTCCAGTACTTTGGCCACCTCATGCGAAGAGTTGACTCATTGGAAAAGACTCTGATGCTGGGAGGGATTGGGGGCAGGAGGAGAAGGGGACGACCGAGGATGAGATGGCTGGATGGCATCATGGACTCGATGGACGTGAGTCTGAGTGAACTCCGGGAGATGGTGATGGACAGGGAGGCCTGGCGTGCTGCGATTCATGGGGTCGCAAAGAGTCGGACACGACTGAGTGACTGAACTGACTGCCATTTCCTTCTCCAGAGGATCTTACCAACTCAGGGGTCTAACCCACATCTCTTGTGTCTCCTGCATTGACAGGTGGATTCTTTAACACTGAGCCATCTGGGAAGCCGAAAGAATATTCATTAGGTACTCTCCAAGCAGAATGGTTACATGTCATATTTCAAAGTTTCAATTTTTATTAAAAAACTCTAAGAGATTCCCCAACAGTATATTTGAAAGTAGATATTCCCCTATACAGTTGGCCCTCCATATAGGCAAGTTCAGCATCTGTGGATTCAGTGAAAATACTATACTTTTCTATTTTACATAAGCGACTTGAGCATGCTTGGATTTTGGTATATGCAGGTCCTAGAAAAAATTCTCCTCTGGATACCAATGGGAGATTTATGTTGACCTTGGAAAATTTGAGTTTACACAATATATTTGAATTCACAAGATATCCACTAATAAAAAGATTAAATTCTAATCTGTTATTCTGCACTGAAAGTAATATTTTCACATACAAAATATTCTTATAAAATAGCATTGTATCTCAGGGAAATTGTGAAGTCAGTAACATTTGTTTTTTGATTTTTATATCTTATAAAAACCCATTTTTGAGTTTATTTCCTGAACACCAACCTAAGCTGAGTTTGAATATATGCCACATACATGAGGTTTTCCCTATTGTTTTCCTTTTTAATCTCATGTTTCTGTTTTCTTCCACATGGACATATGTCTCTTTCTCACACATGTATATGTATACATGTGTATAAACACACACACACACACAATTAAATTATCTCCAAAGGTTCACTACCACCCTCCCTCATCCCCCACACTTCCACCAATTATTAGCTCTTCCTGATGGCACATTGGACATATAAGAGATGAACTTCTATTTCCTTTTCTCAGGACAGCCACTCTTAATAAACAATATATATACAAAGAGAGAAAGCTAGAGGTATTTCCTAGAAAGAGGTAAGCAAGTTCAAGTCTCTGATGAGTGCTGGTATGATGATCTGGTATTACCACGTTTCTTATCTCCCCTAAATTTATTTTGGCATCTGCAACAATGAATCAAAAGGTCACAAGATTGATTTGAGATTGAAATGACTAAAATATATTTGCTTTAATACACACAAAGTGGGAGAACAGGGCCTGAAACATACTGCACACTCAATATCTGCTGGTTTGACTCTCAGTGAAGCAGGATATAGAGAGTTACTGACTGGTATTGGGCCTGGGGGAAGGAAACAGTATATGGAAGCAAAACAGTAAGAAGGAAAGTGGGAGAACTGAGTCTCCATGGGAAAGGTCCTAATATCTGAACATCAACGCTTGATATTAGAAGGCACAGAGCACAACTGAGCACAAGAGGTTTAAGAAGCTGGTCAGGGTAGAGTTGGAGCATATGGAGGTCTGTATATTGAGCTATAGTGTTTTGTGGGAAGATGGGTAAGGGATGGAGAAGAGAAGATGCTAGATTAACAGTCATGAGTAAATGAGATGAAGAGGCAGTGACTTGCAAATTGGTGAGGTGGTATGTATTAGTGGTGTAAGAAACAGATATATAAAGTAGAAATAGTTTTATAATCTAGGGAAGTTGCAGGAAAAGAGGTAAGCACTGGCCATAAAGCAATCTCAGTGTCCAACTGTGGTTGGACACTGTGCTACACTTTCTCTTTTGTTACTTTATGAGATCTCTTTCAAAAAGTAGTTTGATTTTTCTCTGTCGGAAAAAGTCAGACTCTTCAATGAAAGACTAATGTATTATGGTACATAAAATTCCTGAGGTTGATACTGTGCTCAGTGTTTTGTCTATTTAAACAGGAGCTATTTGACTATTGAGATAAAAATTGATTTTTTATATGGCTAAGAAATTAGTTACCTAAAAGACTGTTCTATACATCTGTGTTTCTTTTGCTGTCTCACATACAGGGTTATCATTACCATCTTTCTAAATTCCCTATATATGTGTTAGTATACTGTCTTGGTGTTTTTCTCTCTGGCTTAATTCACTCTGTTGCACTGGGATGACCCAGAGGAATGGTATGAGGAGGGAGGTGAGAGGGGGGTTCAGGATGGGGAACAAGTGTATGCCTGTGGCGGATTCATGTTGATGTGTAGCAGATCCAATACAATATTGTAAAGTAATTAACCCCCAATTAAAATAAATAAATTTAAATTAAAGAAAAAAAGAAATTAGTTACCTAGTTGCAAATTTGGGGTTCTTATGGGAGCACAGAAGAGGCTATACGAATTTTAAGTAACAGTGATCTTTATCTGAAAATTCATGTATATACTCATTCTAAGTATCTTTTGGGTTAGCAACTACACTGGGGTTTCTTTTTGAATGCAGAATATTTTATTAAGAGATGTATCTGTATTAAAATTTAAGTTGAAACAAAGATACCCTGTTGTGTATGTCATAGAAGCCTCATTTTCTGTCCGTAAGCAATTTAGAGTTATCATGTGTCGTTTAATGGCTGAGGACTTTCCAAAATAGGCTTAGAGGAATCTGTGATAGATAATCGCTGACTTTTAAAAGCTCAGAAAAAGGTGTTATGGTTTATTTGGAGATATCATATAGTTTACTAAAGGCTCCTGGGCTTGTTGACATCCCTGACACTTTGTGAATGAGGCCTTTTTTATTCTCCCTTCATTTGTTTAGATCTTTACCTAATTGATTTTCTGTGCTAATACACTAAAGGTCTGAAGAAGGCAGTGCCTCAGGTGTGACAGATGAAATAAGGTGCTTTTAGTCATTGCTTTTATCTTCCATGTCTAATGTGTTGGTTACAGCTGTGCAGTTTAACAGCAAAATCAATACATCATTTGCCGCAAATACCTGAAAGAATTTGGAATCTCTTCAGTATTTTAACTATTAGATTTCTTCTGGAATTTTATTTATTTATGTATTACTTATTGACTAATTTATATGTTTGCTGATACTGAATGATACAAGGTGAGGGATATATATATATTTTTTCCCCTTTCTCTTGCCTTCTCAAAACTTGTCTTTTATACTAGCTAGTCAAGTTACTTATCTTTGGGCTTTGGAACATCTGCCAATCTAAATGAATCCCGTAAAGTGTAAAATAAATGTTTAAAAAATCTTTTCCATTTTGTCTAAATCATCATTGAGCTTAAACATTTAGCATATGTTCTACTGAAAATGGAACCACTTTGTATTGTACACAGAAGGCAGTCTGTATGGGGGCATTTGGGTAATTTCTCATGTAAATGGATGCTTTTATTGCCAGTTTTCTATTTTACATTGGCAATGACATGGTGTCAGTCTGAAACAGAAGTAAGAAAAATGCACCTAATTCAAACATTTTCCTTTTTCAATATTCATCTCATATATATACATATATAAATAAAATCTCCTTTATTATTATCCAACTGTTTCATACACATTAGTTTTACCTTGAAAGTAAGATTCCAAAGTGTAGGAAATGTGATTTGTATTTCTTGCTCACCCATTCAGACAGCACATACCCGGGATATGGAATGAGGACAGATTACACATATTTGAAAAGCTATGCAGAATTTATCAAGTTGCTTTTCTCATAGTAGGTTCTTAGAAAAAATTTGCTGAGTTTTATATTCTTAATTTTCTCTAGTATGTTGTTTATAATAAACCTAGCATTAAATCTATCCTCTTAAATGTTAACATCTAGAAGATTAGGGTTTTAGAAGGCTCATTGCCCTTTTTTAAAAATAAAAGTGAGGACAAATGGCAAAAAAACTGTATTTATGAATTTATAAGAAATGTCATAATACAGGATATATGCTAGCTTTTCCTTGGTCTACATCAGCCTGCACACAAAGACCATGTTCATTCATAGCAATGTCCCAGAAATAAATTAAGCCCTTGATTAAAATTAACTGAGCTTATATTACTTTTTATATATTATTTTTAATTTATTTGATTATAATTTTAAAACTGTAATAATTTACAAATATGCAATTTCTCTCAGTTGACCAGAAAATTCAACTTCACAGGATTCCTAATTTTCAATCTTTCCTACTCTGTTATATAAAAATATCTTTTACAAGTTTCATAATTAGTATATATCACTATTAAAATGATTAAACCTATTTACTCTTAGAATTTATTATTCCTCTTGGATCTCTATAAAATATGATAAGATTTGAATAGATGGCAAATATAAATTCATGTAGTTTTATATAAAGATATTTATATATATTAGCACATTTATGATAGTGATTACTTGTGTTTTCATGTGAAATGTGAAATGTCATTACTAGTAACTCAAACGATTTTTCTAAGTTGGAGCAGATTTCTTTTTCTGAATATTCTGAACTAGCTGTCAAGACAGGTTCATCTTTATTGCAATTATACAAGCCTGGGCTTTTATTATTACTCTGACCTAAGCAAAGTAATGGAATAAAGTTGAACACAAAGGCTTTGTCTATACAAAAAAACAGACTCCCCATTAAAACTGTAGAATTGTTTTTTCTAAATTCTATGTTTGATTACTTATTAGTGAATAATTGATTTGGTTCAGTAAATTAAGTGGCTTAAAGAAGTAATTGTATGCCTGTTATCTTCACGACTATATGTGTGTGATAATGGTGTTTGACCAGAGAATGAAACCAGATTCCACAAGAATCTGGTTGAAGGTGATTGTCGAACTAAAACAGTACCTCAGAATATTTAGTATGACCTAATCTTAAAGTAGAAAGCAGACTCAAAGTCCTGTGTATTTTAGCCAAATATATCCATCTAGAGGCAGTATAAGCCTATTAGTGAGATGTCATTTTGTTGTTGTTTAGTTCCGAAGTCTTGTCTGACTCTTCAATCCCATGGACTGTAGTCCATCAGGCTCCCTTATATTAGAAGACTTTAGACAAGACACCACCACTTATTTCTGGGCAGGAATAGATCTTTCCTTAAGAAGAGAGATTTCTTTACATTGCTTAAATGTAATTATGTTGGTGTGAATCAAACAGCCTCAGGCTGTGTCTGCATTTGCATTCCAATAGCATAATATTTTCATTTTTGTGTTCAAGCTGCTTTAATCTGCTGCATTGTTTAAGTTGGAGAAGTGGCCAATTTTATGGTAAATTGATGCTTTGGCAATCTTGCCCAAGATTGACTCATCAATCTGAAAAATAAGGCCAGGAAAAGTATTGACTTGATGTGGTTGTTAGTCAAGAAAGTGCCAATAATCTCATGAGAATTAAAAGTAAAAATATATAAAACCATAATTCTTCAGGGGTAAAAAGGCTTAACAAGACATCCATTTTCTGTCTCCCTCTACTGGGAAAGACTTACCTAAATAAGATATATATGTCTTGTGTATCATCTTTTAGAATTATGACTAGTATTTATATAGCAACTACTATGTAATTTGTAATCTTCAAGCACATTAGAAGATATAAAGATGAATCAGACTTTGGTCATTGTACACAAGGAATTTATAATTTATTGGTAGAGATAGCTTTGGACACAGATATGGAGAATATAAGCAATGTAAAGAGCAGATAAGGGACCGAATGGAACCCTAGACTGAAAAATAGTCTGCTCAATTCTGGAGTTCCTAAGAAGCAACTATACTGAATTTCTTTCAATTAACACATTTAGTGTGTTGGCCCCAAAATGGTCACACTGCCATTTCTTATTTTCCTGGATGTATCCACGTTTGCGATAATTCTATTCGTAAGCTTCTTTCTGATATTCATCACCTACTAATATTTTCATAACAGTCCATATCATACAGGAAATCATGAATAGTTTAGAAATCATGGCCTTCTGGTTTTTATGATTCCCATTAATCATCAGCAGTAAATGAAGGAAAAGTGAATTTCCAGTCATATTTTAATGTGGAATATCTGTTTCTGAAATCTATCTTTATTAACATCTAGCTCCTTGGAAGAAAAGTTATGACCAACCTGGATAGTATATTCAAAAGCAGAGACATTACTTTGCTGAATGCAGAATATTTTATTAAGAGATGTATCTGTATTAAAATTTAAGTTGAAACAAAGATACCCTGTTGTGTATGTCATAGAAGCCTCATTTTCTGTCCGTAAGCAATTTAGAGTTATCATGTGTCGTTTAATGGCTGAGGACTTTCCAAAATAGGCTTAGAGGAATCTGTGATAGATAATCGCTGACTTTTAAAAGCTCAGAAAAAGGTGTTATGGTTTATTTGGAGATATCATATAGTTTACTAAAGGCTCCTGGGCTTGTTGACATCCCTGACACTTTGTGAATGAGGCCTTTTTTATTCTCCCTTCATTTGTTTAGATCTTTACCTAATTGATTTTCTGTGCTAATACACTAAAGGTCTGAAGAAGGCAGTGCCTCAGGTGTGACAGATGAAATAAGGTGCTTTTAGTCATTGCTTTTATCTTCCATGTCTAATGTGTTGGTTACAGCTGTGCAGTTTAACAGCAAAATCAATACATCATTTGCCGCAAATACCTGAAAGAATTTGGAATCTCTTCAGTATTTTAACTATTAGATTTCTTCTGGAATTTTATTTATTTATGTATTACTTATTGACTAATTTATATGTTTGCTGATACTGAATGATACAAGGTGAGGGATATATATATATTTTTTCCCCTTTCTCTTGCCTTCTCAAAACTTGTCTTTTATACTAGCTAGTCAAGTTACTTATCTTTGGGCTTTGGAACATCTGCCAATCTAAATGAATCCCGTAAAGTGTAAAATAAATGTTTAAAAAATCTTTTCCATTTTGTCTAAATCATCATTGAGCTTAAACATTTAGCATATGTTCTACTGAAAATGGAACCACTTTGTATTGTACACAGAAGGCAGTCTGTATGGGGGCATTTGGGTAATTTCTCATGTAAATGGATGCTTTTATTGCCAGTTTTCTATTTTACATTGGCAATGACATGGTGTCAGTCTGAAACAGAAGTAAGAAAAATGCACCTAATTCAAACATTTTCCTTTTTCAATATTCATCTCATATATATACATATATAAATAAAATCTCCTTTATTATTATCCAACTGTTTCATACACATTAGTTTTACCTTGAAAGTAAGATTCCAAAGTGTAGGAAATGTGATTTGTATTTCTTGCTCACCCATTCAGACAGCACATACCCGGGATATGGAATGAGGACAGATTACACATATTTGAAAAGCTATGCAGAATTTATCAAGTTGCTTTTCTCATAGTAGGTTCTTAGAAAAAATTTGCTGAGTTTTATATTCTTAATTTTCTCTAGTATGTTGTTTATAATAAACCTAGCATTAAATCTATCCTCTTAAATGTTAACATCTAGAAGATTAGGGTTTTAGAAGGCTCATTGCCCTTTTTTTAAAATAAAAGTGAGGACAAATGGCAAAAAAACCGTATTTATGAATTTATAAGAAATGTCATAATACAGGATATATGCTAGCTTTTCCTTGGTCTACATCAGCCTGCACACAAAGACCATGTTCATTCATAGCAATGTCCCAGAAATAAATTAAGCCCTTGATTAAAATTAACTGAGCTTATATTACTTTTTATATATTATTTTTAATTTATTTGATTATAATTTTAAAACTGTAATAATTTACAAATATGCAATTTCTCTCAGTTGACCAGAAAATTCAACTTCACAGGATTCCTAATTTTCAATCTTTCCTACTCTGTTATATAAAAATATCTTTTACAAGTTTCATAATTAGTATATATAACTATTAAAATGATTAAACCTATTTACTCTTAGAATTTATTATTCCTCTTGGATCTCTATAAAATATGATAAGATTTGAATAGATGGCAAATATAAATTCATGTAGTTTTATATAAAGATATTTATATATATTAGCACATTTATGATAGTGATTACTTGTGTTTTCATGTGAAATGTGAAATGTCATTACTAGTAACTCAAACGATTTTTCTAAGTTGGAGCAGATTTCTTTTTCTGAATATTCTGAACTAGCTGTCAAGACAGGTTCATCTTTATTGCAATTATACAAGCCTGGGCTTTTATTATTACTCTGACCTAAGCAAAGTAATGGAATAAAGTTGAACACAAAGGCTTTGTCTATACAAAAAAACAGACTCCCCATTAAAACTGTAGAATTGTTTTTTCTAAATTCTATGTTTGATTACTTATTAGTGAATAATTGATTTGGTTCAGTAAATTAAGTGGCTTAAAGAAGTAATTGTATGCCTGTTATCTTCACGACTATATGTGTGTGATAATGGTGTTTGACCAGAGAATGAAACCAGATTCCACAAGAATCTGGTTGAAGGTGATTGTCGAACAAAAACAGTAGCTCAGAATATTTAGTATGACCTAATCTTAAAGTAGAAAGCAGACTCAAAGTCCTGTGTATTTTAGCCAAATATATCCATCTAGAGGCAGTATAAGCCTATTAGTGAGATGTCATTTTGTTGTTGTTTAGTTCCGAAGTCTTGTCTGACTCTTCAATCCCATGGACTGTAGTCCATCAGGCTCCCTTATATTAGAAGACTTTAGACAAGACACCACCACTTATTTCTGGGCAGGAATAGATCTTTCCTTAAGAAGAGAGATTTCTTTACATTGCTTAAATGTAATTATGTTGGTGTGAATCAAACAGCCTCAGGCTGTGTCTGCATTTGCATTCCAATAGCATAATATTTTCATTTCTGTGTTCAAGCTGCTTTAATCTGCTGCATTGTTTAAATTGGAGAAGTGGCCAATTTTATGGTAAATTGATGCTTTGGCAATCGTGCCCAAGATTGACTCATCAATCTGAAAAATAAGGCCAGGAAAAGTATTGACTTGATGTGGTTGTTAGTCAAGAAAGTGCCAATAATCTCATGAGAATTAAAAGTAAAAATATATAAAACCATAATTCTTCAGGGGTAAAAAGGCTTAACAAGACATCCATTTTCTGTCTCCCTCTACTGGGAAAGACTTACCTAAATAAGATATATATGTCTTGTGTATCATCTTTTAGAATTATGACTAGTATTTATATAGCAACTACTATGTAATTTGTAATCTTCAAGCACATTAGAAGATATAAAGATGAATCAGACTTTGGTCATTGTACACAAGGAATTTATAATTTATTGGTAGAGACAGCTTTGGACACAGATATGGAGAATATAAGCAATGTAAAGAGCAGATAAGGGACCGAATGGAACCCTAGACTGAAAAATAGTCTGCTCAATTCTGGAGTTCCTAAGAAGCAACTATACTGAATTTCTTTCAATTAACACATTTAGTGTGTTGGCCCCAAAATGGTCACACTGCCATTTCTTATTTTCCTGGATGTATCCACGTTTGCGATAATTCTATTCGTAAGCTTCTTTCTGATATTCATCACTTACTAATATTTTCATAACAGTCCATATCATACAGGAAATCATGAATAGTTTAGAAATCATGGCCTTCTGGTTTTTATGATTCCCATTAATCATCAGCAGTAAATGAAGGAAAAGTGAATTTCCAGTCATATTTTAATGTGGAATATCTGTTTCTGAAATCTATCTTTATTAACATCTAGCTCCTTGGAAGAAAAGTTATGACCAACCTGGATAGTATATTCAAAAGCAGAGACATTACTTTGCTGACTAAGGTCTGCCTAGTCAAGGCTATGGTTTTTCCTGTGGTCATGTATGGATGTGAAAGTTGGACTGTGAAGAAAGCTGAGCACTGAAGAATCGATATTTTTGAACTGTGGCGTTGGAGAAGACTCCTGAGAGTCCAGTGGACTGCAAGGAGATCCAACCAGTCCATTCTGAAGGAGATCAACCCTGGGATTTCTTTGGAGGGACTGATGCTAAAGCTGAAACTCCAGTACTTTGGCCACTTCATGCGAAGAGTTGACTCATTGGAAAAGACTCTGATGCTGGGAGGGATTGGGGGCAGGAGGAGAAGGGGATGACCGAGGATGAGATGGCTGGATGGCATCATGGACTCGATGGACGTGAGTCTGAGTGAACTCCAGGAGATGGTGATGAACAGGGAGGCTTGGCGTGCTGTGATTCATGGGGTCGCAAAGAGTCGGACACGACTGAGCGGCTGAACTGAGCAAAGTATAGAACCCACTCCAGTGTTCTTGCCTGGAGAATCCCAGGAACGGGGGAGTCTGGTGGGCTGCCATCTATGGAGTCACACAGAGTCGGACACGACTGAAGTGATTTAGCAGCAGCAGCAAAGTATAGGGAGAAGGCAATGGCAACCCACTCCAGTACTCTTGCCTGGAAAATCCCAGGGATGGAGGAGCCTTGTGGGCTGCTGTCTATGGGGTCGCACAGAGTCAGACACGACGGAAGCGACTTAGCAGCAGCAGCAAAGTATAGAGCTACAGAGATATTTTTGGTGTTTTTATTCTTGGCACCCCACCCCAGTACTCTTGCCTGGAAAATCCAATGGACGGAGGAGCCTGGTGGGCTGCAGTCCATGGGGTCGCTAACAGTTGGACAGACTGAACGACTTCACTTTCACTTTTTTCTTTCATGCATTGGAGAAGGAAATGGCCTGTCTCTTATACACATCTAGATGTGTATAAGAGACAGCACAAAGGCTTTGTCTATACAAAAAAACAGACTCCCCATTAAAACTGTAGAATTGTTTTTTCTAAATTCTATGTTTGATTACTTATTAGTGAATAATTGATTTGGTTCAGTAAATTAAGTGGCTTAAAGAAGTAATTGTATGCCTGTTATCTTCACGACTATATGTGTGTGATAATGGTGTTTGACCAGAGAATGAAACCAGATTCCACAAGAATCTGGTTGAAGGNTCTATGGGGTCACACAGAGTCGGACACGACTGAAGTGACTTAGCAGCATATACTATCAGATGATATAATCAGTGCAGAGAATACACTACACTGAGCACAGGGTACAATGGCATGTTCTAAAACATTTAGAACAGGTTTTTATGTTTGGGTTGGACATAAGACCTAGAGTTTAGTGTCAAATCAAACTGATTTTTTCCAAGTATTTATTTTTAGCTGAGATACAATTGACATAAAATGTTACATTAGTTTCAAGTATACAACATAATAATTTAATATATGTTGTGAAATGATCACTACAATAAGTGGGTTAACACCCATCACCATCAGCTAGAAGATGTAGCAGGAAAATCAGGTGTTCTTAATAAGACAGTTTAAGGATATATATATATATATATATACATACACACACACACACATATATATACATGAATTCCAGATACCTTTTATATCTTTCCAGGCAACAGTAGGTCTGGCTTGAAGTATAATAAGAACATAGATTCTTCTCCTACACCTATAACTCTAATAAAAACAATAGAACTCACTGATCCCAGAATGGCATAAAATATGCATAAAATATTTGAAGGTAGGACAGGTGATTGCTTTGTTTCTTTGCTCATTTATTATTAATAAAAATGTATTGGTTGCCTACTAGGTGCCAGCTATTAGACAAGGAAATTAGGAGAATAAAAATGAGCCTTAGTTTCAAAAAACTTTCTTTGAAAGAAGTAGTAAAAGATAGGCAAAGGAGAGATACAGAGAAGCCAATCAGATGAGTGTTTTCTCTTTGTGGAGGTCCTTTGTCATCTCAGTCCAAATCCAAACACAGAGGGTATATGGTATCATGCTTCAAGACTCTCCTATGCCTGACTTCACTAACTAGGACCCTATTTCTTTGAAACGATTGCACTTCAGGTTATTTCAGCAAATTCACTAAAGACGAGTGGAAAAGGCAGGCTGTAGCAAAACTTCTCTAATTCTATGGCAATAAATTAGACTTAAATACATATATACTGATTTCATATTACCATCTATCCCTCACTCTAGATACAAATATACAAAGCCTGCTTTTGCACTCTTAAAGTATTGTGTTGTTGTTTAGCCACTGTCACATCCGACTCTTTTGTGACACCAGGACTGTAGCCCACCAGGCTCCTCCGTCTATGGGATTTCCCAGGTAAGAATACTGGGGCGGGCTGCCATTTCCTTCTCCAGGGGAATCTTTCTAACCCAGGGGCTGAACCCACATTTCCTGCATTGGCAGGCAGATTCTTCACTGCAGAGCCACCGGGGAACCCCATATAATACGTATAGATTATACATTTGTATTGTTAATTATGGTGTTTTTATTTTTATTTATTTTTTTATTTTTTTAATCCGCCACGGGTGTACATGAACTCCCAAACATGAACCCCCCTCCCACCTCCCACCCCACATCAGAATGGCTGTGATCCAAAAGTCTGCAAGCAATAAATGCTGGAGAGGGTGTGGAGAAAAGGGAATCCTCTTACACTGTTGGTGGGAATGCAAACTAGTACAGCCACTATGGAGAACAGTGTGGAGATCCCTTAAGAAATTGCAAATAGAACTGCCTTATGACCCAGCAATCCCACTGCTGGGCATACACACCAAAGAAACCAGAATAGAGACACATGTACCCCAATGTTCATCGCAGCATCGTTTATAATTACGGTGTTTTTAAAATTTTGTTTCAATTATGAAAATACTGTTTTACAATTATTATGTGGAGTGAATTCAAGAGATACTAATGACTCCTTCAAAGATTATTAATTTTATGGGGATTTTAATGAATCTGGTTAGCAATTAAAATACTTGTAACAGCAGTAATAATAAAATGGGCTTCCCTTTTGGCTTTGTGGTAAAGAACCAGCCTGCCAATGCGTGAGACACAGGTTCAGTCTCTGAGTTGGGAGGATACCCTGGAAAAGAAAATGGCAATCCACTCCAGTATTCTTGCCTGGGAAATACCATGGACAGAAGAATTCGGCAGGCTATAGTCCATGGAATTGCAAAAGAGTCAGACACAACTTAGTGACTAAAAAGGAACTTTTAAAATACAGATCTTGAAAACATGAACTGAACTGAACTGAAGGATATACTTACCCAATAGATAATATGTAAAGAGCCAGCTGACAGAACTGCTATAATCTCTAGGTATAACTTAGGAAAGGACATGAATCCAGTTCTCTAGTCTTCAGGCTTTCTAAATAGTCATAAATTGGAGCTCATCAAACAGTGAGCTCTGTCATTCAAACATGACTTTACCTTGCCAAAGTACAGAAGGGAGAAGCATCTTATTTTTCATTTTAACTTTTCTCTGGCTAGAGCCCCGTAGGTGGGCTTTGTGGATTCCCAAAGTGTCCTGTTGAGATGTCGTGTCAAGTGACATTATATAAATGGTGAAGAAAAAAAAACAAGATTTTCTTTAATTTTTCCAAAAAGGATTGGGAGAGGGGGCAGAATAAGCAAAGCAAAAGTCTTGTAACACAAGAGCTTAGCAAAAGTAATGAATTTGTCCCAGAGAAATTCATTCTCTAGTTTGTTTGTAACTTTTTCCATGATATTCTCAATTGCATGTTTCAGATACCATTCAGCATATTCTCTCTGGGCCCAGGGAGTAAAGAAACACAGTGAGTGTGTGGAAGGGGCTAGGAAAAACTGGGTGTTTGCCTTTCCAGTTATTTCCTTGTCATTCCTTTCCTCTATAGGATTATTCAGTTTCTATGAACATTGCACTGTTTTCAGGAATTTTGTTGTACCATTATTTGGAAGGTTTCAATGAAATGGAAAGAATCATAATAGGAGGGCCATTTGCTTTAGTAGAATATTGTTGCAGCAAATGTTTACTGGTGAGCTAAAATTTGCACTGTTGCAGACCACTCAAGTAAAGGGTCCCAGTAATACAAGTACAAATGGATACAGACATCTGAATGTTATCAAGGCACATAGTCATGCTATAAACAGCTCTTTTGTCTAGTGTTTCGATATATTTCTGCTTACATTGGATGTAACTCTAAATTGCCTTTTTCATAATGGTGAAGTCAGTTGATCTATAAAACTCAGGCAATAGTATTTCAGTAAGAACCACTGTGGGAAGCAATGGGGTCTACTTTAATTTACAAAGGCAGCATTAATGCAGTCCTTTGTAATGTGAAAAGTTAAAGAAAATGAAAACCAACACTATTTGGTTCTTTTTTGTATGCAAGCTGTCAAATCAGATAAAACGCTTGAATACCTGTTATTATAAAAGGAGAAGACTGACGAAGGAGGGAGTGAGGTTGAAACTCTTTAAGGAATTAAGAAAAAACTGAATAGGGTTCATGTGGAAATCATTTTCAACGTGAGTTGTGGTCCTTTTCTTTACATTTTCTGTGTTCCATACTGTTTTGTTCTTTATCCATTTCACCTGCAGAAGTTAAAGTCCCTCCTTCATTGTTAGAATTGATGAAAATCTATAGTTTTTCAAATGTTAGGTACACACATCAAATAGCAAGTCTTAAAGAGTGATGAATGGAGAATTTTGCAGTTAGGTGTTTGGCAGGCAAGGGGAACACTTTGTATTCTAGTAATGCTCCCAGTGACTTTTCTTCTGATTTAATCTGAATGTTTTTGACCTCTGCAATTTCAATTTAAACAAGATATGGTCATTCCATAATATTTGCCAGTTGCTGATGCCAAAAAAAATTGTACTAGCTAATGTTAAAACAAACAAAACAAACAAAGTATAGAATTTCTAAGATAGATTGTGTCAGGTATTATTTAAATTAACAGTATTCTTCTGATTTAATCTGAATGTTTTTGACCTCTGCAATTTCAATTTAAACAAGATATGGTCATTCCATAATATTTGCCAGTTGCTGATGCCAAAAAAAATTGTACTAGCTAATGTTAAAACAAACAAAACAAACAAAGTATAGAATTTCTAAGATAGATTGTGTCAGGTATTATTTAAATTAACAGTTTGAGAATGATTAATGGTAGAAATGACATGGCCATATTTAACTTAAGAAATTCCAAGTTGCCCTGCAGCTGCTTAGAGACCATAGTTTTTTCTCCATCTTTCCTTGAAGTAGATGGCAATTCTGTTTTACTAATTCAAAGCATGCTCAGGAGAAAATCCTCATGAGTTAATATTGCCCATCAAAGGTCATATTAGGCTCTTTGGACATTGTATGCAATCTAACATAAAAATAAAAGTTCCAGGGTGCTAAAATTGTCTAGAGTCTTTAAGGTTAATACTACTTTTCCACAAACCTCTGCAAAAAGCATGGTATATTTTATATATCTGGGATATGTGGCTTATTATGTTGATGTCATCAACATTTTAAATTTTTTTTTCAACTGAATTGTGATTTGGTAAATTTTATCAAGAGGCAATGCTGTGTTTGCTTTTCAAAACATTTTAGGCATTATGTCACATAACAACTGGAAATAATTGTGATGCTGTTATTGTTCAGTAGCCCAGTCATGTCTGATTCTTTGAGACCCTGGCATGAAGTCCATACAGCATGCCAGGACTCCCTGTCCCTCACTATCTCCTGAAGTTTACCGAAGTTCATGTTTATTGCATCAGTGATGCCATCCAGCCATCTCATCCTCTGACATCCTCTTCTACTTCTGCCTTCAATCTTTCCCAGCATCAGGGACTTATCCAATGAGTCAGCTGTTCACATCAGATGACCAGTGGAGTTTCAGCATCCGTCCTTCCAATGAGTATTCAGGGTTGACTTCCTTTAAGATGGACTGGTTTGCTCTCCATGCTGCCCAGGTACTGTCAGGAGTCTTCTCTAATACCACAGTTCGAAAGCATCAATTCTTT
The DNA here is from genome assembly GCA_006410675.1 of Oreotragus oreotragus. Lineage (NCBI taxonomy): Eukaryota > Metazoa > Chordata > Mammalia > Artiodactyla > Bovidae > Oreotragus > Oreotragus oreotragus. The sequence goes on along the minus strand of SJYX01018288.1, from coordinate 109,536 downwards.
GGTGCTCTGCCTTCTTTACAGTCCAGCTCTCACAACTGTTCATGACCACTGGGAAGATCGTAGCCTTGACTGTACAGACTTTTGTCGGCAGAGGGACGTCTCTGTTTTTCAACACATTGTCTGGGTTTGTCATAGCTTTTCATGACAAGAAGCAACTGTCTTCTGATTTAATGGTGACAGTTACCATCTTCAGTGATTTTAGAGCCCAAGAAGAGTAAATCTGTCACTACATCCACGATTTTCCCTTCTACTTGCCATGAAGTAATGGGGCCGGATGTCATGATCTTAGTTTTTATAATATTTAGTTTTAAGCCAGCTCTTATACTCTCCAGAATACTAAAATTGTCTAGAGTCTTTAAAGGTAATAGCACTTCCCCACAAACCTCTGTGTAAAGCATAGTATAGTTTATATATCAGGGATATGTAGCTTATTATATTGACATTATCAACTTTTTTTTCAGCTAAATTGTTATTTGGTGCATTTTATCAAGATGCAATGTTGTGTGTGTTTTTCAGAACATCATTTTAGGCATTATGTCACATAACAACTGGAAATAGTTTGATACATCAATTCAAAGGAAGTATCATTTTAGCAATGGGTGAAGTGCATCCTATGCTTATATTCCCTAGAGCATTTTCTGATTCATTATGATGTAGTGCTATAGAAGCATAACTCAGGTCATTATCTCTAGTGCTTTTCAGGATAGAGACATTATATTAAATTAGTAGTGGACAGATGAAAGCTTTTTCTACATTGCACAGCCATGAATACTGCTGCTGCTGCTGCTAAGTCACTTCAGTCGTGTCCGACTCTGTGCGACCCCATAGACGGCAGCCCACCAGGCTCTGCTGTTCCTGGTATTCTCCAGGCAAGAACACTGGAGTGGGTTGCCATTTCCGTCTCCAATGCATAAAAGGTAAAAGTGAAAGTGAAGTCGCTCAGCCATGTTNAGTCACTTCAGTCGTGTCCGACTCTGTGCGACCCCATAGACGGCAGCCCACCAGGCTCTGCTGTTCCTGGTATTCTCCAGGCAAGAACACTGGAGTGGGTTGCCATTTCCGTCTCCAATGCATAAAAGGTAAAAGTGAAAGTGAAGTCGCTCAGCCATGTTCAACTCTTAGCAACCCCATGGACCACAGCCTACCAGGCTCCTCCATCCATGGGGTTCTCTGTGCAAACTCCTGACAACCACGGATCTTTTTATTGTCTCCACAGTTTTGCCTTTCCCATACAGTTGTAATCTTTTTCTTTCTCCTTGAAATGAGAGGTTCAGACCCTTTATGAGACCACTCCTGGCCCACCCAGGCGTGGACTAGACAGGCTCCAGGTGGCAAGCTCCCCCACTACGTGCTGCAGCTTTCCTTCTGGTACTGGCCCTGCCCAGGAGCCACACTGGTAAGTTCCAATTCACTTATGGGTTATTGCAGACTGTTTGCAAATGGTCACATTCTGACTCCTAAGGGAACACGTGAAACATTGTGATCCTTTTCCATGAGAGTGTTGAGGCTCTGTGTTAAGCAGAATACCTTCATAGAAAATGAACTTTATGTTTGTGTGCGTGTATAGCCAAATCATTCATCTTCTGCCCTCCTGTCAAGGGAATCACTTATTTTATTTTAAACTAATCACTATGAACTATGATTCTTGTCCAATCCAGAACATATATGACCTCCACATCTTCATCTTACAAAAAGAATACTTACAGCCATAATATACAGTGATTATCATCATTATCACCATTAAAAGACTTATCTTCCTAATAAAAACATTTAGAAACATGGACCAAAAATGTGAAATGAGTATTTGTAAATACTGAAAAAGAGAAAGCATAAAACTGGGATCCTTGAAAAAAGAAAAACAAATGAGGTATATATTTGCTTCAGATTTTCTCCTGGGAAAATTTCCAGATCACAGCACATGAAGAGGGACCTTGCAATACTATAAGAAAACCTAAAAATCTTTAAAGATTTACTAAAAATCTTTGATAATAGCAATCAGTAACAATCAGCCACAAATAGGGTAGAGAGTGACAATACTGATCACAGATAAATTTTCGGAGAAATGATAACAATCTGAACATAGAGACCTGGCAGTGATTTGAATTTTCACCAGCCAGGATAGAAAAATATCTTTAAACACATGAAGCTTTCAGTAGAAACCTCAGAAGGTTTGTGTCCCTGCATTAAGGACTAAAATTGTACAAAGGTACAAGTGCTATACACAATATTATGTGAACCAAAACAAAAACAAACAAAAACCCTTGAAATTATAAAAATTAATTGCTAGTAACTTTCTAACTATGAGTACAAAGCCCAACATTCTTTAAACTAACACAAAAATTCAGTATTCAATATTATAAAATTATTATATATGGAAAAAAAGGGAAACAGAACAGGAGGAAATTTAACAAGCTTAGATCTGAGAATAACAAAGAGAAAACTATGTTAAAGAAGTTCCTGTGAGTAAGCTTAATATTATCAATGATTTACTGGAAAAGATAAGAATGATAAGAAAGATGAAACTAAGAAATATAAAAATATAAAATATGGAAAAATTAGTAGATAGGATTAATTTAAACTAGAGACTGCAGAATAAGATATCAGTGAAACTGAAGTTTGACTAATACAAAATATACAGAAATATAGCTAAGAAAAAAATAACCAAAAAACAAATATTGTTGTTTAAGGTAATATACTAAACAGTTTAGCACATAATAATTGAGATGTTAGAATAAAGATATTGAAAAAAATGTGAAGAAATAAATAACAAAGCTTCCAAATTTGAAGTAAACTGTAAGTTTATATGTCTCAAAATCCAACATAATGCAATAAAGATTAACAGAAAATAAACAATTCCAATAAACATAATTAAGTTACAGTGGTAAAAATAAAAGTATCTCAAGGAAAAAAGGACAATACTTATAGAAAGATTAGGAAATCACAAACATCTTATCAAAGATTATGTCAGCCAGAAAACAGAGAAATAGCATCCTTGGAGTACTACTTAAAACAAAACCCAAAACTCTCAGTTTGGATTTCTATATTCAGAGGAAATAATTTTTAGAAAGTAAAGAAAAATAAAGATTTTGTAGGGAAAAAGCAAAGTTTATGTATCATATGTTGTTTTAAATTGAATTAAATACTAAGGGGAATCATTAAGACAAAAGAAAATGACATAACTTAAAAACTGCATTAATACAAAGGAAGATAAAACACCAGAAATAACAAATATGCAGGAGATGTTTAAGAAACTTTCCGTTTTCTTAAAAGGTTATTTGACTATTGCAGATTTTACAATATATGTAGAAGCAAAGGTATATAGTAATAAAATGAAAGATGGAAAGAAATGGAAGCACATTGTCATAAAAATTTACAAATATTGTGAAAGGATGCAATATCATTTTGTGGTAAATTGTGATAAGTTAAAAGTGCACATCAATACCCCAGAATTAACAACAGGGGTGGGGGAAAAGAAGTGTAGCTAGTAAGCCAGCACTGAATGAAGATTAATTTAAATATTAAATATTATTAGTCAAAAAGAAATTAGTAAAAACAAAAAACTATAAGAACAAATGAAAAGTTCAAGGAAAAATCATATAGCAAATTACTATACTTAAAGTCCATGTCACTGATAACAACAATAAATATAAATGATCTAAACAATAAATAGGTAATTTCCCCTCCAGGGGATTGTCCCAACCCAGAGATCAAACTAACATCTATTGTACTACAGGCAGATTCTTTACCACTGAGCCACCAGGGAAGCCAATAATAAACAGGCAGAGATAATAAGGTTGGAAAAAAAATACAAGGGACAAATACACATTCTCCCTATATATATTCATTTTAAATATAAATACATAGAAAAGATAAAGCAATGGAAATATATAGTAGCAACTGTATTAATGTGAGAGCAGATTTAAGAACAATACATAGCATTGGGTATAAATAAGGAAAATTCATTATGATAAAGAGAAAAACTAAGCAATGGTAACAATATAAAAATGCAAAATAAGTATTCATCTAATAGAAGAGTTTCAAAGCTCATAAAAAAATGAGAGGTAAAAAACTTCATAATTATAGATGGAGATTTCAGTATCACACTATCAATTAATAAGAAATTAGTAGATATTTAGAAGATATAATGTTATCAACCACACTGACCTAGTTAACACCTAGAGCAACCCAACAAATAACTACAAAATATGCATTCTTTTCATAGGTATATTCAGCAATATTGACCATGTGCTGATTTATAATAGAATTATTTATAAATATTAAAATGTATCAAATATGTAATATCACATCACAATGAAATAGAATTGAAGATTAATAAAAAAATTCAAATTTCTGAGTATTTGGAAATTAAACAACATAAGCCTGAACAATAAAAATCATAAAATACATTGAAAAATACTCAAAATGATCAAAAATTTAAAAAAAAAGTAACATTTTTAGCTGTAATACCAGTCTGCAGAGTAAAATTAGTACATTTAAAAATGCTTACATTAGGAGTTCCGGTCAAGATGGCGGAAGAATAGGACGGGGACACCACTTTCTCCCTCACAGATTCATCAAAAGAACATCTCAAGGCTGAGCAAACTCCACAAAACAACTTCTGAATGCGGGCAGAGGACATCAGGCACCCAGAAAAACAGAGCACTGACTTCAAAAGCAGGTAGGGGAAAAAATATAAAAGCCGAAAAAAAAAGAGACAAAGGAGGTGGGGAGGGAGCTCCGTCCCGGGAAGGGAAGCCCGTCCCGGGAAGGGAAGCTTAAGAAGAGAGGTTTCCAAACGCCAGGAAACACTCTCCCTGCCGAGTCTGTGGCGAGCCTTGTAAACACAGAGGGCAACATAACAGGAAGGAAAAATAAATGAACAATTAAAACCAACAGAT
>SJYX01018288.1:68735-101238 GCA_006410675.1 Oreotragus oreotragus | reverse complement strand
AGATGCTTATTCCTTGGAAGAAAAGTTATTATCAACCTAGATAATATATTCAAAAGCAGAGATATTACTTTGCCGACTAAGGTCCGTCTATTCAAGGCTATGGTTTTTCCAGTAGTCATGTATGGATGTGAGAGTTGGACTGTGAAAAAGGCTGAGCGCCGAAGAATTGATGCTTTTGAACTGTGTTGTTGGAGAAGACTCTTGAGAGTCCCTTGGACTGCAAGGAGATTCAACCAATCCATTCTGAAGGAGATCAGCCCTGGGATTTCTTTGGAAGGAATGGTTCTAAAGCTGAAACTCCAGTACTTTGGCCACCTCATGTGAAGAGTTGACTCATTGGAAAAGACTGATGCTGGGAGGGATTGGGGGGAGGAGGAGAAGGCGACGACCGAGGATGAGATGGCTGGATGGCATCACCAACTTGATGAACGTGAGTCTGAGTGAACTCCGGGAGTTGGTGATGGACAGGGAGGCCTGGCGTGATGCGATTCATGGGCTCACAAAGAGTCGGACATGACTGAGCGACTGAACTGAACTGAAGAGTTGAGACAGCTAAGCAACCTAGGAATAGCTCATCCCTTATAACCAACAGAGAGTTTTGTGTTTCGGTTTTGTCTTCCAAGATCCCCTGTGGATGTGAAGTGTGCTTTGCTGTAGCTGCCTTGCAATGTTAATCTATTGGAATCACCTCGCGTATACCTGTCAGACATGCAGATGAAGTGTTCCCAAATGTTGGCAGTGATCTTGAAGACTCCAGGTTTTGGAGAGAGAATTTCTGGACCGACTGCCAGTGCCATTGCCAGCTAATTAGTGCTGCTACCTTTAGACCAATCGGGGAGGAAGAAGAGCTCGGAGGGTGCTGGTAGGTAATCCAGGGTCTTTCCACCTGGTGAGGGCACAAGTATAAACTCTGTCTTCCCTTTGGTTCTGCTACACTGCAAAGTTTGAAGCTTTACTTTAGCTATTATTTATGTTTCTTCCAAAGACATAAACAGTAGGAAGCTCCGTTCTCCTTGACTGACAGTACAGATTGGCATTTAGTTACTATTTCCAATGTACAAAATACTCTCATCTTTAAATTATGTATGTGTGTGTGTTTACACAACTTTCAGGTGAAAAGTATAGAAAGATGGAAGTTAGAGGGCTTGGATAGCTTACCTAGGGTGAGGTAAATGTGTGCTGTGCTAAGTCACTTCAGTTATGTCCGACTGCAACCCCATGGACTGTAGCCCACCAGGCTCCTCTGTCCATGGGATTCTCCAGGCAAGAATAGTAGAGTGGGTTGCCATTTCTTTCTCTAGGGGATCTTCCTGTCCCAGGGATCAAACCCTCATCTCCTGCATTGCAAGAGGATTCNTCAGTCATGTCCGACTGCAACCCCATGGACTGTAGCCCACCAGGCTCCTCTGTCCATGGGATTCTCCAGGCAAGAATAGTAGAGTGGGTTGCCATTTCTTTCTCTAGGGGATCTTCCTGTCCCAGGGATCAAACCCTCATCTCCTGCATTGCAAGAGGATTCTTTACCACTAGTGCCACAAGGTAAAATGCTGGAAAGTGACAAAAGCAGAACAGGTCATCTTCTAAATGCCTTACTTTTATACTACATATCATTTCATAGATTTATTATCAAGTTGGATTTTCACTGTGATCCTCTCAATAGCTGAAGTGGAAAACTAAAGGTCTGTTTATATGAAAAGTACTTGTTTGCCACCTAGTTGTACCTGCTCAAATAATAGATGAAACCAAATGCTGGAAGGTACAATGTTGTGCGTGGGTGCATATCTTTCTTACTCACGATATAGTGAAAATCCTTCTTTATTTTTTTAAGAAAAAAGGGCATTTCTAGCATGCTGTTATTTATGCTTTTAAAATTTCATAGTAACACAGAAAAGTTTGCCAACATACTGATATTATCTGGAGGATTAGTCTGATGTTCAAAGCAGGCTCTATTGCATTTTCCAATTGCTGAAAACCCACACTGCTTTCCTAAGCTTGTTTCTTTCAACATGTACGGTAGCAGAGACCAGCATCACAGGGTGCCAGGTAATTTAGGGAACTAGCAAACCATGAATTTTCAGCTTGAGCTCCTTTGTGCAGTTGGCTCCATCCTTATACAGCTCAAACCCATCTTACTAAAACAAACATTTTAGGTCATTGAATCCAAGGGAAAAAATCGATTAAAAAAAAAAAATCCAACTGGCTCAAAAGCTAGTAAGTTTCTCCTTTTGTGTTCAGGCCGTAATTTAGAATATGCTGTCTAATTACGTACTGTCCCTGCCAAAGCCACTCAAGGGAACAATGACACAGTATAAATACAACAGTGATCTGGAGACGCTTTGGCCAAGGGAAAGCATCATTATGAAAGGCTCAAGAAGGAGCTGGGTCTGCACACCTGTGTCGACGCCTTTGCCAAGCAGAAGTGTGATCCAAGTGCAGAACTGAAGGGTGCCACCATGGATTACAAGTCTTCTCTCCAAAGCCACCCATTGGAATACAATACACTGAACACAATGAAATTATTGATTCTCTTCGTAAGTAAAGAACCATGATCTAATTATCAACAAAGTTGCTAAAAAAAAATTCTGAGAACATTTTTATCATTAAAAAAAATTGAGCTTCACAAAAATGCCCTTCTTTTTCACATGGGCAATGTTCAGAAACTCAGGGGAGAACAGTATTTTTATCAAAGGGCAAATGAAGAGTTATGTGGCCTGGAAGCGTCATGCCATCTGTAATTAATGGAAGATCACTTATTTTGCCTATTCACTTACTAGAGCTTATGAGGCACGGCCTCTGTTTTTTTTCTCTTCCTGGCTACACTGGGTTTTCACTGAGGTGCGTGGCCTTCTCTAGTTGCAGTGCCCAGACTTGCTTGTCCTGAAGCATGTGGGATCCTTAATTCTCCAGCCAGGGATTGAACCTGCATCCCCTGTCCTGGAAGGTAGATCTTTGACCACTGGACCACCAGAGAAGCCCCAGAAGATAATTTATTTTAGAATTTAAGGAAAGAACACATTAGCATTATGGCATATTTCTATATCATTATTTACTCTCAAATCACTTTAGATTTGTAGAAAGTTCAAAAAATGGCACAGAAAAATCTTTACCCAGATTCCACAACTGTTGGCATTTTTACCCACCACACTGGCCTTTTCGTTTCTCTTCCTATAGATGTGTAGTGTTTTCTGTGAATCATAAAAAGTAAGTTGTAGACTTACTTTTACAGTAAGCTACTTAAAATTTTTATTAATTGAAGGATAATTGCTTTGTAGAAGTTTGCTGTTTTCTGTCAAACAAGAATTAGCCATGTCCTCTCCCTCCCATCTCCCTCCCCATCTCACACCTCTAGATTGTCGCAGAGCCCCGTTTGAGTTCCCTGATGGATAGAGCAAACTCCCTTTGGCTATCTATTTTGCATATGGTAATGTAAGTTTACATGGTATTCTCTCCATACATCTCACCCTCTCCTCCCCTCTCCCCATGTCCATACGTCTGTTCTCTATGTCAGTTTCTCCACTGCTGCCCTACAAAAAAGTTCATCAGTACCTTACTTTTGGAGTAAGCTTATCCACACAATAAACTAAATCAGGAAGTTAACATAACACTATCATCCAATCTGCAGACCCTAACTACATTTTGGCAACTGCCCCAGTAGTTTTCTTCATAGGAAAAAAGTTCCAGCAGTCTAAGACCACATGCACCACTCAGAGTTCACAGCTCACCCACTGCCTTTGACCCAGAACAGCTTGTCTTCTCCTGGTGTGAGTGCTGGGAGGTAATACTTAACCATTTTGAAGAATAACTCCCCACTGGACGAGCCTAGGGTGGGCAGTGTCCTTCTTGCTAAGATTTAGGGAATGGAAGGGGTGGGGAGCAACTTCACAACAGAGGAAGCTGATCTGCAGGACCCCAGCCATGTGGTTAAGGTCAGCATCAATGGGAATGGTTGTGAGCACCGTATATACTCTGATGCAATGTGATGGAAACAACGGTTCACCTATCTTATCTTCCCTTCAAATCCCACAACCCCAGTCTAATCATTAGATAATATGAGTCAGTTCCCAACAGGGTATCTTCTGCAAAGCACCTCAGCATTCCCCAGTGTTTTCAAGGTCAAAGCCAAGAAGAGCCTAATGGGCTGCCGAATAAGTGCAATGTGACATCATGAATGAGATCCTGGGATTGAAATAGGACTTTGCTGTTCAGTCATTCAGTCGTGTCCAACTCTCTACGACCCATTGCACTGCAGCACGCCAGGCTTCCCTGTCCTTCACTGTCTTCCAGAGTTTGAGCAAACTCATGTCCATTGAGTTGGTGATGCCATCCAACCGTCTCATCCTCTGTGGTCCCCTTCTCCTCCCTTCAATCTTTCCCAGCATTAGGTTCTTTTCCAATGAGTCAGTTCTTCATATCAGGTGGCCAAAGTATTAGAGCTTCAGCTTCAGCATCAGTCCTTCCAACGAATATTCAGGGTTGATTTCCTTTAGGATTGACTGGCTTGATCTCCCATGCCCTTCTCCAGGGGATCTTCCCAATCCAGGATCTAATGCAGGTGTCCTGCATTGTAGACAGATTCTTTACCATCTGAGCCACCAGGGAAGCCCAAGGTATACATTAAGGGAATCCAAATAAAATATGGACTTTAGTTTATAATAATATCCAATGTTATTTCATTAATTGTGACAAGTATACCATTCTAAGGTAAGATGCTAATCACAAGGAAAAATGAATATGGGTTATGGGGTGATTCTGCACTATCAATGGAATTGTCTATAAATCTAAAGCAATTCTAAAAGGAAAGCATATTTAAGATCTACATCTCAAAACTCATAGAGCAGTAGGTGGTGAATAAAAAAAGTTTTAAAATGGATAATTGATGGCTTTGCGAAACACAGTCAAGTTTCAATAAAAAAGAGTAAGGAAAGAGAGCCTGTGTTATGGGAGGTCAAAGTTATCATATAATAAAGAGGATTAGTCCCTTTGCTGAGTCTCAAAGGCATAATTGAAGGAGAAATACCAGGCAGTGGCTCCCAGATGCCAACATTTTGTTCCGGACAAACAGAAACCCTGGAACAAAAAGTCACATCATCTTTGATCAACAGAGTAAATGGGATAATTTATCAGACATTTATTTATCTCTGAACTAACTTGGTAACTGATCATAGTACAATCAGAAATCAAATAATTAAAACAGATCATTTGTTTCTTGCTGTGTTGGGAAAAGATGTAAAAAAGCAACAACAGATTTCAGGTGAAGTTGCCTTTTCCGTCATTTCAAGCAATGACCCCTTCCCTGTTTCCACATCTCCTTTTTCTGATCACTGTTAGCCCCCACCCTGTAAATTGCACAGTCTCCATACGATCCTTGCCCACACGAACTACTGGTCTTCATTGCATTTATGTGCAACTGCTCCCATTAAATCAGCTTTGTATATTATAGCTTTACCTGCTACCCGCCCCCAAGCATCTCTTGTGTTCTCTGATTATTCAGGAAGCTTACCCAAAGAACCCTTGTTGACCCAAGCTACTCTCTACCGTGGCAAATGACACATTTATCTACTTACTATTTTGGTGCTTTATTCATTTTTGTTGTTTAACTTACCCCGGTGATGCCTTCCTTTTTAATTGCAGCTCCTTGGTCAATGGCAACTTCTTGTATAGTGCCGTGCACACAGCCCATATCCATCTTGCTAAATAACACGAACTGATGAAGAAAAGATAGACATTTTCAGATTACGTATTTTCATCCCTTGAGGTGTAAAAATCTGGTCAAAATTGGAAGGGAGGAAGTAAAAATGTCGTTATTTACAGATTGACAAGATATTTCATATAGAAAACCCTAAAGTCTCTACCCAGAAACAATTGATTAACATCCAGAAATTCCAGATTCAACTTCACGTTTATGTCATTCCTTTTATAAAGTCATCCTACGCGAGTTTGATGGAGTCTCTGACAGTCAGGTCAATAGTCTCAAACCATTAAGTTCAGAAACTGTAATAATCAGTTTGCTGGTGGACCAACTTAGTTTTACCCAAAATGCCTCATTGCTGTGGGGGTGGGAACCCTACGGTTTTCAAGGCCAAGTATGGTCATATCTGGACACTTGTCCCCAGACACTGGAGCAGCCTTGCTGTGACCTGATGGGATTTTTTTTTTTTTTTTAAGTGTTTTTGCTGTGCTATGCCACCTGTGGGATCTTGCATCCCAGATCAGTGATCAAACCCTGGCCCTCTGCTGGGCGTGCCAAGTCCTAATTGGACCACCAGGGAAGTCCTGGGACCTGATGGAGCCCTAACCACATGTGCGCTTCATCTTCACATTCCCACCCCAGAGCCTTGGGATGTCACCGTGCATAAGTAACAAACACACGACATCTTGTCCCCTGGTTAGACTAACTTTCCCTCTTAATTTATTTTTCTTCACATCCTGCTTACTCATTACTCATATTCAATTATGAGTCAGATTTCTTCTAGAGTTTAATTACTCCTCTGGTTGAAGATGATAAATTAATTTGTCTTTTAACTCTTTAGCACCTCTCAAAGTCTATGAATTTGGTGCTATTTTATTTTCTGTGGTGGAGGACTGGTGTTTTATATGAATTATAGCAATGAGTGAGTGAGTGACAGTGAAGAATATTGTAAGTTACAACTGTAGAAGGTAAGTGTTTCTCTTCTATATAAAGCTTTTCTGCCATGATGTAGCACAGGCTCATGCAAATTCAAACATACATCATTGCAATTATTGAAATGCTCTATCTTTTGGTTATTTTTCATATTGTTATTTATTTTCTCAGGAAGACATATGTTCTGTATATAAAGCATTTATAGATAAATGCTTTACAAGATTCACAAGCTCCTGTACTGTTTAGTCTCTGAAACACCGATAAAAATTTGGTCATGTGATTTAAGCTTATACTTTACTTTCTTATTGCCATTCCATCTTTCAAGCCATGTCAGTTATTACTTTCAATATTTTAAATGATCTTATAGATGATGGAAATAAAAATACTGCAGCCAGCATTTTTAAAAATTAAGACTTTTATTTCTTATAGAAGTTTCAGTTTTACAGAAAAATTAGAAGTACAGACAAATCCCATATTACCATTCCCCACAATGTCCCCTGTTATTAACATCTTGCAATGGTATGGTACATTTGTTTCAACTGCTCAACAAATATTTATACATTAGGGAACTTCAAATCAAACCAACATTGAGATACCATGACATGCCTATTAGAATGGCCAAAATCCAGGAGACTGATGTCATCAAATGCTGGTGAGGACGTGGAGCAAAAGGAACTCTTATTCATTGCAGATGGGAGGCAGAATGATGGAGCTGCATGTGTTTGACATACAATACATTAATATTTTCATCTGTGTTTTATTATATAATCTCCTCTCCATTTGTAGTGATCAACACTGGAAGAACAGATGCAATTTTAACATGAATCCTTTTGAATATTTTACTCAAATGGATTTAAAAGGAAAATGAACACACAAAATCTAAGCAGAATTTTTTTTTTAAATTTGTTTTGGAGATTGTATAGTTTGCAATAATTCAATAATGAATAGAGATAGAGGCTTATAAATTATAAGCAAAATAATTGAATACATCAAACTGGTTTCAGATATTTGCATCGGTGTGCTCACCTGATTCTGGAAGTTTCTTATAAGACGAAATCTAGTTCTGTGGTTCATCTAATTAATGTTTATGAAGGAAATGTATTGCAACCCACTCTTGTATTCTTGCCTGGAGAATTCCATGGACAGAAGAGCCTGTGGGCTATAGTCCATGGGGTTGCAAAGAGTCGGACATGACTGAAGCAACTTAGCATATTTTTTCCTCCCTTTTTTCCTACTTTCCTTTGTTTATTATTTTAGTAAATTAATCTTTATATGGTATCTCTGTGTTGGAACAGTTTCTAGAAATGTACATTTAATTTGGTAAACATTTGGATGCAGTGGTCACTAAGCACCCTCCAGTCTCCATACCCATAGCATGTCAAAATAGGACCCACCAATCAGTTTACTTGTTTTTTTCTTTGTTTCTGATGCTGTGCCAAGTGAGTAGATTGGAGGGATGAAGAGGATCAAATGCTCCTCTTGGGTCATCCAAACAAATTGGAAACCTGCTTGGGTATGGATAACATGATTTTTCTAGTTGGCAGCTGTTTGAAGACAACTTACAATCTTAATAGTTTCTCATGGCCCCAGCATGGGAAACATCTATGTTTCCAAGGAATTGAAAAAGTCTTCCTATGAAAATAAGAAATCTCACATGTGGCATATTTTATCATTCTAGGATACATTCATTGTAGTAATGAAATATGTATTTTAATCACCCATTTTATATGTCTCCTCCTTCTATATAGGATGTATATTAATATATAATCTAGAAAATCTTTATAATTGCAATTAATAATTTCTTTCCCAATATATTTATATGCCCAATAGGAGTACTTGAAAATATTTATTTCTCTTGCAAGAATATTACTTCCTTAAATTTCATTGATTCTTCGGAAATCTACTGATACTTTACAACTCACACCCATAATACTTAGGTAAAGTGATAAACTTTGAAGATGTGATTAGGGGAATCTATGAAATCTGAGTTGAAACAACACCTGTAGTACTGATAAACACACCTTAGGAAGAAGTACCGACTTCCTCTCTTTATGTCTCAGGATTTCAGCAAATTAGCGTCTGTAATGAACTGTAGGTACTTTTAATGAGCACAGGGAAGAGCATTTGGCTGTTTATCATTTTCCTCTACCAATGTGACATCTCTGCTGATTACTTATATTATGGTTAATTTGCAGCTTATCATCAGTCCTAGTTTCTTAATAAACGTCTCATTAAGTGACGGGAGCTGTCACTTTGCCTCCAAGCTCCCTCTTCCAGTAGAATCTGCAAACGTTTTGGAAAAAAAAAAAAAGCAGCCCACAGCCGGACGTCAGATATGTCATTTGCTATCATGTTTTAAAGCTTCAGAGGGGTGGTGTTAAATAAATGCCCTTCACAACTCATTATTGCCAACTGGACATGTGTAATTAGTCACTATACTGTACTGTTGTTTCTACATTTTTGGCCTTGGATACATGATTTTCCAGGCAAATTAAGAAAGTGAGAAGGTGTCTAAAGTGAGAGAGGCATTCTTGTTTTGGAAGGATACTCAAGTGGAGGATGGTGGCATGATGACTTAAGTGCTGTTTTCATAAACTGAGTTGATCAAAGCATTGAAAGGCACCCAGAAAACTTGACCACAGAGGTAAACCCTCAAACAAAGCTGTAAACTTACTGGGCCAACTATTTTCAGAATCTTAAGACTAGTGAGCAAGAAGAAACAACTCAGGGCTCTGCACTGGAGTGAAACTGAAAAGTTAATAAGCCCCCTCCTCTCTTTTAAATCATCAACATAAATGGCAGGTGAGGAACTAAGATTCAGTTCATAAAAATACAGGGGAGAAGTGACCTGGTGTCTTCAAAACACTTGCCTCTGAAGAGTACGCATCAAATTGCAAAATGACGTTCTCATGGCATGTGATTTTGCCATAAAGTTGCTGTGATAAGCATCACCAATTTGCATACTAACTTCTGAGATAGAATCTTTGGAAACCAAGTTTTAAATGTAGTAATAAAAATAATCATTGTATTTTAAGCCCAGTTGTCTGGACCCAAATTATTGTTATAGCATGTGAAAAGGTACTCATCTCTGTTTATAGAAGGCAGAGACGTCCCTTTTCCATGAGAAATCAGGTTGGAAATTGTCATTTGACCATATTATTATTAAGTGGGAAATATTTCTTGACTTTTAAATGACATTTAACCAGTGTTTCAATTGCTTCGAAGGTAGTTTATTTCTCAGGGTACTAATCTCTCTAAATAATTCTTTCTACTTGAGTATAAAATACATTTGAAGAGCAGTGTATATAAGTAGACAGCATGATAAATATTTACAAAATGGACACAACAGCATAATCATGCCCTAGATGGAGTGTGGAGCAGACCAGCATTCTAGAAGAAACCCTTGTGTTTCCAGCTAGACCCCAACTGCACCAAGAATCACCAGTCAAATGTCTAGCTTTATAAATCATAGTACATGGTACATTTAATCATTTTGTAAGTGGAAATTTACAGTATTCCTTTTTAAAAATAGTTGGCATTTCGAATATTTTGCTTGTTAGTTTCATGGAATATTTTGTGATCAAGGAATTTTTTTTGGTTCTCAGCACTATCTAGTATCCAATAGCGTGATTATGCCATGACTCATGTATCCATTCTACTGTTGATGGGCATTTAGGTGCTTTACACCTTGGAGCTATGTCATGCAGTGATGTCTCGAGCATTCTTACATCTGTCTTTGATTGGCTGGGATATTGACTACATAAGTTAAGTTTTAATAGATACTGTCAAACAGATTTCCAAACTGCTTAGTCAAAATTCTACTGACCTCAGCAGAGTAGGAGAGCTGTTTGTTTCAGATGCTTACTAATCCTTTGTTTTATGCCTTCAGTCTTTCTGGTAGGTATGCAGAGATGTCTTATCATGATTACAATTTGCATTTCTCTGATGACTGATGAAATTGAGCACCTTTTCATTTATTTATAGGCTTTTTAAATATCTCTTTTATGAACTGTATATTCAAGTCATTATCCATTTTTTCCATTGGCTTGTCTTTATGGATTCTGCATAGAAGGCATTTGTTAAATTATATAACCTTTTTACAATGACTAAAATATGCAAATACTTGGCACTTACCTTGGATATTCATTGATGATTGCTCACAGCCTGGTCATTTCAGACACTTGAGACTCTATTCTGTCCAAATAAAGCGCATAAGACCAATTAATGGAACTCTTGGCTTTAAAATTTAGATATTTCCATTGTCTTAGGCAAAGTATTATACTAACATTCCTCCTAAATGGTTAAGAATAGAATTAACACATATGGCATGTAAATATAAATCACCCTCTTTAAATCACTGTTGAATATGTACAAAAATTTTAAAGTTTTTGAATTTGGTACATATTTGACATTACTAATCTGTATTTCAAGATTTCTAAAATATTATTTAAAACTGAAGCTTTCACTATAGATATTACATCTCATGGCTCATTTTTAAAATAAAGATATTCTTCAAAATCTTTACTTAGCATTGGTTTGGAGTTTGCTGGTACCCTATAATCTGATTAGAGACATTAAACAATATTTTCTTTGAAAATTGTTACCTTTCTTTAAAGAGACATCTTTTTTGATGTCAGTCTTTGATATGAAATGGCATAAAATTTTTGTTAATATATTTCTTTTCTAATAATTGCCGCTTTCTCCCTTGTAGTCACGTGACTCTTCTTTCACAAAAACAACATGAATTTGTGCAATGTCTCACATGAATTTGTGTGATGTCTCACTATATTTTATATAAAATAAGAGCACAATGATTTTAAAAAGTATAGAAAGTAGAAGTAGAGACATAACGATTGTAGAGCACTAGGTCTTTTGATTCTTATCATTTTCAGCATAACCTTATAAGGTGTGCAGCTTTATCCCCTGCATGCCTGACATAACTCACAATTAGAGTGACAAGCAGCTTCTCACGGGTAATGCTATGGACTGACTGTCTCCTTCCAACATTCAAGTCCTATACNGTCACGTGACTCTTCTTTCACAAAAACAACATGAATTTGTGCAATGTCTCACATGAATTTGTGTGATGTCTCACTATATTTTATATAAAATAAGAGCACAATGATTTTAAAAAGTATAGAAAGTAGAAGTAGAGACATAACGATTGTAGAGCACTAGGTCTTTTGATTCTTATCATTTTCAGCATAACCTTATAAGGTGTGCAGCTTTATCCCCTGCATGCCTGACATAACTCACAATTAGAGTGACAAGCAGCTTCTCACGGGTAATGCTATGGACTGACTGTCTCCTTCCAACATTCAAGTGTTGAAACTCATCATGTCCTATACTCTCAATAAATATAGCGTCTGCTTGTCAGTTACACCTTGGTGAAGTTGAAGACACCCCCTTTCCAGGGCCTGTACCACACGAGGCTCAGCTGAAGCACATCCCCAGCTGCCAGACAGTCGGTCCTTTGGCTGCTCTCTCTGCTCCCACAGGACAGGATGCTCAGGGATAGCCTGTTGTGTGCCTGCAGGTCTAGGCCCTGCAAGCTGACCCTCCCTGGGCCCTCCACTCACTTCAGTCTATGTTCAATGCCATCCCTGCCAGACAAAATGGGGATTTGTCATGAAGTTCTGAAATCTGAGAGCTGTTTTTGAGGGTACAGCCTGAGAATACTTAGACCAACTGGCAAGCTTGTTTACCCCTGGGGGACCTGGCCTCCTCCTAGCCCTTCCCTGTGGTTCTCAACATGGGGCTGAAAAGAAGCAGGGGGCCGTCTGCAGTTGTGTGGACACGTGATGGTGAGTTCACCAAGGGCTGGATGAACACATGAGGATGTCAGGATCCAGAAGTGGATAAACTGAAGCTGCTGACAACACCTTGGGAGGTATATCAGAACAGGACCCACATGTGGTTGTAAACCCTCAACGTTGAACCAAACAGTGGATCACAGAACACTTGACTTCACTTCTCTGAAAATATCCACCAGAATCAATGTAAACTTGCAGCAGCCCTCTACAGTCTTTAAAAAACAAATGTGCAACACTACAGTTCTCATCATGAATGCATGAGTTATATGCAATAATAAACTAGAGGAAAAAATCACTTTCAGGAGCCAATTGTTTCACACTAAAGAAAAATTGCAAATATCCCATTGTCTGGAAATGTCATACAAGTATATTTTTATAGATTAAATTTTTGTCATGCGGCATCACTAAGGTTCTGTCACATTTCAATGTTATTGATTTGAAACACAAGTGGATTTTTATATCATTTATTCTGGGCTACACACTGTGTAATTATTCAAATGCTTCATTTTCATTTGGGCTTTCCTATTTGTTTTAAATGTTATTACTTGCTTCAGTGCTTTTTCATTTTAGTGAACACACTGATAAATATTTCTATCAATTGCAGATGTGGTTTTTGCATTAGTAACTAAAATGCTAGTACCGTGGTTTAATACAATATTAGACACTACAGGATCCCATCACAGCAATTAGGAAGTTTGTCTGCATTTGTGTGATCATAAAGGCCTTATGGAATGGTTTAACGTGTGCTTATAATTAGTCATTTTAATGCTTCGTATCATTCCAAAAGCCTTAGGCACAAAGCTAGGGCTGATGCCAGGTAAAATGGGGATGTAAAACTAGATTCGCTTTCCTTACATTTTATTCTTCCATCTCTGCTTATTGTTGATTTCCCAAGCCTGGACTGAGGTGCCCTGAGTGGGGTCAGTCCTGCAGATATAGCTGTTTCATACCATCCTTGCTGTCTCTTCTGTGCTCAGAATATTCAAGTTTCCCTTTCACTCATTCCTCAGGAGTGGCTTGCTTTGCTTGCTTCTATTGTAGGCTGACCAAACACCCTTAAGAGAACACAGGGCTGACTCAGCAAGAGCTCAGCAGGTTGGGCAGTTGGCAGATCCTAGTAAAAGTGTGTTAATCTCTCAGTTGTGTCTGAGTCTTTGCAACCCCATGGACTGTAGCCCACCAGGCTTCTCTTTCCATGGGATTCTCCAGGCAAGAATATTGGAGTGGGTTGCCATTCTCTTCTCCAAGAGATCTTCCTGACCCAGGGGTCAAATCCTGGTGTCCTGCATTGCAGGCAGATTCTTTCCTGTCTGAGCCACCAGGGAAACCCAATCCCAGTAAGCCCAGGGATAAACTGGGTGAACTGCCTGTTATCCTTCGAATGTTACTGTTAATACTAATGTAGCTTATGCACTAACACAATTGACTTTTTTTTTAATGTTCATTTTTTATTTACTTGGCTGCACTAGATCTTAGCTATAGCATGCGGGATCTAGTTCCCTGACCAGAAATAGAACACTGGCCCCCTGAATTGGGAGCACAGAATCAGCCCCTGGACCACCAGGGAAGTTCCACACAATTGATTCTTCATTGTATTCTTACCAGTGACAAAGAAAGTGAAGTACCCTTTTTCCTGTTAAACAAAATCGAATCTATCCAAGTAAGAGAGGGAGAATATTCTTCTACATTCCTTGAACAAGATCAGAAGACTTATGGGAAGAAAGCTTCAGGTAGCCAGGCCCTTCCACCCCTTCCTGAGCTGAATCACAGAACTGGAGTGGAGGCAGGCATGCCTGGGGGTGGGGTGGGGGCAGGGTTGACTCTCACTTATGTTGGAGATTTATAGGCCCAAGACTGAACATTAAAATGTGTGTATTTAATGCACATACACTTTGACAATACTGCAAATTATGAAACAGCAAGCCAGCATCCATTGTTTTTCAGTATCAATGTTTCAGTAATAGCCACATGTTGATAACGATAACTGGATAAAGTTTTTACCATGAAAAGGTCATGGAAATTGACAACACAAATATGTTTGGGATTATAATCTGATTAAATATTAAGACTGAAGCCTAGCAAAATGTAGTGCTCCCTAGGTGCCCTGCTGTATGTCCATACGTTGTCATGTGCAGTTCTCAGCTGAACCCGTGACCTACACTTTTTTGGTTTCACAACCAAGGAAACTGAAGCACAGAAATGTTAATTAACTTGCCCAAGCAGAGCCAAGATTTGAACCCAGGAACACTGGCTTAGAGATTTAACTCAACGCCATGATAAAGCACATAAATACTGCCTTGTGGCTACAATAGCTAGGCATTTAAACCCTGAAAAACTCAGAGCTTTGGGTGTCGCTGTAAATGGTAGTTTTGAAATTTTCATTTTCCAAAAATTGATTTTTACTTAGTTCATGCTGGGACTTCTAGAATAAAATTCATTTTTCTTGTATTCAACTTATATTCGGGGTCATTGCCAAGTGTGCTTAATTAGAATTGCTTATCTTGAAACACATTTGGATTTTTCCCTGAAACGAACATGGCATCTGTGAATAATATTGTTTTTCTTTTATCCTTTGTAATCTATATTTATTTGCTATCTTCAGTTTGCCTTGTTACACAGACTAGGCCCTCTAAGCCAATGATTTCCCAAATTGGCAAATCAGCTCAATCCATTTTGTCTTGTTTCTAATCTTAGAGGGAATTTGTTCAGCTTTTCACCATTAACTATTATAGTTGCTATTTTTTTTTTTTTTGGCTAATCTATCACATTAAAGACTTGCCTTTCATTACCTGATTTTCTAATAAATTTTATCACAAATTGGTGTTTCGTTTTCTCAAATGCTTTTCTGCATTATTTGAATGAAAATATGAGTTTCTGTCTTTCATAAATTATACTGGGTTAATTTGCTGCACTTTTTATAGCTTCCTGAGGTCAATGCTGACAATGACATACCTGTTTATAACCTATTATATTTTTCTAATATATGTATTTAAAATTTCAATTTTCCCTAAAGCTCAGTTTTAGCTATTTCAATTTCATATGTATTTTTTACCTTCATTTAGTTCAAGATGTAGTCTATTATTGTAATTGGTCACTGTCTGTGGGACTAGCCTCATATGCTTTACTCTACTTTGGAAATTCAACCCAACTGTTGGAATATTTATCTTGGAGATTTGAACTCTAATATTTGGTCTCCAGACTGCAAGTGGTGCTTGTCTATATTAATGAGTCTCAGTTCACTTTAGACATTTGACTGTTGATGACTTTGCGTCTCTTCCCTTTGTCTCCCCTCTCCCATTCAGGCAACCTGATACCCAAGCCCTGCCCCTCCTTTGGCAACAGAAGGAAGTTCAAATTACAGAGGACTCAGCCCCACCCCTGGCCCCCAAACTACCATGTGACCTACTTACCCCAACCTTCTCTCCACAAGCCCTGTTCACACTGCTTGGAAACCTTCCCAGAAAACCTCACTGTGTGAGTAATAAGGCTTCTTTATGTGTGTGTGCACATGCATGCATGTGTCTGAGTACATGAGTCTGTGTGTGTGTGTGTCTGTGTGTGCATGCGTGTGTGTATGCATCTCTGTGTGTGCACGTGCATGCATGTGTGTGCACATCTGTGTGCATGTGTGTGTTCATGTGTCTGTGTGCATGTGTGCATGTACATTTATAATTGAACATTTTTTCAGTGGGAAAAAAGATGCCAAGTGCTTAGTTCACCTCCTGGATTGTCGCCTCTGCAAATTCTTGTGACCAGGATTTGTTTACAAATTGTGCAATTAAAACAAAAATTTTATAGAGCTATACTTTGTAGGCGATTGGTCCAAACCAAGTTGTCTGTCTTTTCTGGAAATTCAACTCCACAGACCAATAGATTATTCTATATTTTAACCTTCTTAATTTCAGGGTTAATGTTCAACACATTCCAATGGTGTCACAATCACAAAGAACATTTGCAAGTATGGTCCACGCCTGAATTTAGTGGCAGATGGTGTTGTTCACAATTATTTATTTTCTTGTGGGATGGGAATATATAGCCCTGCCTGTCTGAGTTCAGAAATGGCCAGACTCATGCTCTAAGTGATGGAATATTGATAGAAATCAAATGCGTCATTTGGAGAAAAACTTTCCGGGTCAATATATTTTTCTAATATATGTATTTAAAATTTCAATTTTCCCTAAAGCTCAGTTTTAGCTATTTCAATTTCATATGTATTTTTTACCTTCATTTAGTTCAAGATGTAGTCTATTATTGTAATTGGTCACTGTCTGTGGGACTAGCCTCATATGCTTTACTCTACTTTGGAAATTCAACCCAACTGTTGGAATATTTATCTTGGAGATTTGAACTCTAATATTTGGTCTCCAGACTGCAAGTGGTGCTTGTCTATATTAATGAGTCTCAGTTCACTTTAGACATTTGACTGTTGATGACTTTGCGTCTCTTCCCTTTGTCTCCCCTCTCCCATTCAGGCAACCTGATACCCAAGCCCTGCCCCTCCTTTGGCAACAGAAGGAAGTTCAAATTACAGAGGACTCAGCCCCACCCCTGGCCCCCAAACTACCATGTGACCTACTTACCCCAACCTTCTCTCCACAAGCCCTGTTCACACTGCTTGGAAACCTTCCCAGAAAACCTCACTGTGTGAGTAATAAGGCTTCTTTATGTGTGTGTGCACATGCATGCATGTGTCTGAGTACATGAGTCTGTGTGTGTGTGTGTCTGTGTGTGCATGCGTGTGTGTATGCATCTCTGTGTGTGCACGTGCATGCATGTGTGTGCACATCTGTGTGCATGTGTGTGTTCATGTGTCTGTGTGCATGTGTGCATGTACATTTATAATTGAACATTTTTTCAGTGGGAAAAAAGATGCCAAGTGCTTAGTTCACCTCCTGGATTGTCGCCTCTGCAAATTCTTGTGACCAGGATTTGTTTACAAATTGTGCAATTAAAACAAAAATTTTATAGAGCTATACTTTGTAGGCGATTGGTCCAAACCAAGTTGTCTGTCTTTTCTGGAAATTCAACTCCACAGACCAATAGATTATTCTATATTTTAACCTTCTTAATTTCAGGGTTAATGTTCAACACATTCCAATGGTGTCACAATCACAAAGAACATTTGCAAGTATGGTCCACGCCTGAATTTAGTGGCAGATGGTGTTGTTCACAATTATTTATTTTCTTGTGGGATGGGAATATATAGCCCTGCCTGTCTGAGTTCAGAAATGGCCAGACTCATGCTCTAAGTGATGGAATATTGATAGAAATCAAATGCGTCATTTGGAGAAAAACTTTCCGGGTCAGTTTGGGTCTGACCATGTCCCTCTTTTCTCTTTGCTATAATGCTGGCAGGGCTTCTGAGGGGGACTGCCCCTCAGAGAGCATCACACAGTGAGGCTGTTATGAGCAGACTCACAGCTGTGTCTCTCGGACATTAGTGTAGTGTTAGTCGCTCAGTCATGTCCCACTTTTTGTGACCCCATGAACTGTAGCCCAACAGGCTCCTCTGTCCCTGGTATTTCCAGGCTTGTGGAGTGGGTTGCCATTTCCTTCTCCAGAAGATCTTCCCAACCCAAGGATTGAACCTGGGTCTTCTGTGTTGCAGGCAGATTGTTTACCATCTGAGCTACAGTGAAGTCCCTTGGACATTAGTGTGAGGAATAAACACACGGCCTTGTGAGTCAGTGAGACGCCGAGGTGACTTTTTACACTGTGGCCTCTCCTGAGTGATACACTAATGGCAGCAATACTATAAAAGAATCAAACACTAGAGAACAGGCTTGAAGCCCTCCAGTGCTGGTTTCCTTGGGGCCCATCCTTGCTGTGGGCTCAGGGTCCACCCCCCAGTCCTCGCAGATGCTGAGTCTGGCCGTGGGGCTAGAGGAACCCCTTTCAGTGGCTTGTGTGATGAGAGCATGCTCCCCAGGGCCTGCTCAACAAGAGTGCTTCCTCGGAGCCAGAACCCCACCCCTGGAGCTAAGGCCGGCAGGAAAGCAGTCCACAACGTCCAGCTGATCCCGACCTACCTCAGCCAAACATCAGCTGCTTCACAGAGCTGCAGACACAAAAACTAGATTCTAGTGGTTGTGAGCTGTGTTGCAGAGGCTGTTTTTTCCTCTAGCACAGGCTTTCTCTCTTCATGAAACTCTAGTTGAACCCCAACAGCTGGAGTCAGCATTGGTCACCAGAGAGCCTTCCTCTGTCCTGAACCTGGCCTTTGTGTCCACACAGGGTGAATTAACTCTCAGTATTCTTCTATTAAATAAAAAACAGATCAGTCTATAGGTGATAGTTGAACCCCGCAGACTGAATGGGATCACAACAGGAGAGAGTAGAGAAAAAACAACCAACCCCTCTCAGGGCAGGGATGATGATGAAACGCACAGTGAGGGCAGAGTAAAGGACATTACAGAAATAAATAGACAATCAGCTGAGTGGTGGCACAGAACCCGGAGAAATAGAGCTTTGCAAAGAGTGTTGACAGCAATGCTCAGTCAGGTATAAAGGTCTGTTAACTGAAGACTGAAGGCTGTATATTGTAAAGCCAATATGAATAATAACTGAATATTTTTGGAGAAGATGCATGACCGAGGGTAAAAACAGAAGCCTGATTTTGGCAAGTTCAGAATCAGTGCAAGTGAGGAAGCAGAGATGATGAAAATGCATCCTGTTCAAACATAAACCATCTCAAGGGCTGTCTCAGTTCCCACCCCCATGAAGCTTATGGTCCAATGCAGCATCACTTGACAGAGTACTATGTGAGCTGCATTTATAGTAGGTTTTCTAGCAGCCACCTCGGAAACGGGTGAAATTTTACTAATGTATTTTATTTAACACACTCTTCCAAAAGGTTTATCATTCCAACATGTAATCAATGTATAAAATATTATACACAGATTTTTCTTCATAAGTCTTTAGACTCTGGTGTGTCTTTGCACATATGTACGTCTCAGTTCAGACCAGACATGCTCCAGGTACTCGTGGGTACATGTGGTCAGTGGTATACCATATAGGACAGCACAAGTAACTATGTACACGGTGAAAAGCAAAGTCAAGCTATTAATAAATTCTGTTACAATGGAGAAAAAATATTCATCAATTTGCTTATGGGCTGAATGGCAGAATTAATCTAGAAACTCTTTCAGGAGTGAGTTCGAGAAAAACCAATGACTCAACAGTGGTCAACACTGATCATGTTCTTCCTGTTTGGAAATACTTCTCAGGCTCCTTCTGTGTGGATGGGGGTTTGTGAGAGCTCTCAGGAAATTCTTCTGTCTAAATGTCTCTAGGAGTTCCTAGCAACGAGAAATGGAAACCACAGCTGGTATTAATCTAGGACTGTCAGATTCATCAGATAAAAATAGAAGGGCATACATGGGATATACTTATATTAAACAAACAAACTATAATTTTCTCCATCAGGACAGCGAAGCTCTAGTTTTTAATAAGACCACAGGATGATTTTAGAAGAATTCACTCCATGTGAAAACGCATACCTCAGTGGAAAGTAATGGGTTACCATGTTGTAACAAGGGGGAAAATTCCAAGCAGAAAGGCACTTGGAGGGACAGCATGTTACCTCCATCCCACCTCTTTCCCTGGAGGACCTGCGGAGCCGTGGGGAACCAAGCATCTTTCCCATGCTGTCTGGTGATACTTTCTCATTTCCTTTACATATTTTAATGCAATCAGTGCAGCTCACATCTGCAGAGCAATCAAATTACCAAGTCAACATAATCCAATGAAATGCTGAAGAGCCAAATAATCAGATTCAGGTTAATATTAATTTCTACACATTTCTGCACCTGGATTCAGAAAGAAGAGAAGCCAAGAAAGAGAAAGACAGTAAGACAGGACAGACATCCGTGAACTGTTAAATAATTACGATCACAATCTCCAAGGCAGTTGAAGCATTTTTCTTTTCAGGCTTATACTGAATTCTTTAATCTGGGAAAACTAACATTTCTTTGTGTTTGTGCAGAGTTCGTAATTATGGGCATAGTTTGATATAAGCATCGTGCATATAAACGTCAACAAGTGGTTCAGAAATAAGTGAGCGTGTAACTGGAGACAAGAAAGGGATTTGTTTCTGGATAGCTCCTGTGTCTCTAATCTCTTAGAGCTCAGACATGTTTATCTGCCTCCTACTCGTTTAATTCCCACACTGTTAAAAAATTTTTTTGTGGCTATCAAAGGATGGGTCTTCTGTCAAGAATGACTTTACTATAAATATACCGTGCTTCCAGTTAAATCATGTTTTCTTTCTGAGGAATGAATCTCATCAATGTAGAACAGGAAGAGTTAGAAATTCTTAATTTTATTCTTACTATTCTTGTTTATGTTACTTAACTGGTATAGGCACCCTGGGGCTGAGGTCTGCTTCCGTTTTGCAAGGGATCTCACATGAGTTCCTCATCCACTGGGGCTCCTGGATCCAGCACTGTTGACTCCTCCAGGAAAAACAGTCCCTGAATAAAAGCTTACATCTGTAAGAGAATCCCTGAATGCAGACTCCAGTCCTCAGTTTCGCTGCAAACGTCCAACTCCACATTTTTGTTTGAAGCCAACTGGGAAATTGCTACAACATGGGAAGACCATAATAAATAGAAACATCAGTATTTGATTGCTACCTAGTCGATGGTATTAAATATTAATGTCTCAAGTTTTAACATTGATGGCTCCTAAATAAATCTTTCTCATGTCTTGTTATATTAGTGGGATGGTACTTTTGTTCTCTCGACATGTGGTGATTTAGTTCAGCTTTATGAAATGGTATTAGACAATATATCACTAACAAAAATCTCAGATTTTAGGCACCTTGGATCCACAAACCATCACACATCTGAAATGACATGAAAACACAAAACACTATGATATGAAATTTTTATTGCATCACATTTGCATATTCTATATAAAACTTTCAGGTAAGTGTGCCTCCTTATCCCTAGTGTGGCTTGGAGAACACATTCACTCAGATATTCAGTTGGAGCTGGCTTACTCTGTATCTACACCCCAGTAACACAGCATAACAAGTGTGAAATCTCAAAAAACTAGCTTAGTGATTCAACTAGTGTCCAGTCTAATAACATGCGGTATATGTGACCAGAAGACCTTAAATCTGAAGAGAGACGTTCACAACCTAAAGCCAGTCATCTGAAAATGTTCTGAGCATAGTTCATCTTTTTCTAAGTGTCCTTATGTAATTTGACTTCCTTTGCTCTTTCATCCCAGCTAATTAGGGGATTTCACTTCCTTATAACTCTAGACTCTTAAGCCAGGCTTTTAATTACAATGGGTGTGTAGTGTTCCATTAATTGCAGATTGTGGGTTAATTGGTAATTCCTCATGCAGCACTTTTCCTGAAGACGTTTCACATGGCGACCTTTGACTTTATTCCCAGGGTGACAGATTTAATCATCTATCTAGCTGTTTCTCCCTTGACTTGCTGAGTAAGGAACCTGCAGCCTTGATGTGCTAGCTTGTCTTGGTGAGAACCGAGAGCAGGAGCGAGCTCCTGCGGTCTCTCGTCAGAAGTAGGTTTTCTGTTAGGACCGCTCTCTCACATGTCTCTTCCCAGTGCACTTGAGACAGCTGAATGATTTATTTATTAGAGACCTTTCAGGCACCTACAATGTTTTGCATAGAATTGGTCTCTTTCTCACAATATTTATTGACAGAGAAAGAGAGAGAGAATAAGAGAAGGAGGGAGCAGTGCACATAGGTTTGATTTTCTCAAATAACAATCCACAAGGTTTTGGCATTGATAAATGATTCCTTCCTGGAATCAAGAAAATTCAATATACCTAATATTAATCTCATCTTTTGATCTCCCAACCAAGCTTTTCACCAAATTTCCTTATATCTATCATCATAGTTGCAGTTACTCAGGCTTAAACTATAAAATAACTCATGACTTCACGTTTTCTCTTTGCAGCCCCAGTTCCAGGCATGAAGACACTTTTTTTAATGAATGCTTTCTTGCGGCCAAGGCACATCCCACCCTTTCACTGCCTCTCTTGAAATCAGGGCAGCCATCATCCTGTAACAAGCGGTTTGCTGTCATTCTTTATCAAGAATATGATCTAATGTTTTATGGAAATAAACCTTTCATGTAACAATATTTAGTGTAAATATTCTTTTGAATATTCTATTTTATTTTAGTGTATACTAAATATTGTTAAAATGAAAGTAGAAGTATTAGTTGCTGTCATGTCTGACTCTTTGCAACCCCATGAACTATAGCCCTCCAGGCTCCTCTGTGCATAGAATTCTCCAGGCAAGAATACTGCAGTGGGTTGCTATTCCTTTCTCCAGGGGATCTTCCTCACCTAGGGATCGAACCTTAGTTTCCTCCATTGCAGGTGGATACTTCACCACCTGAACCACCAAAGAATTACCTCATTGAACATCTTCCTGAGAAATCTGTTAATTAGAACTGCAATGTTTTAGTAATTAAAATTGTTACTAAGAGGTTGTTCAGGGTAACAGTGGCTGTCATGAGCTCAGTCTTACCCATGATTTTCCAACTGCAAAATATATCTCAAATAACTGGAAAACTCTATTAACACAGTTATGCGGTCACCCATATATGTTTGGATTACTTGTGTGATATATGGTCTGATTTACCTATTGGAATTATTAAATTGTGACATCTAAATACTTTAACCACTTGTGCCAGTAAGAAAAATTGGAAATAGATGTGTAGAATTAGGTTTCCTGAGTTTTTGAATGTAAGAAGCACAGTGAATGAAAACGTCTGGGGCCACAATTTCACTTCACTGCACGTGATAGGCGGTGACTGCTGCCATGCGGGATGTAGAAAGGCTGACACATGTCCTACCACAGACATTGCAGTCAGAGAAAGAGCAGATCACTTCTCTCCATGTTAGCTTTGCAGAATGATCTCCCAACTGAGAGCTCTACTTCTCAACATGCAGCCCTACCCTGTGCCCCATGGAAGACTCCATTTTCTCCAGTCTAATTGCTTCTGCCCCACTCCACCTCTGATCTGTTCCAATCTCCCATCTGCTTGGAGTCCCGAGACAGGACATTTCTTGGCATCTATGACCAAAACAAGCCGCTCTCCGAAGCAGCCCGCTTCGTTGCACCTGAGACCTGGAATCTCTGTACTAAAGGCGCCCTGCTCATCAGGTGTGCTTGCCAGGACAATGGATCAGTGGCCTTTCACAGATGCTTCAATATCAGGCAACAGAAAGAGAATCCAAGTTCAGGGGAACCCACTCAGCAGTGCCCAGAACAACAACACCCTCCTGCTAACTGCGGTATTGCACGAACCCTGTGGCCCACATGATCCCTCGTCCCCCACGGGAGGTGTAGAAACTCTTAACAGTCTGGAAATCTCTGTCCCTTCATCTGGTCCAGGAAGGACCCTCTCTTCCTCCTCCAGGGCTCTGCACCTTCCCGTA
Source organism: Oreotragus oreotragus (assembly GCA_006410675.1). Classification (NCBI taxonomy): domain Eukaryota; kingdom Metazoa; phylum Chordata; class Mammalia; order Artiodactyla; family Bovidae; genus Oreotragus; species Oreotragus oreotragus. Next base: position 77,374 of record SJYX01018288.1, on the reverse strand, counting down.
TTTCAAAGACATTCAGCTAATTATTTCTCTTCATCCTTCGAAGGTCTTCTGAAATGTTGCTTCCTTGGGGAAATCTTTTGTGACTCTTTAAAAGAGGTTGGGTTGCCACCTTGTTTCTGCGGTTTGGTTTTCTGTATTTTTGTTTTGTTTTTCTCTTGTACACTTCCTCTTCTTTTTTTATTAGAATATAAATCCATGCATAACAGCAGTTGGGTTGCCTCTCACGCACCCTCCCATCACCCTGCAGCTGGAGTCCATTGCACCGAGGACAGTCTGCAGTCGTGCATGTCTGTGACGATCACATTGACCCTTGCTTCCCACAAGAACATTTATGCTCAACAGACTCAGGCATTTTTCTCACTGTGATGAGCAAAATACCTGGAATGTACAAACATTCAGTGAATCATTGCCGACTTACCTGTGAGGAGACACGGAGAGGAGAGGATGAGGATGGACACATCTGTGTTCCCAGAGCAGCCAGCGACCGGGCCTGGGCTGTGTGTCAGATGCACAGGCAAGAGCACAGAGGGTGGAGAGCCTGGACTGACTTATAAGGTGGACGCTTGGGCTCCTCTGCTGACCCCAGGGCGGATTTACCCACAAGACCCCTGGTTGAGGGTGCAGCCAATTCTGAGAAGTCCTGCTGTCCAGCGCCCCCTGAGCTGGAAGGATGGTTACTATGGAGACACTGTATCATTTGGCTTCATTTCATAATTTTTGTAAAAGTCATTACGATCCTTTGAATTGCTTGGTCATGCTGGCTAATAATTTCAGTTCTGGCCTCTAAATGTCATTCAGAAGATCTGCTAAGAAAATCAAAATGAAGAATATTAAATTATGAGGAGTTGTTCCATTCGTTGCTTTTCTCTTAACCCTAAGAGTTTTATTTTTAGGTGAATAATTGCATCCTTTGTGCTGAGAACAAATTAATAACTGCTTGCATTTAACATTCCAATTTCACCATTGGAAAGGCTCATGTATCCCATCAGAGTAGAACATTGCAGTGACAATTAGTTAAAACCTAGCTGGCCTGGTGGAAAAAAATATCTGTATTCCAAGGGCAGCTACTGTTAAATGGGGACATTTGGGTTAGTAGGCAAATATTAAATTAGATGAGTTTGCAGAAGCCATAAACATGTATTCCAGGGCCCTACAAGAAGATAATAGAAGTAATAACAAATAGGCTTTGAAATCACATTTTAATTAGTCAGACAAACTGTTTTACACAGAAACCCTGACACAGCACCAGCCATGGGGCCATGAAGCTGGTTAAACATACAGATACAAGCCTGTCTATTTGGAAATAAAAATGTACCACTTAATAAGCAGTTTTACTCAAAATAATGACTTCCCTAAATCACTGTAACTAGAATAATATTGAATTGAGACTATGCCCTGTATGACTTTATTATAATTCTACATACCTTTGGACACCATAACAAAAATGCAGTAATTAGATGCATTTTTAATAATATGGAATTTTATTAATATATAAAAAGATATCATGTGAATTTTAAAAAATGAATTAAGATAGTGATGTTAGTCTCTAGGGCCCTTCATTCTATCCTGATCATTCTATCCAAATCCTTCCTTCTGATTTCCTGTCACCTTAGGGAGGTCGTGGGTAAGCTAGTCTGTGGTCCCCTGGTTATCTGAGAGGAGGGCAGAGGTCAGTGCCTCCCAGCAGCACTTGTTAGTCTCAGGGGTTCTGTCACCCCAATTCATGGGGACATCCCCTTCTCCTTGTCCAGGAGACTACAGGTTACTAAAGGTCACAGTGGTATTTCAAGCCTTGTAGGTCACGTGGCGGGTGAGGGTGTCAGCAGAGGCTGACAGACAGCCCTGAAACACACCAGCAGCCGCAGAGATAAAAGCTGTCTGTGTGGAGAAATCATCATCGGAATACAGGGAAGTTCTTGGCAACAGCCAAGTACAAACATGGTGGGACCCAGGGGAGCAATCTTTACACTTGCCCAGTGGCGTCATTTAACGATGGAATCATCTGTCTGCAGACACCATCCACCGTTCCCGCTAACCTCGCATCCTCCGCATTTTAGTGCTAACTGGATTATTCTGTCTACTTCAACAGCATATGCTACACAAGATGTCTTGCATTTCAGACATGAGAAGTCTTATGAGAAAACACATTACAGATTGCTAGGGAGTGGAGGATCACTGAAAAAAGGAAGCAGAGACAATAAGTTTTCTATCTGGGAAAGTTAACTAAACAAATTAATTTCAAGAACTTCCCTGCTGGGCGAGTGGTTACGAATCTGCCTCCCAATGTAGGGGACGCAGGTTTGATCCCTGGTTGCAGAACTAAGATCTCACATGCCATGTGGCAACTAAGCCTGCATCTCAACTAAAACCTGACACAGCCAAAAAGCAAAGTTCAATAGTTGATTAATAGTAAATATTATTAAACATTTTGATTTTGATATGTTAATAACCTAAGTGTTGGTGGTAGAATTTTGAACTGCTTTGTATAAATATGGGCTAACCTCTTTATGAATTTGGAGCAGTGCATTAGAATGACAAGAGTATATATGTTAATGAAAAACCCAAAACCTCAATGACTCAACCTATTACTTGCTATATCTTCCTCTCTTAACTTCTGCTGGGGTCCAGTAAACTCTCAGAGGTAAATGTCCCCAAAGAGGCCATGTTGCTGTGCAAGCTGACATGTCATATCCAACTTAGATACATTTTGTTGTGAGTCAGGCTTTTGATGTCCTCTATAAGAGTCCACTGCCAAATCCAAAGTCATGATTTAACCCTATATTTCCTTCTAAGGGCTTTCACAGTGACTCAGATGGTAAAGAATCCGCCTGCAATGTGGAAGACCTGGGTTTGATCTCTGGGTTGGGAAGATCTCCTGGAGAAGGGAATGACTACCCAGTCCAGTATTCTTGCCTGGAGAATTCTATGGACAGAGGAGCCTGGCAGCCTACAGTCCATGGGGTCACAAAGAGACATGACTGAGCGACTTTCATTCATTCCTTCTAAGGGTTTTATAGTTTTCATTCTTACATTTAGTTCTTGAGTCTATTTTGAGGTGACTTTTGTACTTAGTATAAATTAAGTGTCCAACTTCATCCTCTTGCAATGGCTCCACCAATATTTGTTGAAAAACTGCACTTTCTACATGAAATGGTCTTGGCACTTTTTTTGAAATTACTTGATTGCATATGCAAGGGTTTTGCCTGGTGTCTGACACTGGTGTTCCAGCAGAACCCACAGCTTCTCAGCCTGGGTGACATCTGAGCTGGAAGAAACAGAGATGATCACCTTTGTCCACCATCGGGGAGTCCGGACAAGTCAGAACAGAAACACAATGGCTTGCACATAAGTCGGCTCTGCTTTGTCCAGAGACAGAAAGCCATGATGGCTGACTTCAAGGAGAGGTTGGATTTGCCATAAAAACACCAAATGCTTTCTTACTGTTTTTAATTTGACCTTTTTCTTGAGTCTTTGCTTGATTGTTACAAATCTCTGACCATTTTCCAGGGAACTGACAGTCTTGGTTCTGACAGATTTTGCTTGTTTTTTAATGTTTCTTTTGAGGGACAGATGCTTGGAGCTACCTATTCTGACATTTTGTTGACATCACTTCCCCACAATACTTCTCATATTTAAAAAGTTATTCTGAAGCACAAAGTAGGGAATGAATGCCACTAAGAACAAAACAAGTTAAAAGGAAATAAGGGCCCTTACTACCCCCAGTAACATATATTAAACTATTTTAGCAACCATGAGATAAAAGTATACAAAACTGAATATAAAATTAGAGGACACAAGAATTTTCAAGGCAGTGTGTGATAAAAGTGACATTTCCAATTACTGTGAAAATGAGCAGACTATTAACAACCACAGGGCAATAGGTTAACCATCTAAAAAAAATCATGGACTATGATTCATACAAATTAAATTACTGCATTCAGTTTTTATTACTTGATAAAGGTGATCATATAATAACAAAACATGCAGAAAAATTTCTTTGGCACTCCATAGAAGCAACAAAAAAATCCCACATACAATAAATCAAAAGATAAAGTACAAACTAGAATATAGAGTATCAAAAAATAAATGACAAACTAGAAAAAAATATTTCTAATGTATTTCAGAAAAATGTTAGGGATAGCACTATAAGTTAATAATAATATAAGTAAATAGATAATAAATAAAATTCTTAATATTTTCCTTAAGAATAATGTGTAACACAATTAACATATAATAAATGATATAACATATATGGAAGCATATGTTGAAACCACAACTTTTAAACACTGTTATTTAGCCTTATTTTTCACAACATGATAAGCAGTTTGCAACATCTTTAACTACCTTTGGAGACTATACCTGTAAATGTCTCTCAAACATTCCGTCTTGGAATTTACATTGATTTTAACCAATGAAGATCTTTTTCTTTTTGGACAGTTAGGACATTTCTTGTCTATTATGAAAACACTAAGATAAAGATCTTACATTTGCAACTTTGTGCAAATGTCTGATAATTCCTTTGGGAAAAATTTCCTAAAGTGACATTTTTTGATTCAGCTTATCTCACTGAATTTTCAGCTTATCTTACCAAATTGATTTACATAACATTTGTATCTGTTTCTATGCCCAGAAACACTTTATCAAAAATGACAATCTTTAGTTCTATTATTCTTTTCAAAAAGTTTCTACCTTCTATAAGAGAAATGATATTTTTTGCTTTACTAATGAGAAATATTTCTTGTGTGAATGCGTTTATTGTTTTTCTCTTTGAATTTTAAAAATTGAATTGTTTAACCAATTCTATTAGTGTGTTCTTTTTATCAATTTGTATACTTTACACATTAAGGCTATAGTACTTTGTGATAGGTTACAAATATGTGTACTTTTCAATAAGACTATCACTTCCCAGTTATAACAAATCATTTTTTGTTTGACCTGAGAATTTTTGTCTGAAATCTTTGGCTATTAGTAAATTAAAAAAAAAATCACTAGTTCTGATAAAATCAACTGTTCAACATCTAATTTAATAAAAAATCAACTGTAGGAAGAAGTGAGCTCTTCATAGGTGGAGTTGCATATTGAATTAGAAAAAAACTTAAATTGTAGATTATTCTCTTTTTTTAGATTATTCTTAAAGATATTTATATTTTATTGTTCAGTGTGTACATTTCTATTATTTCCATGAATTTCTGCATTCATTGTTTATTCTAGTCCATGCAATCACTGTGTTGGGTAGTAATGTTATAGACCTGGCTGCTCATAATCCTGTTCCAGGTCTCAGAGAACATCTTGTCCCACCTTCTTGGCAGATGAGGAGTCTCAGAGCATGTAGGTGACATGAGCAAGGTCATGCCATACCTTGGGGACAGAGCCACAAGCCTAGCCAGGCTCCCCGGTCATGTCTATACTTGGGAGACAATGCTCAGAGTGGTTTAAAATGACAAGATCAGAATGCACGTCTCTTACCTTTGAATCCACAGAATCCTTCATTTTCCACACCTGTGCAAAAGAAGATGCTGTTTAGTGACGTTTAATATTGCAAAACATAAAAAGTGGGTAAGTCCAATATATACAAAAATAAAAAAAATACATTGCTAGCCCCTGAACTTAGAATGTAGAGATTTTTTTTTTCTTGGCATGAAATAAATAGAAGCTAATAAATTTCAGAGAACATGGCTGGATGACCCATAAAAGACCATTTGCATCCCAAATCCAGCCATCTGTCTTGTGAGTGCTGTGAACACTAAATGAACAGAGTGGACCAGTAACAGGAAGCAAAGTGCCGTGGGATCAGCAGCCATGACCTTTATCTGGTCAGGATTTGGGAAGGAGGTTAATAAACTGGATGTGTGCCAAACGAACTTGTTCCCAAAATAAGGAATACAGACCGCCTTCCTCATTGTTCAATAGGACACAGGATTCTGGGCTGTGGGTAGAATTAAGTTCGTCCAATCAACATGTCTTTTAAAGCCATCATTAGCAAATGGGGCCCTATTAGTGATCTAAAATTTAAGCAATCATGCTAAGGTTTCTCCACCTTAAAGGAGAATGAGAGACTGAATGGAAGACAGTACATCTGATAGATATATAAAGCTATGTTCTTTGGAATAAATAAGAGCTTGATAAATATTCATCTTTTGATGGCAATTCATAACAATTGCAAAGAATAGAATAAAAAGAGCAATTAGAGATGATGAGAATTCTCAAAATCGTATACTCAGATGAAATAAAATATTTCTTCAGAAATCTTCAAATGACAATTTTCTGAATAAATTTTAAGTTTGCATAGCCCAGAATGATCTGAACCAATTGTACTGATTACTCATACTGAGAGAAAGTAATTATGATGATTCTAATATTGTTCAAAATAATGACTGCAGTTCAGCAAGGTTCAACATAAACTTGCACTAATAGGAGACTCTCTGGAGATAATGCAAAGGTAATCATGAATAAAATCTGCAAGAAATATTGAAGGCTTCAACCTGAGACCCAAGATGAAAAATCTTAGACAAACCCTCTGTGAAAAAAACTTGGTGTTGTTTCTCAATTGTGTTATTTAGCATCTTTCACTGAAATGGACCCTTGCCTTAACTGTGAGTATAAACAGCATACAATTTTACAAGTCATTTCAAAGGTTTTTTTTTTAATACCATAATATTTTAACATGATTTTAGTTGGTGGGCTGATACTGTTAGGGCCATAGATTTTGTTTTAATTTATTAAATAGTTGCCTTCTTTGAGAAGATTTGGATTCGAAATTATAACTAAAATTTGGAGGAGATGTTGGAGGGTTCAAAATCATTTGTCTATTTATGCTTAACTAAAATCAAAATAAAGACTGCCAAACACGTCACCATTCAATCTCCACAGACTTGAGAAGCATGATATGTTCTGAAGACAAAGCAAATCCATATTAGAACTGGCAGACTAACTCGTACTTAAAATTTGAGATATTCAAATGCAGCACATTTCTTCTTAAAATTAATTCCAAGAAATTCCAGGCTGAAAATCATCTTAAAAGTAAAAAAAAAAAAAAAAAAAAATCTGCAAACAATTAAAAACTTGAATTATCTAACATTAAACATCTATTGTGCTCCTAGTACCTATGAAGTTCTGACCTCTGGGCAGGAATATCCCCATGAACTCTGTTCCTCAGATGCGCCTGGTCTCCTTTTTCACTTGGAATCAGTGGCTATACTTTCCCACTGCTTTTTCTCCGCCATCTTTTTTGGTGTGGCTTTTGTCCTCATGTGCATTGTCCTCAGGATTTCAAGATCCCATTCCATCTCCAACATCACATTCTTTCTTATTCAGGAAGAAACAAAGAAGGTTGATGTCTGCATTGGGCTAGCAAAAACATTCCCCCAGTCCTTAGAGTTCTTGGCTCTGTCTCACTGGCCAGAGTTGGGCCCAGGGCCAGCTTCTCTGTAAATGAATCAATAAAAAGAGAATCTTATCCAGAAATATTACTTCCTCCAACAAGATTAAGGTTGGATTACCAATTAAAAGGGAAAGAAAAAATATAACCCGCAGTGCCTGCAATAATCAATGAGAAATACATTGTAAAAAAAGCAAGAGGATCACATGCAATCTATTTATAGGAACTAATTTCTTCTGCCCAGATACAAGACAGTGTGAAGATGTCCTGTCTCCCTTCTTTATACCCTTCAGAATCTATTACATGTTGGCCCGAATTACTCTTTCTTCCTCAAGAATGCCCTTGATTTTTATTTTTAGTCACAAGGTGTCTGTTCCCATAAAATGGCATGAACTTTTACAATTGTATTTCTAAAAAGCAATCTCAGAAAAGCAATTATAATTATTCACAATGTTTGCCCACAAAAACGCTGAAGTAATCTGCACAGTCAACAACAAGGATTGGCTCAGTAATGTGGAGGACAATCACACAGAAGAAGAACACTCGGCCTTCTACGAGTGGAATTCCCTGGTGGCTCAGATGGTAAAAAGTGTGCCTGCAATGCAGGGCAGCTGAGTTCCACCCCTGGATTGGGAAGATCCCCTGGAGAAGGAAATGGCAACCCACTCCTGTATCCTTGCCTGGAGAATTCCATGGATGGAGGAGCCTGGCGGGCTACAGTCCATGGGGCCACAAAGAGCTGGACATGACTGAACAACTTATTTCTTTCGACAAGTAGCTGTGTCTAAGAATAGACTGCAGGGATTAGAAAGACACCCATGGTGTTTTCAGTAACAAGGGCAAGTTGGTGACAGGATGATCAGTGTGGCTGATTTTATATAGTGTACATATATATATATATATATAAATACATGAAGATAGATATCCTATTGATCTGTGTTAACGTGCTTTTCTGTGTGATGGTGTTTTCCTTTGACTCGGTCACTATTTTAATAAATTAAATCTACAAAAAAGATCTTCACGACCCAGATAATCATGAGGATGTGATCACTCATCTAGAGCCAGACATCTTGGAATGTGAAGTCAAGTGGGCCTTAGAAAGCATCACTAAGAACAAAGCTAGTGGAGGTGATGGAATTCCAGTTGAGCTGTTTCAAATCCTGAAAGATGATACTGTGAAAGTGCTGCACTCAATATGCCAGCAAATTTGGAAAACCCAGCAGGAGCCACAGGACTGGAAAAGGTCCGTTTTCATTCCAAT